>JAZKJV010002794.1:0-501570 GCA_037367405.1 Ottelia alismoides | reverse complement strand
TGTGCAATCAACAGAGATAGATTACATACATCATAAATTAAACAGTTACATTGAACCATTGATATCAGGAAATATGTTTGGTGAAGCGAGGAAAGAGGATTCTAGACGTAGTACATAAGTTCCTAAGAAGGTTTGTAGCAGGTTATGAAGTTCCAGTTGTTTCCCAAAAAAGCAATACAAGCGCAATAGGTGTTAGCAATGTGAGCCCCGGGCGAACCATTCCTACAATAAATGTTATTGTAATAAATGATTTATCAATAAAAGTTATTGATTATTTTCACTCCCTTTCTGAGATTGAATGAATGAATGCACTATAAGGTCCCTCTGTACAATAAGGGTTATGTACCATGACCAACTTGATGATCATACTACTGTTGATTCATTGATTGAATCATAAAGGTTGATGCTTGGATGAATATCTAAGAAGTTAGATAGAGGACTCATCAAGCATCATCAAATGATCGTTAAGTGATGATCTCCAGTCTGAGTAGGAGATGGCAATCCTTTCTCATATGGTTGATGTTAACCCCCGAGGATCCGGGTACCCGTTAATCACACATTCGCACCATTATTCACATGAGATCGCATTAAGTTACAGAAAAACAGGGAAATTTTTCGCGCTGCAATAATTTCATCTGACATTCACATCAACATTCATAACCACGAGCTAATAAAACAATTGGCACCAAAATCTCATTTCATTAATTTCCATATGATTTTACAACATGTACAATGTCTGCTATTACATACAACATCCCAAAAATTTGACTGAAGAGAAGAAACATATTCCATTATCATTTGAACCAAAAACTGAGACAAAAACAACCACGTACTGTCTAGTATATACCCTGTCTCCTGGAGCCATGTATAGCTATTGAACAACAGGTTGTTTGCTTGCCAAACATGTTAGGAAAGAAGAGGCGTCAGCGGGCGCTGGTACCTCCCAAAAACTTATAAAATAACATGCATTTATTATTTTCAAAAGAGAGCAAGTAGAGAGGCATGAGCAACTCAAATTAAAATTTAATTCTACTTGCAAATGTAAAAGATTTCCAAATTTCTAGCAAGCACCTCTCATTATTAGCTATTAACCCAACATTTCCCACGTAAGCATATTTATATTGTAACTAATTGATCATAAGTAAGTATATTTTATTCTCATATTACTTAGAGATCATATTTGTGGATTTTGATAATGGGAAAGAGGAGATAAGAAGATATAATGATTTATTAAATTCTTAAGTCTAGTGGATAGTCTGTGGTCTTGGTTCGTGTGAAACCTCACACTATGACTCTAAGACTTGGAAAAAGTCTTAGGGTTGGGGGCCCTCCGTTGGCATGCGGTGTTGTATAATACATCCTAACTAAGTTCCCAACACGTCCACTAGCTTAATGGATTTTTTTTCAGATTATAGTCACTTCCATTTACTCATCTTAATTTGTGATCTTTATAAGGATTTAGAAACAGATTATAGTCACTTCCAATCATCTCAATTTTAATTGTAATTCCTCCAAACCTTTATAGTACTCTCTTTGATGTAACTCTCAATGATGTAGATATAGATGTAGATATGGATGATCTGGATGTAGAATCGCCAGTCTCTTGGCGAAAGAAAAACTCAAGCGGTGAAGAAGCCAACAAAAGGACTCTTTCGTCTCGCCCTCTAATTAGAAGCGCGGTCCAATAGAGGGATAGGTCTACTCCCAAACTACGCTACTGAGACGGGTGAGAGAGACTTCCCGAAAAAGTCGCTTTAGAAAACAGCCGATCGGTAACGGGCAACCGAGCTCGTACGTAAAACTGAAAACCAAGGATCCCCCGCCTGGGTATCCTAAACAGAGGGTCAGCGTAACTGGTCTAAAGTCGGGATCCCAACAAGGCGTAAAAACACTGCGAGCTCGCGTAAAAATCGAAAGAGGACTGGGATCCTAGACCCGCGCACTTGGCGGCCGCTGCCTAAACTGGGCTTCCTTTCCTCCGCCCAGTTGAGGGTCACCGCGCCCTCGCACAGTCAGATGTAAAGTTCATCGTGACTGGCATATATCATTATTGTTATTGATTCACCATTTCTTACTCGATTCCTCATCCTTCCCAATTTCTGATATGGTTAGCTTTTTAGATCTAAGCATTTGCCACATCCTATCTGTAGTATAGTGCTGTAAATTTTTTTATAGGATCAATTTGTTTGATCTTGACCTCTATATGTATGAATGGATCACGTTGTTCCATGCCATGATCTCTATTCTCTGTCTGTATTACTTTTGATATGATTTAATCCAAGTTACATAATTTAAGGCAAGAATGAACTTCTAAAAGGAAGGCAGTTTAATGCATTAGACGTGGATTTTTGCATACATGACAAACCATCAACCACTAGGAGCAATTTCCTAGATTGATACAAACCCCATTATAATATGGTTCCATATTGAGGTAATCCAAAATGGATACTATGTTTCATAGAATATATTGTGATGGAGCAATGAGAGCAGAAGTAATAATCAAAGGAAAGATACTGTTAGATAATGATCAAGTCATTAACCCATGCCTCAATATAGCAATTCTTCCCTATTTATTGAGACCAATTAAGCAATTAGGTTTGCGTATGTTCAATGCTCGGATTCCTATTAAATTCTAACAGTGAATTCCAGTCCTTAAAGTCTTATCTGAAATGGTCCTTATGAAAGTCAATCAATACCTACAAGAATGTCTTGAATAAATCAGATGATGTAAAATGATGAAAAGTTTGTAATCGATAGATAAGAATTTATCTATTAGTCCATATTGTTTTATTGTTACTGTTGTTATTTTATTGGACAAAGAAAAATGGAACTTGAAGTCATATCCAACTCCATTTATTTTCATCATATATGTTAAATTTTAAACATACTTCCCATAAAAGAACTTTCATGATTTAAGATGCAGGTTGCAATTGAATAACCTCATGGTAATTTTATTCTTCATGGAATATTGAATCTATAGTTTTATATCAGTATGATTTGCTACAGTAATAAGATGGTTTGATATTACTTTGCACCTACAAACATAGATTACTCTAAAACTGCCAAAAGAGTAAAGCTTTGAATTTCAACAATTTGTGCATTCATCTTGAAATACGTTTTAAATTCTTATTTCATTTGTATATTTATAATGTTCATGAACTACTTGATAATTTTCTACTATTGAAATTTATCCTGACTGTACAGACAGAAATATAGTAGATAAGCTTAAGCTCAAAATATTTATTGAAACTAGCATTTGAAGCATCATATTTCTATATATATATATATATATATATTTTAGAGAAATCAAGACCAACCTAGTTCTGGCTTTGAATATCAAGCAATATTATCATTAAATTAAAATATTCAAGCACATTTTTTAAATTTAAGAAATGTTATCCAAAACCATACAGATTGAGAAGATTGAGCTTGATTTGGAAATCACTTGCATGGCATTTAAAGGTGGTTTGATCGAACATGCATGGCAGCAATTTAAAGAGGAAAGGACTGTACATATAATTAAGGGAAATACACATGCATGGCAGCAAAGAGATGGGCTAGGGATTGTACCTAATTAGATTTCCAAATGGGGATCTACGTGCATGTTGTGGCTATTGATTTGGAGCAGCACCATGTCCTTCAGCTGCCTGGATTTGCAGTGCCTTCTATTAGGTTGAAGAACCAGCAGTAAGGGGCTGAAATTGGGGCTCTCCAGGGGGGTTTTCCAACAGAATGAGGGCTGTGATTTCATGTTTGAGGAGAAATAGAAGAGGGGAAAGTAAAAGAGTAAAAGGGAAAGAGATTGTACCTTAAATCTCAAATTTTTAGCATCAAAAGTAGAGACTGCAGCAGCTCCTAGCAAGAGCTTTAGCTTGCTGGAGCAGCAACCCAGCTGCAAGATGGCTGTCTGGAGCAGTCCAGGTGAAGAAATAGAGGAGGAAGGGTCTGCATCAACCTACTAGAGTTAATTTGCAGCAGCCGAAATGGCAGCACAACAGACCCTTACGGTGGAAATGGGACTTTCTAGTTAGAGAGGTGTGGTTTATATAATAGGAGGCATGTCTTTGTTATTGGACAAGTGGAAGACATAAGAAACCAAGTGGGAGAGGCATTTAGAAGCCATATGGCTGCTGTACAGTTGGTACAGACAACACAACAGTAATTTAGTTATTTAGATTTATATATATATATATATTATATACAATAAACAAGTAGCCATCTGTTTACTTGATTTTTTTAAACCAATAGCTTTTCTTATATTTAGAAACCCGAAATCATCCGCATTCGCACTCCGAGTGTCGGATTTTGACACGAAACATCTTGCTTCGATCGTCTCAAAATGACGGTCAAAATGAGTCTAATATTGATATATTTCCGGTCGAGTTTTGAATACCCGAAATTTACGGATACGGTTTTTTTGTTAAAGATTAAATTTTGTGATTTAAAAATATCAAACGATCTCCGATTGACGAACAGTCAATTCCGTTGGTCTTGTATCGTCGAATTGGATCTAATGACGGTCTCGGGTTTGTTTCGCGGTTTTTCGAATTTGCGTCGCGGTTTTTTTGCGCGCATTACAATGCGACTGATTTTTTTGTCGATTTCGTCTGAACGACTTTTGATTCACGACCAATTAGTCGATATAAGTCATCCGATGCCGACCGACAACTTTATTGGGTTAAACAGACCCTAATCGGATCGAGTCCGGGTTTGATTGGAATTTGGGTGTTACAGCTGATATCTGACCGACCTCTTGATGCAGGTCCTCTGCATGGGAATAGTGATTCAGAGGTGTCAGATTAGGTGAGTCAATGGGTTGACTTAACGAGATCGAGATAACCAAAGACCTATGTTGAATATTGTCACAGCATATGCATGCATCCTCTGACCGAAGACAGATGTGTTGCTATATGTCTGAGTGTGTACATTTGGCAAACCAATAGGTTGATGACCTAGCCAAGGTCTATACACCGGCGAGCTGGTGTGCATGTAAGGACATATGAGTAATACGATCTCTCAAAGGGATCATACAGGTTCACTTGTGAACCGGGAGACATGAGCTCACTCATGAGGTATTGGGACTGATCAAATTGCATGCACGGTCATCATGCTTTGGAAGCATGACATGAATTTGAAGGTAAGATATACGCTTTGAGAAAGCATATGATCTATACCAATGCCCAATGACCAAGCTTGAGAAACTTAATGATCAAACCCTGAATATGATAGTATAAAAGTAATCTACATCTTCAGAATGATCATAGGTCTTCCAGTATGCAGGATGTACAGGTATTGGGAATACCTGAGGGTGATGTGATCATAAATGATTGTATAACCATGACGCTTCCATTCCGAGGGAGTGATGAAACATGTTTGATTTTAGTGACTCCCCTCAATAGAGAAGTGACCTAATCTTAGTCCATGTATTGGACATTGATCTGAATGAGATTCAGATGCAATGAGAAGATTAGGTCTACGGTCTTGATTTGATCAAGCATCTGTGGGAGGTCCATGAGATCTGGATTTGAGATGTGATCTCAACATCCAAGTCACTGTACATGGAACAATACAATCGTCTTGTCCTTATCTCCAAGTATCTGCGGAGAAATCGCATTATTCTTGAAAGGGTTCAAGAATAATTCCATAAATCTAAGCATTGAAGAATTGATGATTAAATGTGATTCAATCATCTTGATGTGTGTGAAAATTATCCAATGTAATTAAATGTGATTTAATTATTGTGGATAAGAATAATGTGGATAGCAATATCCAATTACTCATAATACATTATAAATGTGATTTATAATGTATTAGAGAGAGCTAATTATAATTTATATTTATTGATTAATTATTAATGTGTATTGGATACACATTGTGTAACTAATTGAAATTGTACATTATATTTTGTTTTGGGTTGTGAATGTGATTCACAAATTATCAATGACAAGATTGCAATATTCTCAAAATTAATTATGAATTATTTTTGAAGAATAAATCACAACAAAAGTTGTTGGAAATTATGGGAGAAATTCATGGAGATAAGCAATCTCTTGAGATTACATGAGATTGCCTCCACCATGGGGAGATGGTGGGCGGCTATCAATTCCACAAGGAATGTGGTGGCCATCCCCACCATTCCTAATGGGGAGAGATCTCCATGCAAATCTCCCCATAATTGCTCGATCTAATTTAGGATTGAAATATATTTGACATGTCAAATATATTTGATTTAAATTAGATTATTATTTGTTGGTTTTTACCAACAACAATCTTGACCATTGGATTGGACATAAATCAATCTCATTCATTGATTTTATATGTCCCATGGATTGAGATCCATGCATCCCAAAACCCTATAAATAGAGAGGCATACCATGCTCTCTAGGGCTATGCAATATTGGAGCACATCTCTCGCTCTCATTTCTCTCACACGTCAACTCTCTCTCCCTCTTTCTTGGTGGCCGTCCACCAAACCCCAAAGGAGAGTTTCGTCGTCGCCTTCGCCACCGCGCCGTCGCTTCGACGTTCTTCGGTTCTCCATCTTCTTGGAGTGCTACGCTCACGAAGAAGTTTGATCTCGTACGACGAGATCAGGAGTTCACCGTGCTTAGATCATCTTGTTGGATTGCGAGGATCACGCGGTTCATCCACAAGCTCGCAAGTGTCTTCTCCGATGATCGGACTTGAGACAGGAGGTCTCTTCTCTTAGGGGTCGTTCGTTTGGGGGGTTACCCCCCACTTTGGGTGGGTAACCCCCTAAAACCCCCATTTTTAACCCACTAGTGGGGCACACTCCCTTCCCATCAAAAAATTATATATTATACCATCATATCATCTAAAAATCAGAAAATACTCAACTTCTACTCACTAATCCAAACTTCAATACAATCACATAACAACAACCACCCACTTTTTCAAATTTCAATACAATCATATCATAATAACTACCAACTTTTTCAATTTCCAATACAATCACATCACACAAACCCTCCCAACCTTTAACCCACCAACCAAACACACTAACACAAAATCGGGTTATCCACCCCTGGATACCCACCAACCAAACACACCATTAGAGACTAGATCAACCACGCTTCAAGAGGTATTCCTTATACTTGTTGTGGTTCTAGATGAAACGATCCGAGAATCGTTCTTGGATCATGTGGTTTCATCGCATGAAAATTTTTTAAATTCCGCTGCATAGAACTAGTACGACTAGTCGTTCTGCGTCGTATTCGATATGACGATCACGCTTCCGTGATGCGCTTGAGGATAATACCATATCCTTCAGTAGATACACTAGGTAGATAACATCTTTGATGCAATAAGTTATAAGAAGAAGAAGCAAAGTATTTCTTCATATTGCCAGGCATGTTCTCTAATCACGAGAAATGTGCAGTGCCACATCAGAAGACACAACACAAGTTATGTGGATGCGCTCGAGCAAGTCGAAGGGAAGAATATTATGATTAGGGTTTTTTCCTTTTTAGGAGAATCAGAATCTCAATACAATTTGTCAAGGAAATTAGATTAAATTTGATTGAATCTCATTAGTATCTTAAGTGATTGACTTGATCAATCAATCTAAGATTGTAATTGGACCTAATAAAAGAGAGGATAGGAGCAATCATACACCACAACAGCATAAGACAACAATAAGATAGAGAGGAAAGAAGAGATGAAGAGAGGGAGGGGATGTAGAGAATTGAATTTGTTCTTCTTCTCGTGATTTTCTTTGCCAGTTGATGCGAAAGGTTGACTGACAAGCATTAGATCATGTATAAAGAATTAAGGTTGCATTTTTATATATTTTAATAAAACAATTGCAAATGTATAATTAACCTGATAACTTAAAAAAGATATTTATATTTATACAAGGAACAAGTTAGCAATCATGAAACAGAATACACTTGTAATCGAGTCGCAAACAAAAAGAGAGACATCTATGTAGAAGTTCAAAATATTTAAAGGCAAATCAACAAGAACATACTTTTCCATCA
Source organism: Ottelia alismoides (assembly GCA_037367405.1). Classification (NCBI taxonomy): domain Eukaryota; kingdom Viridiplantae; phylum Streptophyta; class Magnoliopsida; order Alismatales; family Hydrocharitaceae; genus Ottelia; species Ottelia alismoides. The sequence goes on along the minus strand of JAZKJV010002794.1, from coordinate 493,570 downwards.
CCATCAATGTCAAATAAGTATATCATATCAGCCATCTCCTTATCTGACCAACAGAAATCATGTGCTATTGCCATTCTCTGCAAATCTTGAAGTATGATCCCTCCTTTTCCAGATTCTGCATTCACAAACAAAATGGACCTCACTTTTGTAGTCTTTTAAACATTAAATTTTTACAATAAACTTTATAGGCTTGAATGCATGCACATCTACATCGAAAATTGTGTGATAGCTCTTAACAACTCATTGTTGTCATCACACAGGACTAGCTGTCATAGAATGTGTTCCTTTGTTATTATCATGATCATGAGGCAGAAAGGTGTACAAGATGCAAATCAAATAGAGATTGAACAAGTGGAGCGATTAACTAGAGAGTAATTCCATCACCTTCTCAACACTGTCCAAAAGCTCTAACTGCATGTTCTTTTTAACTTTCAAGTTCTCAGGAAAGAAACAGAGTTGCTAACAAGGAACAAGCAACAAAGACCTATGAAGGGTAACCTCGAAATAGGAGAAACAATAACGGAATAAAAAATCAAGATGATTTCCTCAAAATAAAAAAAATCAAGATGTGTAAACATCATTTTTCTAGAAAGAACTGCAAACAACGCGATGTAGCAAACATGACAAAGGAGTTTGTGGATTAATTATTCTTTGATATGATTCTCATACATATTCAGACTGGTGAAACAAGACAGGGAGATAACTTACAGAGAACAAAATAGAAAAATAACCTATGCTTCTCCACACATGCTATCCGGTTACAATGTGCTTTACAGAAGAGTGGACTTCAATGGTAGAGATATTTGATTAAAATCGCATAGTAGGGTGATCTTCCTCCATATGTTGTTTAATAGATTTGTAAGATAATCGTAGATCTTACATGTACGTGTAAACCTGCACGCATATGCACTTGTTGAAAGACATCAGTTCTCTCTTGAATAGACACCCATTTCCTTTCATAAAATAACTATTCTCAAGTTGTTGAAAGACATCGGTTCTCTCCGGAGTTTTGGATCGTATGTGCATTACTGCATAGTCTCGCTTAACTGGTGAATAGTAGGCCTAAATCAACCACAAATGGATGAATGGTAATGGTGCATGCTTGCCCCCCTCATGTTTATTCTGGTGCTGATGCACTTTCAGTGATGATTAATTTAGCAATATTTTCCTTTCAAAAAATAATTTAACAATGCCAGTAATTTCTTCAAGAGGTAACATCCATAATAACCTCTCTATTCTAGTTCTATAATATACGGATGATATTATCTTTTTTGCATAATAACCTCTCTATTCTAGTTCTATAATATACGGATGATATTATCTTTTTTGCAGAAGTGGGACTTCAGAGTGCAAAGGGATCAAGGCAATACAAAACATCTTCCTGATACTTTCGACCTTCGAGTAAATGGGAGGAAAATGCTTCTGTTCCTTTTGGTTTGTTGGATGAGGAGGCGGCTGCTTATGAAGTTATTCTCGAGACTTCAGGGTTGGGCTTGCTCATTACATATCTAGGCTTGCCACTTGTTTGTGGTAAACTCTGTTAAGCTAACTGGTTGCCACTGATTGAGAAGCTTGAGGAGAGACTTGTCGGCAGAAGGCCTCTTGCATTTCTAGGGGAAATGTCTAATGCTTGTTAAGGCTGTTCTCTCAGTTATGCCGGTCTTATTCTTTTCATCCAGGTTGCTTTCATTAGAAAATTACAACCGCCTTCAGTCATTGACACGACACTTATTCTGGCCTTTTGGGGAAACAACATACATCTCCTTCATGGAGTAGAAGATGGTGGCATAGCATGTTACGGATGGGGGTTTAGGTGTGTTGAACCTTGAGGAAATGAATAAAGCTTGGCTCGTTAAACGGGTTGTGCGGATTTTGAGAGATGGCTCAGATCTCCTAAGTAGACAGGTACAATCGATCTATAATCACTTCTGTTTGTCAGCTCGCACTAGTGTTGTCAACTCGCCCTCTACCTTCTGGAAGGGGGGTTGCTTTGTTTTGCCATAGATCGCGACATTTATGAGGCCGATCTTGGAAGATGCGAGGGCTTTAGATTTTGGTTGAATGATTGGACCGAGGAAGGAAGCATTCGTGATTGTTTTCCTCATTCGTTCATAATGGTTGTTGTCGAGGTTTTTTGCAGTTTTTTATAGTGGTTAATCATTTACCTTGTATTTTTTGGTTACACTTTAAGAGAGCCTAAATGTTGCTGTATGGAATGAAAACTTTCCTCTTTTCTAATTCAACATAGTATCAAGAACTGTACCCTAATTCCTCCAACCCCTTACCTCGAGATGCCTTTTCCCCATGCCTCCAACCCTCCCCCCCCCCCCACTCTCCCCTAGGTAATACCCTAGTGGAGACCTTCTATCGACAAGAAAGTGATATACCCTTTCTTCTCTTCGTATTCAAAGGTGGTGGTCCCTTTCCTCCCCATCCCAGCAGCAAGGAGGTAAGTGCAACCGCCGCCTCCATTGCTCCATTTCCTTCTTACCAAGGTTGCAAAAATCGATAGTCAGTACTCGGTCGGTTGGGTCACTGACTAAGGATTAATCAACAGTCGGACGACTAATCGGATTTATTTGGGTTGTAATCAATTTTGATTTTTTTTATTTTAAATATATAAATCAATTTTATGCATATATTCTTATATATTTACAAAGATTTATACATTTTTTATATTATCATAAAGATAGAAAAGAAGTAATTGAATTTAAATAAAACATTAAGCATATTAGAATAAGTCTGCTTTAAAAAAAGTAAAAAAAAGATGACATATCCAAGCAAAAATCGATCGACTAATTGGTCTAGTCAGAATTAGTCAATACTCGATCGGCAACCCCACTGACTAGACTAGTCGGACTTACTAGTCGGACCTACTAGTCGGGTTGGTCGGAGGATTTTTACAAAAGAGCTCCTTACTGTAGAGGTAGAACTGCATCGTAAACGGAAGCACTATCAGTGCCTGCTTTGTTGGAGGCCAGCCACATGCGGTTGCTATCCAAAAGGTTATCAGCAGTCTTTCGGCCACTGGATTACATTTTTCCAAACCTCTCCATACAGGAGGTGATGCTTTCTCATATGTAAACCTAGATTGACGATTCAAGGTGATTTCCCAAAATTCAAATCCGAAGTCATGTCTAGTTGTTGGACAGTGCTTTTTGTTAGTTCCGAAGCGTAGGAACAAGATCTCTAAAACCCTCTTCGAATAGCCACAATCTCTCAAATCTGAAAAAAGGGCATAGAGGAGTGCCCTCACTAGAATCACATAGCGGGGGAAGAGGGGATGTGATCCAACCTAGACCCAACGGGACATAACCCCACAAAGTGGGAAGGTCTGTAGCATCTCATAAGAAACCAAGAAGTGATCAAGCTTGGAGCAGGAGCCTAAATATCTCCACATTTACCGTATGTTAGTCGCACCTAACACCATTAACAGCAAATCCCAAATCAACTTCATGAACGCATCTGACCCTGAGTCCTAACCTCCTGTCATACTTGTCCTGTAAGAGGAGAGAAGGGTGACAATAAAATCATCCCCGGTAAACCACACCCCCCTTCGGGAAAATCTCTCTTACCTCACACAATTTTGTACAAAGCATTGGTCTCAACGACTGACCTGACGGTCCACAAATGCACCACATTCGAAAGAATCATTCTGGATCCCAACCGTTTATCTCTAAGCTCAACGGTTTGCACATATCTCCCTATATTTTTGCGAAAAAAGAGAGTATGACGCCGAGAAGATGCATACCTTGTAACTTCTCAGACCATCGAGAAGACGTCGGGTATCTCCATGTATTCACAGACATCAGATCAAACAAATCATTATTCCATACCACTACCACTCTGCCTACGTTATCCACCGCATCAATAGTTGAGATGTTTGAGATATGATGTAATCCAAGCGAATTCCAAACTAACTTAGATCATCCACTCAACTTTGTTTCATAAAGCAACATTATATCACCAAACCACCCATTTACGGGAGCCTATAGATCTTTTTTCTCGATTTCCAAACCCCTTACATTTCAAGTTATAATTTTCATTAAACAATTGATTTCTTTCCCGATGGATGGAATCACACCCGCCACTTTTCCTACATTAATCTTCTCTAATTCTTTGACCAAATCTGACATTGAAGCACTTTGCCCCTCAACACCTCCTACAATCATCACTACTTTCTTCTTTCTTCGTGTATAGCTCTTTAAATGCCTTTAAGCATATCCCCCTACATCCAAACAAGTTGATGATGCCCGTGAAGGGGCATATTGTAATCCTGCCAAGCTCCCTACAATCGTCGCACCACCATCAACATCCATATGCTACCCATTTGCTCCCAGGTCCCCTCCATCCTCAACAGCCAGCACAAAGCCCCATCCAGTGTCGACTCCCGTAGGAGCACCCTCCTCCTTCTGACCAAACAACAACCCCATATTCAAGGGTGACACACACTTTTGTTCATCCACTGCCACCGTCGAAGACGACACTGCGATTCAAAATGAGCGACATCGTTGTTGCCACCTCGACACAAGCATCAAGCTCGATCGAGATTCACCATCTGTGCAAGGTCACCATGAAAATAATGAAAACAGGCATATGCTTGAACTACAAGATCATAACTAGAACTCGGATCAAATTTGAGATGCTACAAAAACGAATCTGAAATTGGGTTCACATCACGGTGGAAATCGAGTTAGACCACGAGTTTTTAGTAGAAACACCTGGATTCTCAACTGGGTCAGAAAGTGGAGTGGGATATGGGTTTAAAAGTGAATCCGAGTTAAACCTAAGAAAAGCTCCATGCCTTGGATGGTTCGATACCTCCTCTTCAACCCCTAAAATTCAAACTCAATAAACAACTTCTCTGAATCGTGTTCGACCCGGCCATCAATATCCCCCATCATCTCAGCGCAAATCATGCTACCATTATCGTTCAGTTGTTTCAGCTTCACCATGTCAACATCCAGATCCACCGACGGTTGCCACTCCATCTCCCCCAAAACCATTGTCGCCGACAACAAACGAAGCCCCTCCAACGATCGTCGATCCACCTCTGACAGTCGCCTTTAACACCTCTGCTCCATTAAGTGCGGCAAAAGGAGAGGCGCAACCTTCACAACGTTGACCTAAAAGAAGCCCTTCTGACCTTCATACAAACTCCTGTGACAAACTCCCCTAAATAAAAACTATGACCACAATGATGCTCAAGTCAGAATCGGGATTCACGCCATTGGAGAGAAACTTGACCACCTCTCCGAGACCACATAATGCTTCCTTCAATCTCCAAACCTTTCTCGAGAGAAACAAGATTCCTTGAAATTGTAGAATAGCTTCTGTGTTGCCATCTCCACATCAGTAAAGCGTGGAGCCCTTTATTGCACCTTATATGAGGCCATGTTACTTGACAGCAGCAACTAGGCCTCTAACTTCGTGAAGCCCCAAGCGTAGACCCCTCCTTCCAGAGGGAGGACAACTCCCACAAACAAAGCTCTCGAACGAGCATCAATATCCTTGACCACCGCAGTGATAGGCTCCGACATCCTCCCACCATAAACATGTCTTGTTCCAACTCCTTTGAATTCCAGGACGACCCAGAATGATCTCTAGTAACCATAAGAAAGTTTTTTATGTCCACCAACATCAGTTGATTCAAGCCATGGCCACCATGATCTGATGGTGGAAGCTCCAATATCTCATTGTGAATCCTTCCATATGTGGCCCCTACCACTACAAGCAAAGCATCGGACCTCCTCCAGACAGTAAAACACAAGGTGACCACGAGTCCCGCAGCAAAAGCATTGAGGCCCAATCCGAGCCTTCTTCCTACGTCTAACAAACTTCAAACCCTCAGATACTTCCCCGGCCAACATCGAGCTTCTCTCTCCATCATCCCCCTTCATACGCCAAACCTTCTGCTCCCAACCATGTGCCCCCTCCCCATGATGGAGATTGGCCCCCTTAGCCCCCACCCACTTCTATCTCCCCACTCGCACTTTGCTCATTCCCCCCGAAGCCACCATATCGATTGTTCTCTAACTACGTGTCATTGCACTGATTTCACAGAATAGATAATAGGTTCAGGAGCTCCTCATCATCTTAGTAGCAAAAAGAGATTAACTTACCTTTTATAACTCGATTCCTCCCAATCGATATGTTATCATTGCTGATGGGAGACACTCTCCTATCACAGGACATGGAGAGATTCATTTGATTCCTTCTATGCATCTACAGAACATCTTATGTGCTCTGGATTTTTCTATGAATTTACTATCCATTAGTCAACTTCGTAAGAAATTAAACTATCACGCCATTTTTTGTCTTCACTTATTTTTCGAAGTATACTTATACGCAAAGCAATAGATTAGATGTGATGAGTAAGGGGGTCTTTACAAATTGATCTAGTTTCCATATTCAGGCAGATCTTTCATCTCTAATGGGGCAGTCTCTTCCTACTTGTGGCATCTACGATTTGGTGATTTACATGTTCAGAAGCTGTGCAGAGTCCTTCCTCATATCTCACCTCAGTCTAGCTTCCATTGTGAGGCTTGCCAATTTGGGAAGCATCATCATAGTAATTTTCTAAGTCTCCATAGTCGCAGCAGTAGTTCCTTATTTGAGCTTCTTCGTTTTGACATTTACAGTCCCATGACATTTTTTTCTAAATTATTTTGGATCTTTCTAATGAAACATAAATGTGAGATCGTACAATGCAAAACTTTAGCCGTAAATGTGTGTTCCAATTGTTGAAAATAACAAGGTTCAGGAAAGCGGTATACGTATGCGTTCGGACTGGTCATAGAATAGCGATTAAGCAGTATGCAAGGGCATATGCGGGGTATATCCATTTTTATGCGGTTTCCTAATTTTTAATTTAAAAATGAATAAATAAATACAAAAGTGGGTACAAGTGAACTAAATTTATGTATAGTTGTGGTCCAACAGAAGATTTAAAAAATGACTTTCATATAGAGCTCAAACAATATCTCTATCAAACAAACACAAAAACTTCAACAGTAAAGTTGGCAGACATAATAATTGACATCAATCACCAAAACATGTAAGTATCCAAAAGAAAACCGAAATTTAATACAAATAACATTAGTAATGTACTAATTAAAATAGCATAAGAAAACAGAAATGTTCAAACGACAATATTCTAACTGGTTAACTCTAATATGTTGAAGTGAGACTTGCAACTTTGTGTGTCTACTAAAATTCATGATATGATGATATAATGTGCTTCTTAATAACAAAATAAGTAGGTTGACTTTTGTTGCAACTTGTAGACAAAACATGTGAATATAGATCTGTATAAATGCCTCTGTTGTTGAATTATAATGTCATTTATCTCCGTCATTATATTATTACTGATTCTCCATCAAAAGTACCAAAGTCTACATATACCAACATATTGCATTCAAAATAACTATTAGTTGACTAAATTAGTTTGCTAAAATATTGGTACATATTCGTTTTCTTCCAGCGTTTACTCCAATCTCGCAGTACGACTACCTTGACGATGGATTTAAATGGTCAAGGAATGCGTGGTTGGCACACAAGCAAAACCAATGAATAAGGGTAAAATAAGGGTGCAATATTATCTAAATTATGTCACATGATCGAATTTTAATAAGCTGCACAAATCATACAATAAAAAACATGGTACAAATTTTAAAAAACGCAGTATAAATCATACTATAACATACATTTCATACACACATTTGACACATTTCAGAACTGATGAGGGAAAAAGAAAACGTTATATTCCATCTAACCTTAGAGCTCTCTTATATAGGAGAAAAGCTCTGAGGGTAAATTACATAAACAGGATAATAGGAATAAGCAATATAGAAAGAGGACAAAATAACAGAAATATCTGAACACTCCTCCTCAAGCTAGAGCATATATATATCAACCATGCTCAGCTTGGAACAACAGTGGTGAAAAAGACCTCTAGCAAGAGCTTTAATAAACATATCTGCAGTCTGGTCTCCTGAAGCTACATAAGACGTTGAGATAAGCCCTTTTTTATTCAAATCACAAGTGTAGTGACAGTCCACCTCTATGCTTTGTCCTTTCAAGAAATGTTGGATTATTAGCTATTTACAAGGCTGCCTAATTGTCGCATTTGAGGTTTTATAGGAAGCAGCACATCAATTGTCAAATCGGTCAAGACAGACTTAACCCACATCATCTCCGTACTACCTTGGGCCATTCTCCTGTATTCTGATTCCGTACTAGACCGAGCAACAACTGTTTAAATCTTACTCTTCCATGAGACCAAAGAGCTGCCAACAAACACAACGAAGCATGAAGTAGACTTCATGTCCTTGGGACACCCAGCATAATCTGCAGCAAACCCTGTGATTGAGAGAGAAATATCTCTTCTAAACAGAAGACCTGCACCTGGAGATGATTTCAGATATCTCATGATCATGAATACTGCATCCATGTGTGCCTGCCTAGGTTGCTCCATGAACTTACTCTACTCGCATCAAAAGATATATCAGGCCTTGTAATAGTAACGTACAATAACTTCCCTACCAGCTCTCTGTATTGTCTCTTGTCTACCTCTTCAGATCCATCACCATGGAGCTTCGCATTAGGATCTATCGTGATAGTAGCTGGTCTACATTCTGTCATGCATATCTCAGATAGAAGATCAGTAATGTACTTCCTTTGTGTCATAACCATACCTGCTGATTTCGTGCAAACTCCAGGCCAAGGAAGTAACGAAGCGTGTCAAAGTCCTTGGTAACAAACTGTTGTCCAAGGAAATTCTTAGTTGTTTGAATGCCATGTTCATCGCAGCCAGTGATAACAATGTCATCAACATAAATCGAAATGACTACAATACCTCATTGGTTTCTCTTTGCAAAGAGAGTATGATCTGCAGTAAATCTAACAAACCCCTTCTGTGCAATCGAATCTAAGAGCTTCTGAAACCAAGCCCTCAGACTCTGCTTAAGGCCATATATAGCCTTATGAAGACGGCACAGCATATTGAACTCCCCCTCAACAGCAAACCCAGGTGGTTAATGCATGTAAACCTCTTCCTGCGTATTACCATACAAGAAAGCATTCTTGACATCCAATTGGAGAAGTGGCCAATCGCATATCACCGCAACAGCAATAAGAATCCGCAAGGTAGAATGACGCGCTACAGGGGAAAAAGTGTCCTGATAGTCGACACCATAGGTCTGGGTGAACCCACGGGCAACCAACCTGGCCTTGTATCTGTCTACAGTACCATCAACCCTATGCTTCACAATAAATACCCACTTGCTTCCAACAACATACGCACTTGGAGGAGAATGGACCACACTCCACGTACCTCGTTACTGTAATGCTGCCATCTCCTCTTCCATAGCCATAAGCCATCGACTGCTCTGCAGTGCCTCTTGGTACGACCGTGGTATCTCTATAGCAGACAACTTATTGACACGGAAAACTCAAGGATCGATTATTGATGATATGAAGTCGTCGTTATCCCCAAATATCTCAGCTCAAACAAAAAAATCCTTTTTTTTCTCAAGCTGAAATAATTACAAAGAATAATGCGAGCAACAAAAATGGTTTTGCTACTTATTTATTTGTATTTCAATTAATCGACGAAAAATCAATTAAGAGAAAAAGCAGGAATCTCAAAGGCAAATTATCCTTGATTTTTTTTTGATTTTATCTTTTTTATTTTTTTAGTTTTTATTTCTATTTTTTATTTTCTGATTTTCAAATTTTTAGTGATTTTCATTTTTGCATTTTTTTAAATTTTCAAATACGGAACAATATGCACAAGGGAAGACATACGCACACCGTGCTCTTTTTGTATTTTTCAATTATATCAAAAATATTCAGAAAAATCCATAGAAAATGTTTTTGGGTTTTCAAGGCTTTGAAATTTTTTTGGGAATTTTTATAGAATTTTCAGATGTTTTTGTATTTTCTAAAAATCAAACATTGGCAAAAAGGATAAACAGTGCAGAACCTGGAGTAATTTGTAACTTAAAAATATTTTAAGTGCCCAAAACTCTGCTGACTATTTTTATGCTAAAATGTAGACAAATATCTACATGCAGGAATTGAAATCACTATTTTTGGATTTTTCAAGAATTTTCCATGTTTTTTAAGATTTTTGATATTTTCTAATTTTTTTGAGTTTTGAAAAGAATTAATGCACAAAAATTAGACAAGAATTAAAAGACAAAAAAATAAAACAAATCTAATGTTTTTGGAATTTTTAGACCAATATTCAAATTTCTATGAATTTTGAATGTCATGAAGAGAAATGATCCTATTTTTTGAGTTTTTAATAATAACAAATGAAAGTAAAATGCAATGAAAAAATTATACTCAGAAGAGGCACATAACAGAAGCATAACATAATTTTTTCAGATATTATTGACCCACAAAAAACATTTATTTCACTTAAAAGAACAATGCAGATTAATGTCTGGAAAGACAGGACTAAAATGCAAACACTTATTTGCATTAAAAATGACAAGAGATAAAATGAGGGTAGAAAGTGTAAGTTACCCAATAATAACTTGCAAAGCACATGTGTTGGACAGACAGAGGTCTTTTTGTAATTCTGGAAATCACCGAGGCGCGGAATGCAATTTGTCTAATATCTTTTTAATCTCCGTTAAGGTTCTTTTGGGCATTTTTCTCTTTCGTTCTATCCCAACCAAATCAGAGGGCACAAGGGCGATGGGTTGCCGCCCTCTTCTCCTCTCCCAAAGGGTTGTGGCGACGGGTCGGTGGAGAGGGCTCGCGCGGTGGGGGTACGCGCTTAAGATGGCGCGGTGGTCTCCTGGAACTTCAAGGCGGATCAGGATGCTATGCGCAGGCGGCGCGAAGGCCGCTACTGCGGCGGTGCGCAGCTCCTCGAGGAGAGGGCGATACACGCCCCTAATCTCCGGCGTTGGAGGTGTCGGGTACGCGCGCGGGTGGATCTGCTCAACGAGTCAGCGGAAGAGCGATGCAGCCCTAGAGTGGGCTGGAGGTCGCGCCAACAGGTGGCTGGTGCTGGGTGCTCCAGACGGCGAGCGGCGGAGATCAGGGTGTTGTGTCGAGCGGGCGGATGTCATGAAGCTTCAACGTGCGGGAGTTCTGATGGAGGAGGTGAGGGGACGGAAGTCGGTGGCAGCGGTACGCACGGTGGCTCATGACGTGTTGGGTGAAGCGTCGACCGGTCGCGATGGTCTGGAGGAGGGCTCCGGAGGATTTAGCGACAGTGAAGGGGCCATGCACGTGGGCGGCAAATGGCCGGAGGCTTTAGCGGCGGTCCAGGCGGTGGATGGGCCAGCCCTGCCGCCCAACTTCTTTATTTTTTTTAAATTTTGAAATGTAACAGTAACAGGAAAAGAAAACTTTTTATTATTTTTTTAAAAACAGAAATTACAGGGCTATTTTTTATAATTTTATTTATTTATTTGTGTTTTATTTATTTATCCAACAAAACAAATGTTAGAAAGAAAGAAAAAATATATTTGTTTTTTATTTCTATTTATAAACAAATAGGATGTGAGCACGACGGCTCGATTCCAAAATCAAAATGGAAGACGTGAACGAGTGCGGTTCCGAGGAAAATGGCAGATAGAACCGGATCTCCGACCACCGTGCGAAATGAAAAAATAACGATCAAATCGTGAACGAAAAATGGCTGATAGAAAAGAACGCGAATAGATCGAGATGTGAAATGAAAAATCAAATCGGATCGTGAACGATTTTAAGATCTAGAGGAAAGAAATTGACAACGAAATACGAAAAAATAAAACTACGATTAACCTAGGATAAAAATACGAGAAGAAAAATGTGGATCTCACCTTAGGAGTAGAAAAGATCGTGATCGCCTCGACGAAGGCCGTCTCGCTGTCACCGGACGGCTCGGAGGCTAGGCGCCCTTCTGCGACAAGACGACTCTCGGAGATAGGGCTCCTCTCACCAAAGATTGATTAAGTTGAAAACAGGAATGAGGAGCCATATTAATAGATAGAATAATGGAATTTGAATTTTTAAAATTTTGAATAAAGATAAGAGAAAAGAGAAAAATTCGAAATGAGGTAAAGATAAAAGCAATTAGTATTTAAAAATATTTACAAAGAATAACTAATTTTTTGTATTTTCGTCACTCTATTAATTTGAAAAATAAATGTTAAATTTTTTATTTTTTGTGGTAGTTATTTAAGAAAATTAACTATATACATATTTTATATACATATATGACAATATATACATGGCTAAATAAGGAAACTAGTTTTTTGTTTTAAAATTTTTATTTTTTTATTTTTATTTTAAATAAGTAGTAAAAGATATTCACAAATATTTACAAATACGATATGTACAGATAAATGGTAAAATTGCACATACCACCCAGAAAACCGACTTTTCAACCGTAACTTGAAAATTATGAAATCACGACCATTTTAAAGATAAATTAATTTAGAATACAATGGAAGTGAATTTGGTTCAATTTGCGTTCATATGGAGCCGAAATTAATCTTTTATTTATCGCTTAATGGATTTTTCCAGATGTGGTTACTTTTATTATATACATGATTTTATTTGAAAAATATTTTTATTACTTAGGAAATATTTTTATTTACAACTTTTGTTTTGAAAATTATTTTATTTAAGGTCGATTTATGTACAAATAAAATAGTGTTAGTTTTATACAGATATACAAAATAAGAGAGAAGTATTTACAACACATTTATTTGGATTTTCTGATTAAGGACCCTATCTCCCCCTACTTTATTCATGGTCGATCAGGTCAAGTCTTGACCTTCTCTCGAGGTTCGGGTCAGCATGTATCTATTAGATATATACAGTCTTCCTTTTTTATTTTTTTATTTTTCTTTCTTTCTTTATTTATTTATTTTAGGTTAAAATAATATACAAATATACAATATTTACACACAGATGCAAATTAGTAAGAATATGGAGTTATATTATATACAAGTGTTTTATACATGAAGTTAAGCTAAAATAAATGAATAAATATGATGAAATGCAAATTCATCATCCCCCTATGCTTTACCTTTACTAGTCCCGTGGCAAACACTTATTTGAAAGAATAAGTGAATAGAAGAAAAGGAAAGGAAAAATAAAGAAATTAGGATAATATTGAGTATTAAATTTATCTTCAAAAAATTGTAGTATGGTGCTCTGTCGGACCGCTGGATTATTAGTGTGGCGGGACCTTACTGGGAAATGGATTTAAAACCTAACAAACTCTAACTTCCACAAGACTCCTATTCAGGTCGCCTCAACAGTCAGGTCAGAACAAGTCTACATACACAAATTCTTGTGACTATGAATCTTTACTTGCACGGTGTAAGTAAATTATACCTCTCATCTCAAAAGTAGCAAAGAAACAGCCTCCCTCAACAAGGTAACTCTAATTCCCCGGTCTAGCGATTCTTTCCTCGAGGAGCGGGGATATTCCCTTCTAAGTTTAAGTAGGACCAGCTAAAGAAGAGGGGACGGAGAAAAGAATGGACGGTAACCAGTGTAGCTACCTATCCTTGGATGCATGACCAGTGTAACCAAGTTATACGCTGCAAGCTTACAAAAATTTGACTTTGAAGATCTCATTATTTTTTTATTTTTTATCCTTGTATATACACTCCGGCAGGCATTTTACTTTTCAATCAGGCATGTCCACTTTTGGAGTTTCTGCATTTTTTTCCTTTTTTGAAAATATATACAAGGTGCAGCATGTACATAAGGAGTTTTTCCTCTTGAGCTAGTAGACTAACCCTTTTTTGAAGCATTATTGCAACCCCACAGCATCCTGTCTTTAGACCTCAACATCGCTAGACCAGGTTGAGCTGCACTTCCCTCCCTTGAGGAAGACGAGAGATTCCGCCTAGATGTACTACCCTCGTATGCTACCCGAAGCCAAAAGATTTTGTCTCCTCATCCTCCATGAAGAGTTACGTGTAGAGTGCTTGTTCAAGATAAGCCACAGTCTGAAAAAATCATGCGTGTGTTGTTAAATAGTCTACTTAAGCTACTCAAGACGACATGTGAACATAGTCTTATGGACTCAAAGAATTAAATCACTAGAACTTGAAAAGTCTTAACTCCAGTTCTTATAAGGTTCCTCTGAAATTAAGTGGATTATGGTCCAACTAACCTCCATTCTTCAATTTTATTCCAGACATAGTTTAAATGTCAATACTCTCCTGAAAAATGCACATGCAAATGCAAGAAAATATGTACAATGCAAAGAAAACATTTTTTAAACAATTTTCTAATTTTGAACTTTTTATGGATTTTTTGAAAAAAATGATCCAAAAAAATAACTTTCTAATTTTGAACTTTTTATGGATTTTTTTGAAAAAAATGCAGATGTAGAAAGAAAGTTTTTTTTAAAAATTATGCAAAATTCTATAAACTTTTGGTTTTGTAATTTTTAGGGATTTTTTTAAGGGAAAAAGGGTTGGTAAAATATATACAAGTATATACAAGAAGGATTTTTTTTTTGTTTTGGTTTTTTTGTTTTTTTTGTTTTTTCTTTTGTTTTTTTTTGTTTTATTTGTTTTTTTTGTTTTTCTTTTTTTTATGCACACGTGGATTTTACAAAATTATGTACATATCCCCAAAATAATCATCTTAAAAGTATGAGTTATATCTAAAGTACATACACAATATATACGACTCTCCTTTTACTTAGCTCGAACTATGTCCTCATACTGATCGAAGAGCGGCAAAGGAAGACATAGCTCGTAGTAAGTATAGAAAAGTGAAAAGACTTCTATGCTACAACGACTCAAAGAAAAGATAAACAGAAGAGAAGTTGGTGAACCCCCCTATACTTAGGATCAAGTAATCCTAAGTATAGTAGATTGTACAAAAGGGGAAACCGACGAAGACAATGTACGGACTTAATGAAAAACACACAAAACAAAACGATATGAACAACATCACCCCCCTTAAATAAAGGAAAAAACAGGAGTGATGAACAGGACGAATATAAACAGCACAAATCCTTCACCCTCCCTATATTTAGGATAAAGCACATCCTAAGTATAGCATATATATACACGATAATGAGGGAGAAGAAAGAATGAAAGGATATACAAGAGATAGTCAGCTCATGTATCAGATGCAGAAGATGGAATCAAAAGATCATCGTCTGATACTGTGACGACCCCGTCCTCCCAAGGACTTTAGGTTACCCGTCAAGCACGTCATTTGCACACTTAATAAGCTTAAGTTAATCTCATCTTATGAAAAACCTGGGGAAATTTTTCGCTTTTTAAACCTGACATTCATAAGATTTAAATTTGGCTAAGCAAGCAACCACAAGAAAACTAAAAGCGGAAGTAGTAGTACACCAGAACTGAACAAAAAGGATATCCATTCATTTTCATTTCATTCATATAACATGCTGAAGTTCCACAACATTCAATATACATGTAAATATCCCAAAAATCAGGCTACCGAGGAGAGCACAACTAACAACTGTCTAATAAGCTCCAAAAGAATATATCTGCTCTGAAAGTGTAGCACCAAAAAGAACAACAGCTGCCCAAACTACGTCGGCTACTCGGTCGGCCCTTGCCTGCCACAAGTAGAAAGGGGACAAGCAAGTATCTGTCACAAAGTTGTCGAGTACAAATCCTACACAGTTCTACTAAGAAAAGTAGTAAGAAAAGACTAGAACAGATAAAAAAACAGTAAGGTAACTGTAGTGGACAAAAGAAACTAGCAAGTAAAAGTGGGTTAATTGATTCTTTTAAATTATTTACTTGCTTTCTGAAGTCTAACAAGAACACACTCGCTCAATACCACACTGTGTCTCCCTCGATCAATGGAACTAACCAAACAACAACTCAAGCCTAGAAGTGAGTCTGTGGTCTTGGTCCGGTTAGGACCTCGATATCCGGGTAGGACTTCAAAGTCCAGGTTGAACCCCGCACTATGACTCTGAGGTATGGTGTACGCCTCAGGGTTGGGGTGTCTCCGTAGGCATGCGATGGTGTCTTGCATGCTAGCTAAGTTCCCAACACTCCTTCTAGCTTGTTCTCTCAACTCACATTGATCCTCGGTCAACACATGTGATAGCTCGCTCCCGAAGGAGTACGTGTACTCACAACTCTCTCTCAATATTCACTCCTCGTTAGTCTCGACTAACGGTACTGTCGTCATTAGTCTCGTAGCGGAAGAGTCTAAAGATCACATATCTCTTACCCCATCACGAGGTCATAAACCTGGCGGAAAGGTATTGATGAAGATTTTAGCGTATGTTAACCACTACCCCATCACCAGTGCACGACATGGTGGAAAGGTAATAATGAAGTCATCAGTGTCTACTAACCACTAACCCATCACCAGTGCACGACATGGCGGAAAGGTACAAATGGTGACATTGAGGTCTACTGACCACAACCCCATCACCAGTGCACGACGTAGTGGAAAGGTATTTATGGGACATTAATGTCTACTGATGAAACTTCATCTTAACTGGGCAATTGGTGAAATGTCACAAGTCTGTTAATCACAATCCCATCACCAGAGCACAACCTGGAGGAAGAATAATAATTATAGCGGTGAGGAAACCCCCGAAGGGATTCGTCTGTTCTCGCCAATCCCAGTGGAAGTGTGGTCCAAGGGAAAGGCAGTGGTAGTACGACTACTACGCCACTGGAGGCAGGAAAGAGAAGAGGTAAGCCTGTCGGTCCCGACTTCCTCTCTCGTTGCTCACTCCCGGAGGAGAAGAGCTAAGTAAAACCAGACGAGCTCATAACTAACAGCAGAGAGCCCCCAACCTAGGCTCTCAAAGAAAAACCAACGGGTCAGCGGAATGGTCTAGACAACTCGTGGATCCCAAAGAAGCGAAAAAACCGAGCCGGCTCGAAGAAAACACGTGAAAAGGACTGGGATCCTAGACCCATGCTCTCAGTGTCCGCTACCCAAGCCTGAGCGACCTCATCTCCTGCTCAGGTGAGGGTCACCGCGCCCTCGCACAGTCGGAGAATAAAATTCCATGACTGGCCAAATGTGACATCACCAAATCATTTATTACCATATTTCACCCTAAGTGTCTACGGTTTATTTGTTTCACATCTACAAGTTATCGGTCATAGATCGAACTTGTTCTATAAGAACTACAATTGATCCAAGGTCAGGGATACAAACATGCTATTAGTCTCTCTCTCATCTCCCACTGATGAACATCTTATCCTAGGATCTTGGCTACAAAGTAGAGAAAGACCTTAAGGCAACAGGGAATCAATTCATAGATTGGAGGAGTTAAACTCCTTATCTTACTTAGAGTCAGATGACAAGTCTTATACATAGGGACAAAAAAAACAATGTGGCCTAACTCACAGGTACTCATTAAAGTGCACTCACCACATGACGTTCTGCCCTAATTGTGGGCTACTACATATATTACTGAATTCTTCTTAAGTCAATACCACAGCCCACAATATGAGCCAATCATACCAAAAATACAAGTTCCATAAAGTCTTATCTTCATGTGTGATCCCACATATAGATATATATGTATATATATGTATGTATCAGCCTATAGCTCACAAGACCCAGCACTTGGTCTCTTTACTATTAAAATCCCAACTTCAACACACATTTAGTCCCATGGAAATATGAATGTACTACACAGTTACCAAAGTTTATCATCAAGTTTGTTCCCAATTTATTAATCAGTATCAAAGAATTCGAGTCCACCCCCTAAGTATCAATAAAGGACTAATGCACAACTCTAAGATGGGTCTTACGAGGGACTCTACCTTTTCAAAAATCATCACACAACATTAGAAAAATGTGTGTGCACTGTTATATGCACAACAGCACACATAGCAATTTAAGGCATCTGATTCCTTTCAATTTCTCACCCAACTTCATGGGATTCACCTTTACCAATTTAAGCAACATATAATCTTTAAAGTCCAACAATAAGGAGTTCATTAAGAGGGCATTACATAATCCAAACATGCATATATTCAGCATATAAGTTTTATTCCTACTGTATGAATATAGCAGCAGACACACAGCAGTTCAAGGCCCCAAAACCCTCTCAAGTTCTCATGCATACTCATGGCTTCCAACACCACATGATCTAATATAAATTCATGATTAAGGGATAGCAAAACCGTGGCTATTATGCACTCAAAATCACAAACATTCAGCAAGGAATATGCATGCGTGTACAACAACTTATCACAGTGAACCATCAGTCCAAAACCATCAACTATTCAACTCAAAATCCATCTCCTCTAAGGAGTTGAGTTACTATATGATCACTCATATCATGTATGAGGAGAACTTGATGATTTGGCGTTTTAAAAACCACAAAAAGATGTATGCTAATGGATCTAACATGTATACACTGAAATTTGGCTAACAGTCCTCTTTCCCAAAATCACCACCAAAACTTAAGCCAAAGACATGGATCTCATGGGTTTTATAACACTCATTCATACAGCATCCAAACCACAAAGAATGGTTCTTAAGATCATCTCAAAAATTATGCATAAGCCAATTACAAGGAAGATCACAGATTCTGAAATTTGTTGAACTGCAATATAGCAGCAGTTAAAACACTCCCAAATCATCTTCAAATCCACTTCTAAGCCATGTATTAAAGGCCAAAATGATGGAGACAAGATCAAGCATCAAGGATACTAGAAATGACCCCTATATCATACAAAATCAAGCATTAATCGCACGCAAATCACAAGAACACAAGTCTGAATTTCAGTTGCAGGTCAGCAGCTAAAATCCCCAAAATCATCATACAAATCCGAAATTTGCACATGGATCTAAAGTCAAATTGATGGAGGATATAACAGCAATCAAATGCCCACAAAATAGCTCAAGAATGTCCCCCAAACCAGGCCAAAAACTCGGATTTATCAAGCATGAACAGATCTGAAAATTCCCAAAACCATTCATCAAAAGGCACTCTAAAACCAAATCAAAGTCCAACAAGAATCACAATCAAAACCTTGATATAGCAGCTCAACACAAGGCTCATAGAGTGGAGAAAATTCTATCTTAATGGCAGCAAAGAGGGGTAAGATTTGTACCTTTAAACAGTGCTCAAGAACTGCTCAAGAACAGCTCAAGAACAGCAGCAAGTCCAGTCTTCTATCACCAATTTCGATCCAAGCTTGGCCTTGGATCCTACATGCAACACTTGATCTTTGTTCCTCTCCTTCCTAGCTTTAATTTGAGCCCAAGAACTCATATTTTGGTGGAGAAATGAGGGAGAAAACTAAGAAAGAAGATGAAGGTCCATGGAAATTTCGGCCATGGAGAAGAGAGCTCCAACTCTCAAGAGGTAGAAGAAGAAGAATGAGGCTTAAGTGTGGGCGCCCAAGGGGTTAGTGGGACTATATAGGCCTTGACCATTTTGCAACAATAACCCACAAAACTTTCAAATATTGCAAACAAGGCCCACCCATGAATAGTGATCCCACACTAATCACATTTAACCACTTAATCTCCTCTTGGCCACTAACAACTACTTAATCACTTAATGGCTTTCCAAATCCCATCAACTTTCATCCATAATCATTCATCATTTAGGATTTAGTTGACCTTTAGAATTTAGGGATGTTACAATCATAAAAACCTCAAAGAGAGTCTCGTCCTCGAGACTCCGCTTCTAAGTCAGGTTTGTCGGTTCGCCATAAAAACCTCAAAAGGTTTTTCACCCATAAAAACCTCAAAGAAGGTTTAAACCCAAGAAGTGAAATGGTTTGCCAAACAGAGAACTGATAAACTAAACTGAGAAAGTGCCTGAGAAGAGTCGCGGATATTTCTCGCGCATCGCTGCTTCGGTCTCCCATGTCGCCTCCTCAACACCCTGTCAGTGCCATAGGATCTTGACTAAGGGGATGTTCTTGTTTCGAAGCCTCCTGACCGCAAAATCAAGTATCTGCACTGGCTCCTCCTCGTATGTCAACTCTGGCTCTATGTCAAGGCTCTCATAGCTGACGATATGCCGAGGATCGTGCACGTACTTCGTCAAGTTCGATACATGGAATACGTTGTGAATGGCTGCCAAACGTGGTGGAAGTGTCAGTCTGTACGCTACCTTCCCGACACGTGAAAGTATCTCAAATGGCCCAACAAAACGTGGCGCCAGCTTGCCATGAACTCCAAACCGTTGTATCCCCTTCATGGGCGATACACGCAGGAACACAAAATCCCCAACCTGAAACTCCAAGTGTCGGCGTCGTCGATATGCGTAGCTCTTCTGGCGACTCTATGCCGTCAAGAGCTTCCTCCTCACCAAGTCAACAACCCTCGCAGTCTCCTCCAAGAGATTTATGGTATATAACGCATGATCGCCTACCTCGCGTCAACTGATTGGCGTAAGGCATCTCCGCCCGTAAAGAGCCTCGAATGGCGCCATGCCGATGCTCGAATGATGGTTGTTGTTGTACGTGAACTCAACAAGAGGTAAATGATCCTTCCAGGATCCCTTCCACTCTAGAGAACAGGCGCGTAAAAGATCCTCCAAGGTCTGTATCGTACGCTCGCTCTGTCCGTCCGTCTGAGGGTGATATGCTAAACTCATCTTCAACTCGGTCTGTAATGCTGACATGAATTGCTGCCAGTAATGGGAAGTGAACCTCGAGTCTCTGTCAGACACTACCTCACGGGGTATGCCATGTAACCTCACAATGTGTTGTATATACAATCTGGCCAACTGAGAAGGTGTATAAGTCATGCTGACAGGTATAAAGTGGGCTGACTTTGTCAACCTATCAACAATGACCCAAATGGAATCGTGGCCTCCCGGTGTCCTTGGCAATCCCGTAACAAAGTCCATCGAAATGCTCTCCCACTTCCACTCAGGAATGGGGAGAGGCTGCAGTAAACCAGGTGGTCGTCTGTGCTCCGCCTTCACCATCTGGCAAGTCAAACACTTGCTGACATGCCCAGCTACGTCCCTCTTCATCCCATCCCACCAGAAATGTCTGCGAAGATCGTGGTACATCTTCGTACTGCCGGGATGAATGGAAAGATGCGAACAATGTGCATCGTCAAGTATATCTCTACGTAGCTGCTCATCGTTGGGAACCACTACCCGACCTGTCTTCCATAGAAATTAACTCTGAGACAACAAAGTCGTCAAACTCATCCTTCGCTGCCCGCATATATCTGTCGCGAATCCATGGGTCTGTCTGCTGACCTGACACTATGCGGTCCCAAAGGCTGTTGTACCTAGGAGGTACGGAGATGGGAGAAGACGTACTGTCCTGCGGATGCCAATCCGTCAGTGCTGCAAGTAAGTCCCAAGTGTATAGCCAATTCATCGTACACGCCGTGTGCGCTCTCCTGCTGAGGGTGTCTGCAACCACGTTTCCCTTACCAGGATGGTAAGAGATCGTGCAATCGTAGTCCTTCAGCAGCTCTAACCATCTGCGCTGCCTCATGTTCAGCTCCTTCTGATCAAATATGTACTTCAGACTCTTGTGGTCTGTGAAGAGCTCAAAGTTAACCCCGTACAAGTAGTGGCGCCAGGTCTTCAGAGCGAAGACCACTGCCGCCAACTCAAGGTCGTGCGTGGGGTAATTCCGCTCATGCGGTCTCAACTGTCTCGAAGCATAGGCAATCACATGCCCCCTTTGCATCAGCACTGCTCCCAAACCATCACCTGACGCGTCTGTGTAAACCACGTAGTCCTGTGTACCTGACGGTAGAGTAAGAATCGGAGCTGTAGTAAGTCTCTCCTTCAGTGTCCTGAAGGCCTGCTCGCATGAACTATCCCAAACAAAAGGTACTCCCTTCTGCGTCAAACGCGTCAAGGGTAGTACGATCCGCGAAAAGTTGCTGACAAAGCGTCTGTAATAGCCTGCCAACCCAAGAAAACTACGGATCTGTGTCACTGTCTTAGGCCGCTCCCAAGACATCACTGCATCTATCTTCGCAGGGTCCACTGAGACACCTGCTCCTGAGATGACGTGTCCCAAGAATGAGACCTGAGGTAGTCAAAACTCACACTTACTCAACTTGGCATACAGTCTATGCTCTCTCAAAGTACCAAGCACTGCTCTCAAGTCGTTCTCATAGTCCCATTCATTCTTCGAGTAAACTAACACGTCATCTATGATCACCACAACAAACTTGTCCAAGTAAGGACGGAATACTCTGTTCATCATTTCCATGAATGTCGCGGGGGCATTCGTCAGTCCGAATGGCATCACTACAAAGTCGTAGTAGCCATACCGTGTCCGAAAGGCTGTCTTCAGGATGTCTGTCTCCCGAATCCTCAACTGATGGTAACCCGAGCGAAGGTCGATGTTCGGGAACACCGAAGATCCCTGTAGCTGATCAAATAGGTCATCAATGCGTGGAAGAGGATAACGGTTCTTCACCGTCCTCTTGTTCAGTTATCTGTAGTCAATGCACAATCGCATGGTTCCATCCTTCTTCCGAACAAAGAGTACAGGAGCGCCCCAATGTGAAGTGCTCGGCCTCACAAAGCCTAAGTCAAGCAACTCCTGTAACTGCACCTTCAGCTCTCCTGGCTGATCACGAGCTACTCGTGGTGTCATGCTAATCCTTCCTTTATCGGATAATAGCATAGTTAAGCACACTTTAAGAAATAATCAGTTGTATTATTTCTTCTATTGGGATACATATATGAATGAAATGTTCTGGTGACTTGTAATTACATAAATCTTATGAATGTCAAAAATTTTCCCCATTCGGCTTCATGAGAAATCAGAAGACTCTCGCTATTAAGTTATGTGAATGCGTGTATCGGGGTAACTAGGCTCTGATACCAACCTGTGACGACCCCGTCCTCCCGAGGACCTTAGGTTACCCGTCAAACACGTCATTTGCACACATAATAAGCTTAAGTTAATCTCATGCTATGAAAAACCTGGGGAAATTTCTCGCTTTTTAAACCTGACATTCACAAGATTTAAATTCGGCTAAGCAAGCAACCACAAGAAAACTAAAAGCGGAAGTAGTAGTACACCAGAACTGAACAAAAATAATATCCATTCATTTTCATTTCATTCATATAACATGCTGAAGTTCCACAACATTCAATATACATGTAAATATCCCAAAAATCAGGCTACAGAGGAGAGCACAACTAACAACTGTCAAATGAGCTCCAAAAGAATATACCTGCTCTGAAAGTGTAGCACCAAAAAGAACAACAGCAGCCCAAACTACGTCGGCTACTCGGTCGCTGGGCCCTTGCCTACCACAAATAGAAAGGGGACAAGCAAGTATTTGTCACAAAGTTGTCGAGTACAAATTCTACACAGTTCTACTAAGAAAAGTAGTAAGAAAAGACTAGAACAGCTAGAAAAACAGTAAGGTAACTGTAGTGGACAAAAGAAACTAGCAAGTAAAAGTAGGTTAATTGATTCTTTTAAATTATTTACTTGCTTTCTGAAGTCTAACAAGAACACACTCGCTCACTACCACACTGTGTCTCCCTCGATCAATGGAACTAACCAAACAACAACTCAAGCCTAGAAGTAAGTCTATGGTCTTGGTCCGGTTAGGACCTCGATATCCGGGTAGGACTTCAAAGTCCAGGTTGAACTTCATACTATGACTCTGAGGTATGGAGTACGCCTCAGGGTTGGGGTGCCTCCGTAGGCATGCGATGGTGTCTTGCATCCTAACTAAGTTCCCAACACTCCTTCTAGCTTGTTCTCTCAACTCACATTGATCCTCGGTCGACACATGTGATACCTCGCTCCCGAAGGTGTACGTGTACTCACAACTCTCAACATTCACTCCTCGTTAGTCTCGACAAACGGTGCTGTTGTCATTAGTCTCGTAGCGGAAGAGTCAAAAGATCACATATCTCTTACCCCATCACGAGGTCATAAACCTGGCGGAAAGGTCTTGATGAAGTTTTTAGTGTCTGTTAACCACTACCCCATCACCAGTGCACGATATGGTGGAAAGGTAATACTGAAGTCATCAGTGTCTACTAACCACTACCCCATCACCAGTGCACGACATGGCGGAAAGGTACAAATGGTGACATTGATGTCTACTGACCACTACCCCATCACCAGTGCATGACGTAGTGGAAAGGTATTTATGGGACATCAATGTCTACTGATGAAACTTCATTTTAACTGGGCAATTGGTGAAATGTCACAAGTCTGTTAATCACAATCCCATCACCAGAGCACAACCTGGTGGAAGAATAATAATTATAGCGGTGAGGAAACCCCCGAAGGGATTCGTCTGCTCTCACCAATCCCAGTGGAAGTGTGGTCCAAGGGAAAGGCAGTGGTAGTACGACTACTACGCCACAGGATGCAGGAAAGAGAAGAGGTAAGCCTGCCGGACCCGACTTACTCTCTCGTTGCTCACTCCCGGAGGAGAAGAGCTAAGTAAAACCAGACGAGCTCGTAACTAACAGCAGAGAGCCCCCAACCTAGGCTCTCAAAGAAAAACCAACGGATCAGCGGAATGGTCTAGACAACTCGTGGATCCCAAAGAAGCGAAAAAACCGAGCCGGGTCGAAGAAAACACGTGAAAAGAACTAGGATCCTAGACCCATGCTCTCAGTGTCCGCTACCCAAGCCTGAGCAACCTCATCTCCTGCTCAGGTGAGGGTCACCGCGCCCTCGCACAGTCGGAGAATAAAATTCCATGACTGGCCAAATGTGACATCACCAAATCATTTATTACCATATTTCACCCTAAGTGTCTATGGTTTATTTGTTTCACATCTACAAGTTATCGGTCATAGATCGAACTTGTTCTATAAGAACGTCAATTGATCCAAGGTCAGGGATACAGACCTGTTATTAGTCTCTCTCTCATCTCCCACTGATGAACATCTTATCCTAGGATCGTGGCTACAAACTAGAGAAAGACCTTAAGGCAACAGGGAATCAATTCATAGATTGGAGGAGTTAAACTCCTTATCTTACTTAGAGTCAGATGACAAGTCTTATACATAGGGACACAAAAAAAAACAATGTGGCCTAACTCACAGGTACTCATTAAAGTGCACTCACCACATGACGTTCTGCCCTAATTATGAACTACTACATATATTACTGAATTCTTCTTAAGTCAATACCACAGCCCACAATATGAGCCAATCATACCAAAAATACAAGTTCCATAAAGTCTTATCTTCATGTATGATCCCACATATAGATATATATGTATGTATCAGCCTATAGCTCACAAGACCCAGCACTTGATCTCTTTACTATTAAAATCCCAACTTCAACACACATTTAGTCCCATGGAAATATGAATGTACTACACAGTTACCAAAGTTTATCATCAAGTTTGTTCTCAATTTATTAATCAGTATCATGGAATTCGAGTCCACCCCCTAAGTATCAATAAAGGACTAATGCACAACTCTAAGATGGGTCTTAAGAGGGACTCTACCATTCCAAAAATCATCACACAACAGTAGAAAAATGTGTGTGCATTGTTATATGCACAACAGCACACATAGCAATTTAAGGCATCTGATTCCTTTCAATTTCTCACCCAACTTCATGGGATTCACCTTTCCCAATTTAAGCAACATATAATCTTTAAAGTCCAACAATAAGGAGTTCATTAAGAGGGCATTACATAATCCAAACATACATATATTCAGCATATAAGTTTTATGCGTATTGTATGAATATAGCAACAAACACACAGCAGTTCAAGGCCCCCAAACCCTCTCGAGTTCTCATGCATACTCATGGCTTCCAACATCACATGATCTACTATAAATTCATGGTTAAGTAAGGGATAGCAAAACCGTGGCTATTATGCACTCAAAGTCACAAACATTCAGCAAGGAATATGCATGCGCGTACAACAACTTATCACAGTGAACCATCAGTCCAAAACCATCAACTATTCAACTCAAAATCCATCTCCTCTAAGGAGTTGAGTTAGTATATGATCACTCATATCATGTATGAGGAGAACTCGATGATTTGGCGTTTTAAAAACCACAAAAAGATGTATGCTAATGGATCTAACATGCATACACTGAAACTTGGCTAACAGTCCTTGGACAGCAGCTATCTTTCCCAAAATCACCACCAAAACTTAAGCCAAAGGCATGGATCTCATGGGTTTTATAACACTCGTTCATACAGCATCCAAACCACGAAGAATGGTTCTTAAGATCATCTCAAAAATCATGCATAACCCAATTACAAGGAAGATCACAAATTCTGAAATTTGTTGAACTGCAATATAGCAGCAGTTAAAACACTCCCAAATCATCTTCAAATCCACTTCTAAGCCAAGCATTAAAGGCCAATACGATGGAGACAAGATCAAACATCAAGGATACTAGAAATGGCCCTTATATCATACAAAATCATGCATTAATCGCATGTTAATCACAAGAACACAGGTCTGAATTTCAGCTGCAGGTCCATCTGAACAGCAGCCAAAATCCCCAAAATCATCATACAAATCCGAAATTTGCACATGGATCTAAAGCCAAATTGATGGAGGATATAACAGCAATCAAATGCCCACAAAATAGCTCAAGAATGTCCCCCAAACCAGGCCAAAAACTCGGATTTATCAAGCATGAACAGATCTGGAAATTCCCGAAACCATTCATCAAAAGCCACTCTAAAACCAAATCAAAGTCCAACAAGAATCACAATCAAAACCTTGATATAGCAGCTCAACACAAGGCTCATAGAGTGGAGAAAATTCTATCTTAGTGGCAGCAAAGAGGGGTAAGATTTGTACCTTTAATCAATGCTCAAGAACTGCTCAAGAACAGCTCAAGAACAGCAGCAAGTCCAGTCTTCTATCACCAATTTCAATCCAAGCTTGGCCTTGGATCCTACATGCAACACTTGATCTTTGTTCCTCTCCTTCCCAGCTTTAATTTGAGCCCAAGAACTCAAATTTTGGTTGAGAAATGAGGGAGAAAACTAAGAAAGAAGATGGAGGTCCATGGAAATTTCGGCCATGGAGAAGAGAGCTCCAACTCTCAAGAGGTAGAAGAAGAAGAATGAGGCTTAAGTGTGGGCGCCCAAGGGGTTAGTGGGACTATATAGGCCTTGACCATTTTGCAACAATAACCCACAAAACTTTCAAATATTGCAAACAAGGCCCACCCATGAATAGTGATCCCACACTAATCACATTTAACCACTTAATCTCCTCTTGGCCACTAACAACTACTTAATCACTTAATGGCTTTCCAAATCCCATCAACTTTCATCCATAATCATTCATCATTTAGGATTTAGTTCACCTTTAGAATTTAGAGATGTTACAGATACCACGGATATAGAATCAACGACGGACAAGAATGTATCATGATCTTGATATGGCTTCAGCAATTGTCCGTTCACAACAAATGATTGTGCGTCAGATAACAACCCAGATATGACAATACTCTCATTGTCACGCACAGCTCTCACGATGAACGATCCTGACTATTTGCTTTTCAATTTTCCTGAAAACATCTTCAACTTAGTATCAAATAACCAAACTTTCTGATCAGGAGAGAAAGTCTTCCTTCGAATGTGTTTATCATGCCAACACTTGACTTTCTCCTTATACATGAGTGAATTTATCATATGTAAAATCTTGGAATTCCAGTAATCATATTCAAATCTAACTTCTTGTTTTTTTCCTGCTTTCTCATAATCAAGATTGCATACACGGAGTGTCCATAATGATTTGTGAATTAATTCCACTGGCAAGTGGCAATACTTTCCATACACCAATCTGTAGGGAGACATACCCAAAGGAGACTTGTATGTCGTCCGATAAAACCCATAGAACCGAATCAAGCATCTGGGACCCAGTTCTTCCTATCTGGACATACAAGTTTTTGCAAAATAATCTTTATCTCCCTATTTGAAATTTCTGCCAAGCAATTAGTCTGAGGATGGTAAGGAGACGCAACTATGTGCTCAATGGCGTACTCCTTCACAAGCTTCTTCACTTCTCTATTAACGAAATGGCTTCCCCCATCTGAAATCAGCATTTTGGTAATCCCAAACCGTGCCAATAATGTGGTCCTTGATAAAGGAACATACCGTACAACCATCTGCAGCTCGAGTGGAGATAGCCTCCACTCATCGACTAACATAATCCACGGCGAGCAGGACGTAGTGAAATCCCTGACTGACAGGAAATGGCTCATGCAGTCTATACCCCAAGCATCAAAAACATCAGAAATCTGTATGTATCTTAGGGGCATGTTATCTTTGGAATCAACGGTTCCTCTCATTTTTGGCAGTCAATACAACCTCGAACATACTCTGTAGCATCCTTAAAATAATGTGGGCCCACCATAGGCCACTCTGTAAAACCTTTGCTGTCGTGTGTTTCCCCGAATGATGCCCACCAGATTCTAATTTGTGACAATGCTCAAGTACACTGGTGTGTTCCTCCTAAGGAATGCACATTCTCCATATTCAATCTGCACCATCGCGAAAGCGGTACGGATCTACCACGGTAATAATGAATCTCTGACAGAAATCTGTCTACGTTGTACTTCGACCAATCTTTGTGGAATTTCTTGGAGACAAGATACTTCACAATATCAGCATACTATGGGAGTGAGTACATAGACAAAATGGCCTCATCTGGGAAAGGTTTCGGAAATAGGGATCATGTTCTGCTCAGCAGGTCTCTGCATCCGTGATACGGGGAGAAGGTAATCTGCCACAACATTTTCACTCGAGGTTTATCTCAAATCTCTAAATCAAATTCCTAGAAAAGAGGATTCATCTAATAAGGCGTAGTTTGGCATCCTTCTTTACCTGCAAGTATCATATGGCAGTGTGATCCGTGTATACAATAAACGTGGGAACTGATAAGGTAAGATCTGAACTTCTCTAGCCCAGACACAACTGTTAACATCTCCTTCTCTATAATTGTATAATTTCGATGTGCTTCATCCAGAGTCTTGCTAGCATAGTGTATAGCAAATGGTATCACATCCCTTCTCTGTCATAAAACAGCTCCAGCTGCGAAATCTGATGCATCCGTCATGATCTCGAAAGGAAGAGACCAATTAGGTAGCTGTAAGACAGGAGCACTAGTAACCATCTCTTTCATCTGATTGAATGCAAAGAGGTCTTTCTTATAGACCACAAAATCAGTCGCCTTACACAGAAGCTCAGTCAAAGGTCTGGCGATTTTGCTAAAGTCCTTTATGTATCGCTTATAGAATCCTACGTGTCCCATAAATGACCTCAACTACTTCAAATTCTGCGGTGACTCTAAATTGGAAATCACATCAATCATACTCGGGTCAACCTCCATACCATCTTTAGAGAGATGACTTGGTCCAATACAAACCCACTAGAGTTCACCATAAAGTGACTCTTCTCCCACGAGAGCACTAGATTTACCTCACATCAGCGTTCAATAACTCGATCTAAATGAGCAAGACATGTGCCAAAACTATCCCTGTAGACCGAGAAAATCGTCCATGAAGACCTCAAGGAAACTACCCACCATGTTGGCAAAACGGCTAACATACACCTTTGGAATGTAGCGAGGGCGTTACACAATCCAAACGACATTCGTTTAAAGGCGTAGGTGCTAAATGGACAAGTGAAACTAGTTTTCTACTGATCCTCAGGAGCGATAGCAACTTGGTTGTATCTTGAGTACCCATCCAAGAAGCAAAAGAACTCTTTCCCTGCCAATCTCTCAATATACAGATAAATAAAGGGCAGTAGAAAGTGATTCTTCTTGGTAGCTGAGTTCAGGCGTCAGTAATCTACACAGACACGCCATGAAGTAGGTAGCCGGATCGGAATCTCCTCACCACGATCATTCTTTACGATAGTAATCCTTGGATTTCTTCGCGATCAAATGTAAAGGGTTGACCCACTTGGAATCCGAAATGGGATATATAAAGCCAACATCACACCATTTTCTGATCTCCTTCATGACAACCTCCCTTAGATTTGGATTTAGACAGGGCTGACATTCACGAGAGGGTTTACAGTCATCCTCTAGGTAGATATGATGCAAGCACAAAGCTGGATTAATCCCACGGAGATCCGAGATATTCCATCCTAAGGCCTAGTGGTTTCTCTCAAGAACCTCTAGTACGCGAGATTCTTATCCAGCGGTCAACTGTGAGCAGAGGATGACCGGAACATTTAAGGGGGTCCCGCAAGGAAGACATATTTCAACGTTAATGGTAAAACCTTAAGCTCAGGTGGAGTCTGAATCCGCTCTACAATAAGGAAATTAGTTTT
Source organism: Ottelia alismoides (assembly GCA_037367405.1). Classification (NCBI taxonomy): domain Eukaryota; kingdom Viridiplantae; phylum Streptophyta; class Magnoliopsida; order Alismatales; family Hydrocharitaceae; genus Ottelia; species Ottelia alismoides. Next base: position 463,367 of record JAZKJV010002794.1, on the reverse strand, counting down.
TTGTTATAAATTTTTTATTTTTTATTTTTATTTTAAATAATTAGTGAAAAAAAATTACAAATATTTACAAATATGATATTTGGGTTGTTGAGTGTTGGGATGTTGAGCCGGCTAAGAGAGGGCGAGAACAGCCCACAAAGTGTTGGAAAGAGACTATACAAAGGGATCTTAGTTTTTTGATATAAGCTCGGGATTGACCCAAGATAGATATGAATGGAGGCGAAGAATCCATGTAGCCGACCCTACTTAATTGTGGAAAAGTCTTTGTTGTTGTTGTTTTGTATTTACAAATACGATATATACAGATAAATGGTAAAATTGCCCAAATCACCCCAGAAAATCGACTTTTCAACTGTAACTCCAAAAATTATGAATTCACGATCATTTCAAAGATAATTTAATTCATAACACAATGGAAGTGAGTTTGGTTCAATTTGAGTTCATATGGAGCCGGAATCAATCTTTCAATTATCGCTTAATGGCTTTTTCCGGATGTGGTTACTTTTCTTATATACATGATTTTATTTGAAAAATATTTTTATTGCTTAGGAAATATTTTTATTAACAACTTTGTTTTGAAAATTATTTTATTTGAGGTCGATTTATGTACAAATAAAACAGTGTGGTTTTTATACAGATATACAAAATAAGCGAGAAGTATTACAACACATTTATTTGGACTTTCTGATTAAGGACCCTACTCTCCCCCTACTTTATTCATGGTCGATCAGGTCAAGTCTTGACCTTCTCTCGAGGTTCGGGTCAACATGTGTCTATTACATATATACAATTTTCCTATTTTATTTTTTATTTTTATTTTTCCTTTCTTTTTTTATTTATTTATTTTAGGTTAAAATAATATACAAATATACAATATTTACAAACAGATGCAAATTAATAAGAATATGGAGTTAGAATTATATACAGGTGTTTTATAAGGGATTTTAAGCTAAAATAAAGATGAAATGCATAATCATCACATCCCTACAACGAAGTGCTCAAAATCATTGGATAAACATTCCAAGGAAACATGAGAACCAATGGGGTGCATAGTACATGCCCTTTTCCGCTGCCGAAGTGCAATAGGCATATCCATATCCGCAGCAGGAGTAGTAGAAATAGTGTCTGCATCTTGCACATCATTCTGTACATGCAAATCACCCGTGCCATTAGAAGAACTCAAATGCTCAGTACATACCTTGGGCGTGTGGGATGATGGAGGAGGCGCATGAGCATGGGTCCTTCGCTGGTAAACATGTGGAAAGAAAACAGAAGACGGTGGTGGAGGTGGTGGTGGTGCTGGAGGCGATGGTTGTGGTGGAGACGGTGTGGTGTAGATGGAGATAGAGTAGAACATGGTAATGACAGAGGAGGAGGCATATAGATCTCTTCTCCATCCTCTGAAGGAGTAAGCATGTCACGTATGGGAGAAAAATACATAATAGACTCAAAGAATGTGACATTAGCACTAACATAGTATCTTCGTCGAACAGGGTCAAAACAGCGATATCCCCTTTGGGTTTTGGAATACCCAACAGACACACATTTGACAGCTCTAGGAGATAGCTTGTCTAGACCAGGAGAGTGTTGATGAACAAATGCAACAGAACCAAAAACATGAGGCGTAAGTGAGAAGAGATCCATCTCGGGAAACGCAATCAAGAACGAGATCTTCTCCCCAAGCACCGAAGAGGGCATACAATTTACCAGATAACAAGCAGTTACATCTCCCCAATAGGAATGTAGAGCACGACTCTAAATCAAAAGGGTCCTGGTAACATCCAAAAGATGGCGATGTTTTCTTTCAGCCACCCCATTCTGTTGGGAAGTATAAGTGCATGGTGTATGATGCACAATACCATTAGACTTAAGAAATTGAGACAGTTGAGCACTCCAAAATTCTAATGCATTATCAGAACGTATGAACTTGACTTTTGCAGAGAAAATGTTCTTTATTTCAATAATAAAGGGCTGAACAACAGGACCAGCATCACATTTGTTCTTAAGAAGAAAAACCCAAGACAAACGAGAAAACTCATCAACTGCAACAAGATAAAATATGTGTCCATGATGATCTGGGACACGACTAGGACCCCAAATATCGAATGGAGCAACTCAAAGAAAATTGATTATGACTACTTGGACCCTGACGACTCTGGAAAGTAGACCGATGATGCTTCCCAAGTTGGCAGGCCTCGCACTGAAAGGTGGAGCGAGGAGAAATCTGAGGAAGAACATGAATCGGCTTTTGCAGAGGAAGGTGACCAAATCGCAAATGCCACATATATGGAGAAACAGATCCCCTGTGAATAGAAGAAGAAGCGCCAGCATACGGAGTCTGCACAAGTATGTAAATGCCCCCTTGCTTATGGTCAGTTCCAATCACTCTGCCCATAAGTATGTCCTGAAACACAAGAGCAGGTGGATCAAATATGACACAATATGTAAATATCTGGTGATTTTACTAATTGATAATAGATTCATAGAAAAATCAGGAGCATAGAGAACATTCAGAAGCCTCAGTGTAGAAGTCAACTGCACCTCCCCCAGACCAGTGATGGGGGAATGAGCTCCATCAGCTATCACAACTGATCGTCCAGGCTGAATATGATGAAAAACACTAAACTGACCTCTACCACAAAGATGATGAGATACACCGAAATCCATGATCCATTCAGATAAGTTTGCCCAATAGCAACTAGTAAACGCATATCCTATACCTGATGTACATGTAGATGCTGATGCAGCAACCTCATAGGATCCGAAAGGAGAGCTAGTGGATCCAGACGTACCAGGCATAATCTCTCTCAGTCGAGCTACAAGGTCATCAAACCTCCGATCAGATGACATCTCCAACTGAATAGTATCTTCGTCAAACAGGGTTCGGGAAGGCAATACGCGGTATTCAGTCGGAGGGGTCACTACATAGAGAGTATGCGGTATGCGGGAGAGTATGCGGTTTTATGCGGTTTGGTATTCTTTATTGTTAAAAATATAAATAAATATTTAATATTATGATAATATCCGCAGTCGCGAGAGTATGCGGGGAGTATGCGGTTTTATGCCGGAGAGTATGTGGTTTTATGCGGGGAGTATGCGTTTTTATGCGGGGAGTATGCGGTTTAATGTTATTATGTAGGTGGAGTTATTTGATTTTAGACTAAATAAAAAAAATCTATCAGAAAAGCGGCCGAGTATGCGGCCGCGTAGGGGTATACTCGGCCGAGTATGCGGGTCAACCCGCATACATGGCCATCTCATCATACTCGGAGCGGCAAGGCTACCGAGTACGAGTATGCGACTGAGTATGCGGCTAACTCGACCGTTTTTCTGAATACTGAGGAGATGAACTCCCAGCCTGTTGTGTCTACTCTGCAGCCCTGGCTGACGCAGGAAACCCATGCTTAGAATAACAGGTTTCCTCGGAATGGCATGTCTTGTCGCAGAAGGCGCACTGTCGACCACGGCCACTCCGTCCTCTGTCGCGGATGGAACTCCTCATGCCATGATATAGTGTATGGCTGCCTCTACCACGTGATGCCATAGCTGAAGAAGTCTGTTGCTGTAAAGTACTCCCAGAAGCAAGGTTGCAGAAAACGGTAGTCGGTACTCGGTCGGCGGGGTCACTGACTAGGATTAATCGGCAGTCGGGAGAGTAATCGGATTTAGTCAGGCATTAGTCGGTTTTGATTTTTTTAATTATTTTAAATATATAAATCGATTTTTAATACATACACTCTCATATATATACACAAATTTAGCAATTTTAATACATACAAACACAAAACTAACCAAATTCACAAGTTACTAATCAACAAACTCACATGTTACTAATCATTGTAATTAAGAATCACGAAGCTAATTAACAAATCACAAAAGATAAATAAAAAGATGTAATAATTATATAACCTTATAGTTATTGACATAATTTGATAATGTAAAAGAATTCATATACATATCTGTTGTAGTCAAGGATGCTAAATGTTTGTTAGAACGTTGTTAGTTTACACCGTACTTTCATGTGTCCACAAGGATGTTAAGGCAAAAGGAGGAATATTTTTGTATTATTTTAAATATAAAACCACTTCATATATATTTGAATTTATAGTAATAATGACTAAGTAATAACAACACAAACAATTAAAAGTATATAAAAAAGTATACAAAAACAGTATACAAACAGTTTAAAACTTCTATGTAAAAGTCGGCCGACTAATCGGCCGACTAGGCCGATTACTCGGGCGACTAATCGGGTCGACCCGACTATAGGCCGATTTGGCCTAGTCGAGTCGGATACCCCCCCAACTCGACTAGTCGGGCCGACTAGTCGGCCTAGTCGGCCGACTTTTACAACAGTGCCCAGAAGTTATAGATAGTCTGCTTAGTCTGTGATACGCCTCCTCCATATGAGGTATGGTAGCATCAGTAAGGATCTAGGCTCGAGCTGCATCATATTCCAGATCCAGGGCTGCTAGAAATACCCCAGTCATCACAGAATCTCTGTATGCCTTGAGCTGCTCTGGTGTGGCAGTCAACAGTATGTAGCCATGTAACTTCTCGAACATGACCCTCAAAGAGGTATAGAGGACGTGAAGAGGGCGACCATTCTGCTTCAATGTGAAAAGATCCTAAAGCTCCCTTACATAGGAGAAAAGCTCTGAGGGTAAATTACATGAACAGGACAATCGAAATAAGAAATATGGAAAGAGGACAAAATGACATAAATATTTGAACAAGAACAAGAACATGAAATAAATGGCTTAAAATCACATGTAAAAAAATCACATTTAACCCAAATTGGATGCACGGAGGGTATACACGACCGCACAGCCCGTATATGCGGCCCGCACAAGCGACATGGGTGCATAATTGGGGGCTTCATGAAAGTGGTGCGTTGAAAGTGTCGCACGTGCAGTTTTTTTGAATAAGAAAACGGGGGAGCCCTCCCAAGGCGGGAGTCACCACACCAAAGTATTCATTAATAAACGGAAAAGGTACATCAGTTTGATCTACAGAAGTTGTACAAAGCATTACAGTGCGCAAGTACATTTTCAAAGTAAAACAGATGCCCCTCGAAAGTGGTATCATTCCTGCCAAGCCAAATAGCCCATAGCGCGGCAAAGGGCTTGGAGACATCACCGGATGACCCAAGTCCGACCGTCCGAATAAATCTCCAAAAATGTTTCGCATCGAATGTCCAAACCCACGGAAGCCCCAAAGAATCCCATACATTTGCCGAAGACCTGCATCCAAAGAAATGGTCCGCATCCGTCATGTCGTCCTCGCATCTGTCACACTTCAAATCCGTCACACCCAGCAGTCTGCCTCTTCTCACTTTGTCACATAGACGGTCTCTCCTCAGACACAAAAGAAAGACCTTAACCTGAGTAGGAATCTTAGCCGCCCAAATCACCTTTAAGTCAGCACATAGATCTTCGTCGGGCCCCGCCATACCACCACTCAACTTCCGATACGCAATCTTTACCGAGAACTTACCATCTGCCCACTCAAAATGATCTGGGTCGCCCGACATCTCCCCGACAGGGGGAATCTCCGATAGTAACCGCAAAAAATCTTCCAACCTCTGATCCGAAAGAACTGCAAGGAACCTCGGCGCCCACGACCCAGAGTCGGCCACCTCTGCCACCCGCGCCCCCCTGTCAACGGCTAATGCCATCAACCTAGGAAAGCGGTAGGCCAATGCCCCCTCTCCCATCCAGTCATCCTGCCAAAAACGAAAAGGAAATCATTCCCCAACTTTGACCGAAGGAGAGGCCTGAGCCCCGGAATCACGACACGGGTCCCACTCCACGACGAAGACTCATGACGTTTCCTCACAGCCACCAACTCCCCTGTGACATCATAGATCTCCCTCAGCAACCGCAAAACCAGCGAGTCGGAAGGACCCCAAATGCGCACCACCCATTTGGCTAACAAGGATTTGTTCATTGATTCCACATCCCTGACACCTAAGGCCCCCTCCGAAACAGGTACAGCAAGATCCTTCCAAGCCACCAGGTGCAACCCCCTCATTGTCTGCCTTCCATCTGATCATCAAAGCCTCCACCTTCCTTCTAACACTAGCAGGCATTAATCTCGTGGAGAAGAAAAAATCGGAATGGTTGAAAGAGTGTGCTTCAGTAATGTAATCTTCCCACCCTTGGACAGAGTGGTAGCCTTCCACCCTTCCAACCGCTCCTCCATTCTCCGAAGGACGCAGTCTCAATCGGACTTCCTCAGCCTGCCATCAACCAGAGGCAACCCCAGATAGGTTATCGGTAATCTCCCCAGAGGGCATCCTGTCCATGCCGCTAACATGTTACTCTCCTCGCCATCCATCCCCATTGAAACCAAGACCGACTTCTGCCTGTTAATCTACAAACTAGAGAGGCAGCCAAACATATCCACCAAAATGACCGCATTGTGGTTCTGCTCCTCTGTCCCCCCAGGAAGATCAGCGTGTCGTCCGCATACTGCAACACCGAATGGAGATGTCCCCCATCCTGAAACCCTCGCACCAACTCTCTTCAATCGCCTGCTGAAACAAGACCGTAAGAGAATCCACAACCAACACAAAAAGCAGGGGAGCAAGGGGGCATCCCTGACGCACCCCCCCTCTGCGGTTGGAACCATCCTCCCTCTAGCCTCCCGTTGACCAACACGGAAAAGGAGCTAGTGGTGACTCAACTCTTAACCCAAGCAATCCATTCTTCCGGAAATCCCCTTTTCTGCAGTGCTACCCACAGGAACCTCCAACTGAAACGTAGGCCTTGGCGTAGTCAATCTTCCAAACTGCCTCTTTTTTTGTAAACCTCTTCCACTCACGACAGATTTCCGAAGCGGCCATGATTCCATCAGCTATACACCGTCCAGGAATGAACGCAGATTGTGCCGGTAAGACCACAGAGGACAAGACAGCTCTGAGTCTGCTCGCCAGTACCTTGAAGACAATGAGATAAATGCCATTAGAAATAGAAATCGGCATGTAGTCTCCAACCCCTACTGGGGTCTCTTTCTTCGGCAGCAAAAATATCAAGGCCCTGTTAACTTCTCAAAACCCATGTTGCCACCCCTGAATTCAGTCAAAACCTCCAAAATGTCACCCTTCAGCAGATCCCAGAACTCTCATTAAAAGGATAAAGAGAAGTCATCCGGGCCCGGAGCCCCATCCGCATTCAGATCCAAAACAGCCTGCGTACCTCTTCCTCCGTAAATTCGGCCACTAACGAATCAACCTGGGTTCCACTCAAAGACCCCGCCCCCCGGCCCGTCCAGCCCCAACCATTCTCCTCCGACACTCTCCTCGAAGCCCTCACAAAGTGCTCCCGCAAGGCGACCCCAATGTTCCTCTCACCCGACACCCTTTAGCCCCCCACCTCCACCTCATGCAAGAAACTCCTTCTCCTCCTTCCGGACGCCACAGAATGAAAGAAACGCGTGCATATGTGGCCCCATATGCAGCCGCATAGGCTGATTTCGTGAATATCGGTAAAGTAACAAATGAGTAATTGCATCTCCCCAAGATCCAACTACCCCACTCATATTTTAGTCCCACCTTTACTATATATGGAACTCCGGTCTATCTACAAGACTATATAACGAACCTCGCATCCCTGTACTCATTGGGAGAACCAAAAAATTGGTCTGGTGGTAGAGCAGTGGCTCCCATAAATAACAGACCTAGGTTCGAAACCCACAGCCCCCCACTTCTACCAGAAAAAAGGTAATGAAGAATGGGGGTAAGGGTATGACCTTGAATCTAAAAAAAATTAGGAGAACACAATAGACAATTTGGTCCTTAAAGACATTCTCCCGTGATTTCATCCCGCTCCTCATGGACTAAGGTTTCACATAAAACTCAAGATGTTTACGTTTGATTCCTTTTTCAGATTATCGATTTTGTTTCGCATTTATATTTCAACATGGTATCAGTGCGGTCAATTATGTGGTTTAAGTCTTTAATTTTTCAATTCTGATTTTATTCTTGAAGATTATTGTGTTCATTCATTCAAAGTTAGAGATGCAATAAAGATCCAGGGTTTCTAAAACCCTAATTCTGCACGAACTTCAAGATTTGAAAACAACAACACATCTCCAGGGTTTGTTCTTGGGAGACATTAGAAACCCAAGTTCGCCAGTTTTAATGATCTGCTTGAGCGAGTCATCTTCTCAAATTCGTTCTTCGAGATTTTCAGTGATGTCCCACGAGAGACTCCAATGAAGATCTGCATCTTATTTTTTTCTTCTGGAGCATGCCAGACAGTTCCAGTCCAACCAGGCAGCGATATAGGGTCTTGAGCATCTTTGTAACCATCCCAGCAACCAACAAGGTGGAGCTACTCCAGCTTCAGGCACGAGCCACACTACGAGGAGACTTCATGTTCTGCAAATCAGGCACAACTCCAAGCGAGAGCATCAATGCAGTTAAGAGCCACCCAAATGACAGCATGGGCCTCCAACCGAGAGACACCGAGGAGGAGCCACCCAAACGAGACCCAGTTCTACACCTCTTCAAGGATGCCAAACTCCCGCGCGCGGTCATCTCTAAGCGATTAAAATCATCACATGCTGCTTCAGGTGACGTACTCTTGTACGTGGCCCATCTCTAATGTAGATCGCCACTTCTCGAGTTACACTACATCCACCGACGGTGACATAAAACCCAACAATGATGGGTTCCTTCGTAGATCCTATTTAGTGGCGACGTAGAAAAGGAAGCCTCGACGGGGGCAATGTGTTCACGAGAACCCTATGCTCTTGGTTGGGCTATAGTAGCCACATTGGGTTGCTTTGCAGTTTTAAAAAAATGAAGTTTCAGGGTCCAATTTGGTAATACTTCAAAAGGTAAAAAAAAGGACAGCCCAACAGGCCTACTTAGGTAAAAAAAGGAAAGAGGAAAAAGGTTGACTTAAAAAAGGCCATGAGTTTTGAGCAAAAAAAAGAGGGAGTTTTGAAAAAAGGCTATTGTACAAAAAGAAGTCGTACAAAAAAAGGATAGCCGAGAAAAAAAAGGAAATAGTTATAAATAAAAAAGATAATGATTTGTGCAAAACAACATGTATTGTTTTGGTTTCTCCCAACTTGATGATCCATGTTCTTATTCTATCAAGTATGGGAGAAAGGGGGTGTTACGTAGGGCATATATTCTTTTTCTTGAGATGTATCTACAGGACTTCTACTACTTATCCACGACTAACAGATCGATACTCCATATTATTACTGTTATCAGTTGTCTTCATCGAGCATCAACTACTTCGTCGAGGTGTCCCTATCCCTGACTACTACTTCATACTGGACTTTCTTCATTTGCAGCTATTAGAAAATAGAGAATGCGAAAGCTAAATGATAAACAGAGCATAGAATACAAATGTGAAACATGGAAGACAATGATTTTTACGTGGAACCTTACTCCCTAAGGAGCGAGATGAAACCACGGGAGAAGGCCTCGAAGGGCCATATGCTTCATTATGTTTTCTCAATGGATACAATGGGTGTGGGGGTCCATATATAGCCCCCACTTAGTCTCCAAATGTCCAAACTGGTAGATGTGGGAATAAAAACCTGGATGTGGAAAATGGATCCTAGAGCGATCCATTTACCCATCTCCTACATATATGACGCATACAACTTATACTCCAACACTTACACTTACGCTGGAGCATGCAATGCTCAGTTTGGACAAACAAAAAGAAACTGAACTCACGCTATAAGACACTACGGACAATATCAACTCAACGCGCATAATTGTTGTTGTCGATGACGTTGCTTCTCAAGCCGTGCTGGTGAAGAGGACGAACGGGCTGGAGTGTGAGTCAACTGAATCTCCTCGTCGGAGAGCATGTGCTTTGTACTGCACCTCTCAAAGTCACTACAACTGAAAAATGAGTCTCCTCGTCGGAGTACTCTGGTCCGCCACAACAAGTGGGCAACTGCTCCATCTCTGAAAATGGTCGAACTGAAAAGGTCGTAGAAGTGCAATCCTCGTCGGAGTCCACGGTCGTTGGAGAATGGATTCTAAAATAGTCTCCTCGTCGGAGAACTGGATCTCTCCCGTCTGGCACAGAGAATGGTATACTACTCTGGAGTCCCTATGATACCACATGAAAATCATTGCCAACATGGCATAGGGAACGGTCCTCTACTCTGGAGTCCCTATGGCTCACATGAAAACTATGGTCGAAAATATAAGAATGATGGGGACCACACAAAAGATGGCAAACATCTGAACATCTGAATAAAGACCGCATACACATGCGTGTCTGAAACTGAGGACTCGGAACCATTCATCGAGTCTGAACAACTGCACATGTAGAATCTTCATCTGAAAAACTGTAGAGTCTGGAAACTAGCTAGCCTCTGAATCTGGAGAATGTGACAATTGGGCCTGCGACTCTACATAATACTCCCCCTTTCTCCCATACTTTTCGGAAAATGAACATCGATAATATTGGGAGAAAACAATAACATTGGGAAAACAACATGAAATCAATAAGCCGAACTCACTTTTTTTTTTCTCGGCTTTTTCCCTCAAAATTTCTTCTTCTTTTTTCGACTATTTTCATTTTTTATATAATAGTCGTTTCTCTTTTTTTCAACCAAGTTGTTCATCATTTTTTAACGGCGTTTCGATTCATTTTTAAACATATTTTTTTGCATTTCTTTCTTTTCTTTTTTTTATGTGCTATTTGGCCCACTTGGCCCAAAGATTAACTGCAGCATATTCTTTTTTAATACAGACCCCACTCTCCTTTTTTTTAACTCACACCCAACAAGGGCCAAAATATAAGCAGGTCCTATTTTTTAAGACCCGTGGCTGGGCTTATTTGGCCCCCAAAATTTTTTTTAAAATAAACCAACCTTTAAGGTTCCCACTTGGGAACCCTCTCTGGAAAATGTTACCGCCCCCGATGGGGGGACCTGCTCACGTACGGGCGCCGCTAAGATATGAAAGTCGAGCGGCGAACAGCAGGAGCAGGAGACGGGGCTCGCACGTCGCCACTGCTTGGAGATGCATGTGCTGCGCGCGCTGGAGATGCCCCGATCTTCCGCTGGAGATGTGACATCGCTAGGGATTCCAAACGCCACTGTGGGGGGAGGGGGTTCACCGCCACTTGCAAGAAAAGAGGGCACGAGGTAGGGCACCTGCTGGCGGTGCTGCCTCGGATGAGAGGGCTTCGCCTGGAGCCGATGGGCAACGCTGCTGGTCTCGTTGGAACTCGACGTAGCTCTGCCTAGGAGCCTGCGCGGCATGAGAAGTGCGCCAGCTCTCGTGTGTCGTCAGGCAGCAAGGAAGAAGGTAGCGCCACTTGAGCGCCTTGCTGCGGAACTCGCGCATAAAGGTGATGCTCTGTGGGTTGTAGATGTTGCATCGCAACTCAGGCACGGATTTGGATTTGTGCACGGATCTAGAATAGGGGGAATGTTCTGCGCATCTGTTGCGCCTGAATAAGAGGGCCAGTGTTCAGAATTGCGGTCCATGCGGCCGCATATGCGTATTCGGTCACTTGATCGAAGCGCATATGCCATATGCGGCAATATGCGGTCAAAACGCATATGCAGTCCGCATATGCGGCCGCATATCTGATAGAGTTCATGTTAATCCATGATATGTTGATGACACGTTAATTCGATTTTTTTTCCGAATAACTCTTATATCTTCATTTACATTGATGCGTCTTTTCTTTACTCTTTTACATGTTGCATTTGGGAATATAATATAGGATATTTTTTCTCATATCCATTTTTTCCCATTGTTCTCAAACTTATTAATGAATTATTTACTGCTTTTTCAATTTTTTATCTAATGAAATTCATTATAATTCTTCAAATAAAACATGAAATAATTGACTAACAGTAAGACACTTTACGTTTTTGTGCTTCTAATAAATTTTACATGTAAATACAATCTTCCCCATATTTCGTGACAACATATTTTGTCTATTGTAGATACATATATGTGTATAATTATGGGTGTATGATTTGTATACATATGATTATTCTTTAGCTTTTGTTATCTATAGGATATATATATACATTAAAAGTTTTCTTATAGAATTCATGTGTTCCCTGTTGAATCCAAATTTGTATATATATATATGCATTAAATTCAAAATACACATTAAAAATCAATCAATTTATAATATCATGCTTATATATCTTATTGATTGTATTATTTATTTGAAATTTTTGACTTTAGATTTTGTTAGATCGTCAACTTTTTTATATAATCACGTTTTATTGTTTATTTTAAAATATTTTAAATTAAAATATTATAAACCGCATATACTTCCATATACTCCTCCACATATCCTCTTACTCGCTTTAGACCACATGACCGAACGAATACCGCATACTACATTTCTGAAACTTGAAGAGGGCGATGCTCCCACATCGGGATTTCGCTCCACATGTTGTTGCTTGTGACCGCTACTCATGAGATTAGGGTTCCTGAACTGTGAACCCCAGTTTCCTTTGCATTGCTCAATCTCAGAAAATTGCGATCTTCAGTAAGTATCGTAAAACCCATGGAGGAATAGGGATTCAGAATGAAACTCTATACTTGAATTAAATCTTCGACATTCTCCAAGAATCCACAAACAGGAAATATTGCAGAACGAACAATAATCGAAACTCGACTAAAATAAAGAGCATAAAACGATTCCTCGAGTGAATTGAACTCGCTCTAATACCATGTTAGAAAATAGGGAATGCGGAAGCTAAATGATAAACAGAGCATAGAATAGAAATATGAAAAATGGAAGACAAGGATTTTTATGTGGAACCCTACTTTCTAAGGAGCGGAATGAAACCACAGGGGAAGGTCTCGAAGGTCCATATGCTTCATTGTGTTTTCTCAATAGATACAATGGGTATAGGGGTCTATATATAACCCCCACTAAGTTTCCACATCTCCAAACGGGTAAATGTGGGGCTAAACAACTAGATGTGGTAAACGGATCCTAGAGGGATCCATTTACCCATCTCCCTCATATATGACGCATACAACTTATGCTCCAACAGCAGTGACTCTACTCCAGGCACGACACGGTTGTCGCAGCGACTACTACAACATGACTGAAGTTCTTTCTAGGTAACCTAATCACCGCAAACATTTCCTCAAGCAAGGTCTTCTACTAGCAATGGTTATTTCAAACGGGTTGTCTCTATCCCCATACGAGCAGGTCTATATATCCTCGTCTCTCAAATGTATCGAGTGAAGATGTGTAGTATATTTTATTTTGTTGCAAGCCGCAGCTTTCTCAGCTCCAGCTTTAGGGGGGTGTTGGATATGCAATAGATGGGTAATTGGATCTCCCCAGGACCCAACTACCCCCACTCATGTTTTAGTCACACATCTACTATCTATGGCACTTCGATTTGTCATCTGTCTATGGGGCTATATAAGGAGCCCCACACCCCATGTACTCATTGTGAGATTACAGTAGACAATACGGCCCTCGGAAGCCTTCTCCCATGGTTCCATCCCGCTCCCTCACAGAGTAGGGTTCCACGTAAAACTCAAGACATTTATGTTTGGTTTCTTTTTCTGAATATCAATTTTGCTTCTACGTTTATATTTCAACACTGAAAATGCTCTTGAGTGTTACACTAGCCACATGTCTCATTTTTTAGGTCTCATGGGATTTTATATTAGACATATTGTGCTTATACCTATCGGTATTAATGGAGGTGTTGAGAGGAAACTCAGGCATCTCGTAGATGTCATTAGGATTATCCCGATATAGTCATGCTCTGCATTCCTATTAGGGAGACATTCTAATTGCCTGCTACTTAATTAATCACATGCCATCTTTTGTGTTAAAAGAATGTATTCTTTTTTTATTGTGTTTTCCGATAAGTTTTTGTTCTTTCTGATGCATCGTGTTTTTCCTTGTGTTGCATTTATTCACCATTTGACTCATGATCGAGACAAGTTGTCTCCTTGGTCGATCAAGTGCTTTTATGGGATATTCTCAAACTCAAAAGTTGACAAGGTTCAGCTTTGGTATGCATTAGTCTACATCAATGTTCCACTTTGAGTCCATTCCTTTTCACTTTGATTATGGATGAGTTGACAAGTCACATTCAGGATGAGATACCTTGGTGTATGTTATTCGCTTATGATATTGTGTTGATTAATGAGACTAGAGATCGGGTAAATGACAAGCTTGATGCCTGAAGACATGCATTGAAGACCAAAGGATTTCGCATAAGTAGAATAAGACTGAAAAGGAGTGTACTTTTGATGGAAGCAATGGTGAAGGAATCGAGGTGAAGATTGGTGATGATAACATTTAAAAAGATATTCTTTTAGATATTTGGGATCTATTTTGCAACATAATGGGAACATTGGTGGAGATGTTACTAATAGAATAAATGCAGGTTGGTTGAAGTGGAGAGGAGCCTCTACTCTTTTTGCGATAAGAAACTTCCATTGAAAATCAAAGGAAAATTTTACAAAGCAACCGTGAGACCTGCTATATGCTATGGATCTGAATGTTGGCTTGTGAACCATCGACATGTGCAGAGAATGGCAGTAACAAAAATGAAAATGTTAAGTTGGATGTGTGGAAACACACGTAAAGATTGGATTTGAAATGATGCAATCAGAAGGAAAGTTGGTGTAGCTCCGATTGAGGATAAGATGCGAGAAAACCGCTTAAGGTGGTTTGGCCATTTGCAAAAAAAGGTCGGCTGATGCACCAATTGGGAGATGCGAGTTTTGAGATGCTAAGTTGGCTGAGAGAGGGCGAGGAAGGCCCAAGAAGTGTTGGGATGAGACTATACGAAAGGATTTTAGTTTTTTTATCTAAGTCCGATATTGACCCAAATAGATATGAATGGAGGTAAAGAATCCATGTAGTCGAACCTACTTAATGTCGGAAAAGGCTTTGTTGTTGTTGTTGTTTCCCAAACCCAAAAGGGATATCTATGCTTTGACCATGTCCAATGTAAGTACTATTGAGTACCGACATCACCTTCTTTCAGTCTCATATTTTTTCTCTCGGACATGCAACATGATGACTTCAAATAAGTATAACACCAAGGTTTACCTACCACCCCATCTCCTACTCCATCTACGCCTACATTGATTGAGACATTACCCATATGCATGGTTTCAGATTTCGTGAAATTTCAACGAAATTTCGGCGAAATTTCAGTTTCGACAAGGAACCGAAATGTCGAGCGAAATGGCGATATGAGGGCAGTTTCCAGTCATTTCTTCACAAATGGTGGTCGATATGGGCGAAATGTCGTCGAAATTTCGGCGAAATTTTGTATCAACAGTGTATCGATACGATATCTGAAATCGATATTTAAACCCTTGCCCATATGTACTCATAGAAACCCAGAGTTACATGATCTCATGCTCATGTGCCTTCCCCGTCATCCAACAGCCATAAGTAAATACTGAACACTTGGTTTTTATTAAGGGTACAGTTGATGCTTCTATTCAATGAAGGAAATATACCGCAAGATGGTGCAGCTAAGCCACAGATTATAGTAGAACAAGATGGGCCCTACGATCCCTCTAAGGATTTTACTCGGCCCATTGCACTTCGAAAGACTCAACATATATGTGCCATATACTCTCTAAAAGGTCATCTGTCATTTGATCATCTCTTAGAGGATTACAAGAAATTTATGGTGGGGTTATTGGCTATTACTGTCCTACACAAACATCATGAGCACTACGAGATAGCCAATAACATCTAAATATGGAAGAGGAAATGGCAGCATTACACTCAAAGGCACCTAAGCCATGGTCACCGCCCTTGCTAGGGCTCCTTTGGTTGGAAGCAAGTGGGTCTTCATAGTGAAGCATCGATCAGATGGTAGCGTTGATCGCTGTAAAGCATGAATGGTCGTAAAAGGTCTTATCCAAACATATGGGTTGGGCTATCAAAACAGCTTCTCTCTTATGGTACCTCACTCTACTCTTCAGATTCTCCTCTTTGTTTGCGGTCATTAGTAGAGATTGGTCATTGTTTCAACTAGGTATTAAAAAACATTTTTATATATAGACTTGCAGAAAGAAGTATATATGCATCAACCGCCTGGGAGTGTCAGAAGATATGCATGCTCCATAATCTTATTTATGACATGAGCAAAGCGAAGATTGTGATTCCATAAGCTCTTAAACCTGATAAAGCAACAAGGATTCACCAGATCAACTACATATCACTCCCTCTTCATACAAAGGACACTAAGAAGTAATGTCATCATTTTGGTGTGCATAGATGACATCATCGTTACAAGAAATGACATGTGCGACATTAATGAGACAAAAATGTCCCTCGAACAATAGTTTATTACCAAGGACATCGGGGAGCTTCGATACTTACTTGACCTAGAGTTTGCCTGAAATCACCGAGAACTTGTAATGAGTTAAAGAAAGTACATGATTGATTTTCATCTATAGAGTGTGATGGCAAACTGCAATCCTGCCACTATTCCTATAGACCCTAGTATGAAGCTCAATGATGATGGCACAGACGAAGTCGACAAGAGGAGGTGCAATGAGCTCGTTGGGAAGCTTCTTTATGTAACCATCACCAGACTAGATATCTCCTTTGTTGTAAGCAAAGTCAGCAATGTCATGGAGCAACCATGACATTCTCGCATAGATGCTGTCAAAATGATTTTCAGATACCCAAAGTCTCCTCAATAAGGGACATCCCTTGGTATAACAAATTTTACATATGCATATTGTGATAGATGTCGGACGAAAAGCCAACCACGAGATTTGTTGTACTCATTGGTAGTTCTCTTGTATTATGGAAAAGTAAGAAGCAAATTGTACTGGTCGGTTTGAGCATTGAATATGAGGACAGGGTCATGAGTTCAAGTTAGCACTGAAATGATGTGGGTTCAGTTCGTTCTTACCGACCTAACAATTGAGGTACCTCTTCCTAGGTAGCTTTTGTGTAACAATCAGGAAACATTATTCATTATCAACAATCATGTAATCCATGCGAGAACTAAGCATATTGAGGTGGATCGTTACTATACTAGGGACATGATACATAAGAGTTTCATCTCAACCTCTCATATCAATTCATATTCAGCAGAACTGGTGACGAATGTATTCACTAAATTACTCATCAATGCGTTGTTCCAGAAGTGTTCACCAAGCTGAGCTTGATAAATATCTATGCTCCAGCTTGTAGGGGGTGTTATATTAATTAGATTTATATTAGTATGTAATATGACAACTGTCTGTTTCCTGGTCTTGGTTTAGCCTAACTATGCAATCTCCTTTTATCTCTAGGGTTTCCTCTCTATATAAAGAGAGTCAGAAGACACCCAATAAATAATCTCTCTTGAACCTTTTTTCCAAGACGTTCATTCATATTCTAGAAGGATGATTGATATGAGGATAATCCACTTTGTGACGGTTCTCCATACCTATATGGTAATAACCGGGATGTATGTATAGCCAATGCATTGTTTCATGGTACTTGGGCCCTTACCTTCTAGTCTACATTCTTCGAGAAATGCCATAAGGAATTTCTTGATTGGATAAACTGTCTGAGAAGAATGGACACTTCTTCTGAGAGGGTGGATCACTGGATAAAAGGTATATGATAATTTTCTCGGTTAGGAAAGAGCAAGGTTTAAAAAAGTGTGAGGTGGACCGAGGTGTTTTTTCGAAATTGAGGCGAAGCGTAAGCCTCGAGGCGGTCAAGGCGTAAGCCTCGTTTTTTTGGAAAAAAATAAAATTAAAGTGCAAAATACATTGAAAAGGGTATAAAATAATATTAAGTTTCGCCAAAAACAAATTCAAGAATAATTTAACACTAGTAAAAGATAGAATACATAAGTGATAAAGGCATTGAAGTTCAAAAACTAATACTAAGCCACTGAATATCAAGTTCCAACTCCAACTTTAATGACTCTATATGAGTATTGAACTAAAGTATATACTTAATACTAAAGTACAAAAGAAATCATAGTTTCTAGTATTCGAAGTAACAAATATTAATATGCCTTGAATCCCAGCCATTTTTGTCTTGCTAGACTAGTTAATGAACCGGCATATGCATCCCCGCATGACATATCATACCCCAACAAGAACGCGGTCTCTTGTTTCAAGCTATATTTTGACTAACGGTATTATTTTTATTCAGCTATTCATAATAAAACGTAATGATTATTTTACTTTACATGTATATTGTCAACCTTGCTTCTTCAAATATGTGATAACTATTCTAAGATTCACAATTTATACAACCAAATAACAACATCAAATTGTAAACTTGCAACTAATATAAAATATTTATTACAATTCAAACTCAAATCTGCGTGCAATAGACCTAGTATGTGTACAACAACAACAAAGCCTTTTCCCATGTTAAGTAGGATCGGCTATATGGATTCTTCGCCTCCATTCAGATCTATCTTGGGTCATTCTTGGGCTTAGATCAAAAAAAACTAAGATCCCTCCGGATAATCTCATTCCAACACTTCTTGGGCCTTCATCGCCCTCTCTTAGCCGGTTCAACATCACAACACTCGCATCTCCTAACTAGTGCATCACCCGTCCTCCTTTACAAATGACCAAGCCACCTTAAGTGATTTTCTCGCAACTTAACCTCGATCGGAGCTACACCCACTTTCCTTCTGATTGCATCATTCTGAATCCGATCTTTATGTGTATGTCCACGGATCCACTTTAGCATTTTCATTGTTGCAGTTGACATTCTCCGCACATGTCTAAGCTATGCCCCGCCCAAAGGACCTGAAATGTGCGCCTCAGGAGATTTTTGTGCACCTCGCCTCGAGGCATACGCCATTGCGCCTCGTGACGATGCTTTTTAAAACCATGAGAAAGACTATAGAGCAATATCAACCCATGTGATTTTGAACACAAGGGATTTAGCATGTGAATGCAAGCAAATATTGGCTTTGAAAATACTACTTCCGATCGAAAGATCCTTTTAGTTGCTTAAGAAGGAAATGGATTCTCATGAAAGACCGCAAGATGGTAGACAATATGATGGTTTAATGCTCGTTATGTGCGGCAACAACATCAGTTGTCTTAGGTACCCAGATTTGCATAGAACGTGAATCATCTTTCTTTCACTTGTCCTGGCTCTAGGGAGGCTTGGTGTGCTTTAACTTCAGTTAATTATTTAGAGATTACTCTTGTTTCAAGGGTTTCTGTGCCTCTATGGCGACTACATGAACAAGATTCATAAGTGGAAGAATTGGCACCTTGCACCCCTATAGGCGATAAAGTTGGCAAGAAATGGTGGAGGGAATCTGGGCCTTCATGGAGACTGCAGAAACAATATCCATATGTGGGAGGGATAAAGACCTTGCACTCTTATGGGCGATAAGATTAGCAACATGTGGTATAGTCTCTCGACAAGAGCATTATTACACGGAAAATATAATCGAGCATGCATGGTCATCGTTTGAGTCTTGATCTTTGTACTTCCCTTGTAATTATTAGTGTATTTTTCTAAGGGATGCATTTTATCAGGACCATACCCTTTTTATTAAAAATGTATTACTCAACTCCTATCACATTGATACAACTCTATACGGTTGCGCATGTGTGGTTTTGTATCAGAGAACCAACAATGGCTAAAAGTTCTCATAAGTGACATTTGTATAGAGATGCAACCATGTTGCATATGGACTCTACTGGCGCAATGGAAACATAATTATGCAGAAGGACCAACATATTTGTTAAGAAATTCATATGGATTACCTAGGTACTTTTATATTTTTTTACAAAACACATAAAATTATATTTTCCACCAAAAAAACAGGATAATAACATGGGAGTAGACACTGGAAAGACACTAAAGATCATGGGATCAAATCTTGGCGAAATTCGACCGAATTTCGATCGAATATCGGTTTCGGTAGGTGACCGAAATTTGGGGTCCATGTTCAAAAACTGGCCGAAATTTCGATCGAATTTCGACCGAAATTCGGCCGAAATTTCATTTCAGTCCATCACCGAAACGAAATCAAAATCCGACATTTAAGGCCTTGAGAAAGATAGATGCTCATGTTGGTAGATGCAATAAAGAAATATGCAGCAAAAATGTCAGCCAATAATCATGTTCTAATGGGTACCCTTCCTTTTCATAGCAGGCAACAATCGTCTTATCTATTTGTGTGTGATAGTGGTCACGAGATGTGTTTATACCCATTTTAAAGAAAAAGGAAAGAAGATAAGAACATATAAAAAATTAAAACAAAATCAGAAAATTGGGATCCGAAAAGAAACAGCCATCTGCCTCACATATAATGATAAAAACGTGGTATTATTTATCATCAAAAGAGAAGAAATAAGCCACTGCTTCATCTTCAGTCACCTGAACTTTATTAACACTCTGAAATATAAAGCCTAAATAATAACGGTGGATAAAGCAAAAGAAATTACAGAATAACAGCCAGACTTTTTTTGGAAAGCCAATCTGGCCAAATGTGAAGCACGCACCTCTTTCTTCCTCTTTCCTCTTCCACTATTTGCTAAGACGTTACCTTTTCCACCAATGTCATTTCTAGGAGCACTTTTCAATGATTTTTGAAAATGTATGCTTGGTGATGCATTGGAATTCAGAGGTTCTCCAAGAGAAAGAGCAATTGCCTGCTCAGGAGCTCTATTCAGGCAACCTAGATATGCAACATTTTAAATTGGTTTTGACAATGAGGTTTACCTGCGCCAAAGAAGTGTCTTCGTCGTGAGCATTAAATTCCTCGTTAAAGCCTTCGTCAAATAACTTTTTCCTGGCTCTCCCCTCAATTTGATTATTCCTGCTTTTTCCCTGGAATAAAGGCAATGATATTTAGGCCTTTTTGGTATTCTTTTTCAGAAGTGATCTTCTTTCAGTGTTAGACCAAATTAATTTATTGGCGGCGTCATAATTAAAAGTTCAAAGATAGAATTCCATGTATTTTTTGAGGTAAAATCAGTGGGCATCCAAGAAGATGCACACATGACTTTTTATATTATATGAGAAAAGCAACAATTGCGTTCGCCATGACTCCGAAAGAGTTTTGGAATATTCTCTTATATTTTCAACATAGAAAATATCCTCAGGAGACAGTATTCTGTTTCCGGCCAATCACAAGGCCCACACAGTCGTCACAGCCACCACCATCTCTATAAGAACTCGTTCACTTCGAGACACTCGCTAAAACTCCTAGGACCAATAATGTCAACCCTCGCAAGTGCCGCCTCACTTCAAACCTCCTTCGAGTCCACACGGTGAAAGAAAAGGTGTTCCATATCCTCTCGACCATCTGAGCACCTGGGAAAAGAATCTCTAACACCCTAAAAAATTATTGCCTCACGAGCTTTGTCCCGACAGACCCCTTGTTGGGAGAAAAATAAGAGATGGTTATTCCATAGTGTGAAAAATCTGAAAACCGATCAGGGACTAAAATGCAAAATCCAGCTCGATCTGGGCTTAATTGTAAATCTGCTTTTATTCCTATATCCAAAAAAATTATTTGAGTAGTCCATTGCGTAGTGCTCGTCGATAGCTTTCCAACGAGTCCAAGAACATAAAAATCCGACTTCAGGAGCCCGAGTTACGTCCATTTTAGCGAGAGGGGGTCCAGGCCATATACGGATCCGGACCCGGATCCGAATCCGAGTCCCAACCCATATACCCAGCCCTCCCCCCCTTCGTGAAACTCGCCCAGAACGCCCAGGCCCTTGTTCCTTCGACCTCCAGCCCTCCCCTCCTCCATTCCTCTCCTCTCTCCTTCACTAAGGGCCGTCGGAGCATCTTGGATCGGCGACCCAAAGCCGGCATGGCGTAGGGAAGGACGAGATTGCCTTCGTGTGCGATTTTGCAACACGAACGGTGAGTCGAGTGCACCGTTCTCCATGGGTGGAGAAACCTAGGTGACAACTTTTCGAGGTACGATATCCCCCCTCCTTTTGTTGCGGGTTTTGACACAATTTTCATCCTATTTTCGAACATCATAGAGCCTTAGACATGCTTGTACTATAGATTTTGGGTGGTGTAATAACTCTTTGCACATGGATTATGTCTGCATGTTGTTCTATTGATCCTTGATGCTTAGTTAGATAAATCCACGACAGGTGAATTGAGGATAGGTTTGGTTACTTTTGGAAGTGATTTCCATGATGTGTGCATGAGCCTTGCACCAATTGAATATGTTGCAAGTTTCTTTCTCTATTACAGTTGTAATATGATAAATACTAATTATGAATCACATCTTGGATGTCTGAGGGAAGTTATCATCATCTATACCATAAAAGATCAAAGCCAATCAGTGGTGTGGATTGTGCAGAGGTCGAGGATGGTTAGCACTTGAGAATATGATGAGGGTAGTCTTAGGTTCAGGGACTGCTATCCAACTTGCATATATTGGATACTCTAGTTTTGATTTTCATTGCACCGTACAAGATAGGACGGGTATGTGGCATCCCTGTTGTAGAGTATAGATGCTGATATGGGATGATGATGATACCAAGGGTTGGTATTGCACAACGGTGGAATAAGTGATCAGAGCTTGATCATCTGATTTCCTTGGACACTGAGATGTTATGTCTCGAACAAACAGACAGTCTTTGAGTGAGTGGTCGGAGTACAGAACTTGGACTTGTGATGCTATTATGCCTGTGTTTGTGAAATGTGTAGATTAGGTGGCATTAGTAAGCTTGGATTGGTAGGCTGGAAGAAGGTTAATGTTGAGACTTAAGTTGTAGCAACATTTCAAAATAAAGAACAACCAAGCCAATAAGTGACGACTAGCATGTGAATTGGGGGAAGTACCCCGTAAATCATCCCTGGAAAATTTTGGGTGTTCAGAATGTGCCCTTCCCTGTTTACAACGAGGATCTAATTGAAGCATATGTTCCAAATCTAATCCACAAGAAAATATACAATAGATAAAAATTGCACCTTTGTTTCATTGCATTCTGAATATGAACAATTCATGGATCTATAACTTTTGTACCATCATGAGGCCCAATCGAATAAAGCGCTTTCATGTATCCTCATATCCTTTGTTAATGCAATATTTCAAATGGAACATCGTAAATCAATTTCAATGATATCTCTAGCATTGGGTGCATAATGACGTCTGCAATCTAAGTGGATCTGATATTACAGAGTTGGATCGGGTACGTTTACTCCCAACCACATGAACCTTAATGTAAGTATCTTGACTGCCATTATAAGAATTGATTTATGAAAAAAAACAAGTACGTAAAGCAGATTATAGGGTATTGGATTCGTCGTCATTTTGAGATGTGACCATTTGTTTGTATATCTTCTTTGATCAACAGATTTTGTTATGTATCCAAAGGTGTTGTATTCATCACCTCAATTTTTTTCTTGCAACTAGGAAGGGTATCATATATAGACGGATGATAAGTCATGATGAACGGATAGATGGAGTTAGGCACCACCAAGGGAGGGGAATGCACCCTTGGGGCCCCGGGTAGAAGCCTAGTTGACCGCGATCCCAACTGCTACTGTAGCTGTGGTGGTTGGGGGACATATTGCTTGGCACACCGAGGTGTTAATCTGACGGTGTTGGCCTCGGTACTTGCGTGCTTTAGCCCAGTGCTCGAGCGCGGGCCAAGTAGTCATGGTTGGTCGACTAGTGTTTCGCTTGTCACTTAGAGTTAACACTCGTGTACGGGCCATTGTAGGCCACATTGGTCGGTATTCCGAGTGGGAGCGCTAAGAAGGGAGTTCCGGGAAATGTGGTTAATGAAGTTGGGAATGGGACATGAATCTCCTGTGCATAAGGAGGATTGGATTTTCGCAAGGATTCACGGGTTGGGATCTAAATTTGTGAATCAGAAGTACAATTGCGAAGTGGAGCTAAGTGGATGTGTTGGGAACTTAGTTAGGATGCATTGTACCCCACCGCATGCCTACGGAGGCACCCCAACCCTAAGGTGTTTTCTTTTATCTTAGAGTCATAGTGTGAGGTCTCATCCAGACCAAGACTACAGACTATTCACGAAGCTTGGTTACTCATATCCATATCCAGATCAAACAATAAAAAGTAAAAATGTAATTCTTTGTGAGATCAATTACCCTGTTTCTTTATCTTTTGCACACATTTAATGTTTATCCTGCATTTCTTTTTGTGTAGTTTTGTTTAAATCGTATTGGGCAACTTTGCTCATAACGTACCTACGTGTGGATCCGCAGGTTAGCAACAGTGATTGTTGGAGGCACCATCACTTTTGTGCAACTTCACGACACTATTTGCAGTACAGTTGTTGGTAGTAGTTTTATTATCCTTCTTCACTTGTAGTATTTTGTTGAGAAATATGGCATGTATATTGTATGTGTGGACATCTATTTTATTGCTTACATGCATATTTTTTTGTGGACATGGAAATGATCAATGGAATGTAATGGAATTGGTATATGCAATGAATGGAATATGAAATGTGAACAGGTTGAATGAGAAGCAAAATTTTAAATTCCTGTGCATGTTGCTATTTTTATCCTGTTGTTACGAATGTTACGTATTCGAATGTGGAATGTATGTGAGTGGATTTGGTTTGCCGAGTACCCGGATCCTAGGGGTGTCACACATAGAACCCTAAGCGCGCTTATATAAGAGAGAGGCACATGGGTAAATTATATAAGATAGACAATAAGAAATAAACAATGAGAAACAACTACTCAGAATACACGGAAATATCTATACACTCCCCTTCAAGATGGAGCATAGATGCCAATCATGCTCAGCTTGGAAGAGCACTTCTGGAACGGTCCTCTGAGTAGTGCTTTGGTAAAGATATCTGCCGTTTGTTCTCCTGTGCTGACATGGAAGGTGGAAATTAAACCTTTCTGAATCAGTCTCTAGTATAATGGCAGACTACCTCAATGTGCTTCGTCCTTTCATGGAATGCAGGATTGTTTGCGATAAATAAGGCAGCTTGATTATCACATTGTAACTACATGGGTAGAGGTACATTTATATATAAATCTGTTAGAACTGCTCGAACCCGTATCATTTCCGTACTGGCTTGTGCCATAGCTCTATATTCAGACTCTGCACTCGATCTAGCCAGCACCATTTGTTTCTTACTTTTCCAACAAACAAGAGAACTGCCAACAAATATTGCATAGCCAGATGTAGACTTCCTGTCCTTAGGACACTCTGCATAATCAGCATCAGCATACGCAGAAACAGAAAGAGTCGCTCCTTTCCTGAATAATAGACATGCGCTTGGAGAAGACTTTAGATACCTGATGAATCCACGATTCATCATCTCAATATCTTGATCTTAGCAAAATCCCCGAGTAAAAGCTCATAAAAATGTACATAAATTCATTAAATTAACAAAATGTCTCTTGTAAATAAAACACATTAATTATTGTATATTAGATTGTACAAAATAAATTACACATAAAAAGCCGCAAAAATAAAGGAGTCTTATACATGTAAATAGCCCAAAACTTCATGTATTTTTAATAATTTCATATCAACTCCTTTTTGGCTAATTCTTTCTCCAACATGTTCATATCAATGTATATAAAAATACAAAAATACAAAACAAATTTTACCTCAAATAAATGCTCCTAGATCTCAAAGAGAAAAAGCCGTAAAGACCAACTTCTAAGCCAAATTACCGCTCCGTATGAACTCCAAATTCACCAAACTCACTTTTAAAGTTCAAGTAATAAAATTATCTATCCAACGGAAGTGGTTTCATTAAAATCGGAGCTCATTTGCAAAAGTTGGGTTTTGGGACCTAGATGTACATTGTATACCTTGTATATATTCATTCTTTCTTAAATTTTTATTATATCTTTCCTAATTACTAAAAATACAAAAAATATCATGATTGTGTTGTATTTTAATTGTATTATTTTATTGTATTTTTCTGTTGTAAATATCTCTTATTAAAAAGACAAAAAATACAAATTAGAAAAGTAAACAAAAATTGTACATTGTGTTTTGTCTTCTTTTGTAAATTCTCCACTTTTTGTCTTCTCTTTTTTTAAATTATTGTAATTAAAGTAGCCAACTTTATTTCATTTATTTATTTATTTTCCATTCTCTACAATAACCACCATTCAACTCTTTACCACCAACCTCCATTCAACTCCACCATTTTTTAAACCTCCCATTCAACTCCATTAATAATATAACCTCCCACCACTTTAATAACCTCTCATTTCATCATCTATATATAGATCTCATCCTCCTCAATTTACCTTTGATCCATCTTTATGTGAGGAGAGCTTAGTTCCCTGAGTTGAATCGGTGACAGCGACGCAACCGCGGTCGAGCGACGACAGCCCTCTCTCCGGTGAGATCCGTTGGTCTCTTGGCCAACATCGCAGCCGCAACCACGCGCTGCTCGAGCTCATCGCACGCCGGCGATTCGAGCGAAGACCGTGCTTCGAAGGCACATCATAGGCGACCGTCTCCATCTTAGGTAATTTTTTTTCATCTTATCATCATTAGTTTCTTTGCAATTTTTTTATCACACCAAATGTCCCCATTTGTTTAGTTTATATCATCTTCACACTACTCCCCCTCCTTTTTGTGTACATTTTTTTAAGAAAATTAAAAAAAATCTTAAAAATTTTAAAACAATAAAAATTATTATTACTATTACAGCAAAAAATCAAAAAAAAATACCTTTCTTCTTCCTGGCTGCCCTATCCTCCAGCCACCGGCGCGAGCCGCCCGCGCCGCGCCATCTGACCTCAAGCGAAGTATCATGTATATAGCGTCCATATGTACCTGTCGAGGCTGCTCCATGAACTGACTTATCTGACTCACTGCAAATGGCAACC
This sequence comes from Ottelia alismoides, assembly GCA_037367405.1. Taxonomy (NCBI): domain Eukaryota; kingdom Viridiplantae; phylum Streptophyta; class Magnoliopsida; order Alismatales; family Hydrocharitaceae; genus Ottelia; species Ottelia alismoides. Next base: position 436,584 of record JAZKJV010002794.1, on the reverse strand, counting down.
GGCGAGGTAACCGGAACGTGCCGCGACAGAGATCTTAAAAATTTTAAAACAATAAAAATTATTATTACTATTACAGCAAAAAAATCAAAAAAAAATACCTTTCTTCTTCCTGGCCGCCCTATCCTCCAGCCACCGCCGCGAGCCGCCCGCGCCGCGCCATCTGACCTCAAGCGAAGTATCATGTATACATCGTCCATATGTACCTGTCGAGGCTGCTCCACCGGCGCGGTAACCGGAACGTGCCGCGACAGAGATCTTTCTTCTTTATCCTCAAAGTACACATATGGCAATCTCATGAAACATAACATCTTTGTACATAAAAAGTTCACATTACAAAGAAGTGTCTTACACAAATTCTATTACAACTCCTTACAAAACAACAGACAGTACAAAAAAACGAAAACCATCAACATCACCTCTTTCTAGTGTGTAAGCTGTCCTTTCTCCTTCTGGTCGTATTTCTGTTGATCTGTACATAATTATAATATAACGGGATGAGTCTAAACCCATTATGAGCTTAGACCCAGTGAAAGGATCTCAAGCTTTTTACATATAGCTAAAAGTTGAAATATGATGCTCATACCAAAAATTATGCTGATAACTTTGAAATAACTTGAAAAAGAGACTTGATGACAGTAAACATATAACAACATGCTAGTTTTGCAATTGAATGCTGAAATTACTTCAATAGAAGATAAACTGAAACATAATTATCACTATCAAGATGTTTGCATTAATCACCACTGTGGCTAAGTTATCGACTCATGAACGCTGAAACAAAGCTAAGTCATACGCGCAGACGGTCCCAAAGACCAAAAACACCCTGCATATGGCCCAAAGCCTATGTGTATACAGAATGCGGACCCAAAGTCCTCTTGATACCATATCTAATGGTTTGCCATATCTAATGGTTGTTTCAGGGTCATATCTAATGACATCACCATATCTAATAGCTAGTTCATGACTTGTATAAAAGAGCTACTGTGGTGCTTACTTTCTGATTCTGATTCTTTTCTTGGCACTAATAATCCATACTCTTGTTAAATCATGCTCATAACGTCTAGTTTATGAACATAAAGCAATCTGACATAGCAAGCATATTTTTACAACTGGAAACTAAAGCTCAAATCTAATTTTGTTTCGTGTTTCACAAAGAACCATATGCTTGAAAACGTGCTATCATGATACAACACTTGAAATGATGTCTGAAATACGTTGTAAAGACCGAATTTCGTATGAAATATATGGTACTTGCAATTCAAATGGAAATGCTTTAGAAAACACGATTGCATACTTGCTATTCAAAACCATGCATAAAAACTAAAGATTATTGCTTTAAAATAGCGCTTGAGAATCCCTCACCTGATCGATATCTAACTTGTGTCAAGATCTCCTTCTTTAGTGAAATCCCCCCTATAGCCGTCTTAGATTGAATACTACGGCTTGGTGCGGACAGAACTTCGTTACAGCTTCAAAAACGCTCTCGATCACCGACAGGGCTTCGCCGTGGCTCCTCTTGTGCTCCTCCCGCAACCTCGACCGCCTTGCGGCTCTAAGGTGGAGAGATGGGTGTGGGATGAAGTGAGGAGAATGGGGGGGTCATGGGTATATATAGGCCTCCACCCCCTTTACATGTGTGACATGTGTCAACATGTAAGGGAGGCTCCAAGACACATGTTGTCTCTTATCCATGTATGAAGACACATGGCGACACTTGCCATTCATACATCATGGCATATGTCTCACTTATGAGAAAACTTGTTGTTCAAGTAAGAGGCCACACCATGACACATGTTACTCTTAGGATGATGACACATGACATTCTTGGGTTTTGATACTTGTCCTGAATATATGACGACACGTGTCCCATGATTTCCTCTCCATGTGTCCTACTTTTGCTAATGACACTTAATTTTCACTAATAACGGGTAATTAGTGCTAATTACGCTTAGTTAGTCTTAATGATGTGTAGGACTCATGTTAATCTTAGAATGATGACACACGGTACTCTTGTGCATTGACACATGTCCTGAATGTACAATGACACGTGTCCTATGATTTGTCTTCCATGTGTCCTACTATTGTTAATGACACTTAATTATCACTAATGACGGATAATTAGTGCTAATCACGCTTAATTTGTCTTAATGACATGATTATGGCTAATGAGTATAAATCTATAACATTGTGGCCCTATACTAGTAGTAGTTTCTACTACTTATGCTACTACCATACTTCCCGATTTCTAGATATGGTACTATGTTTGATGTGCTACAAAAATCTAGAGAACCTTTTTGAAGTCATATTTATACAAGATGGTCTCTAATTTACAGACAACAAGTTTCCATAAAATCGTTGTATTAAGGTGAATCTATTGATTGTGTTAACCGTAAAGTGTAAATACTATTAGTCCAATAATTCCTTGAAATAACACTTGCTAACATCCAAACATAGTATATATATATATAGTGATATTCTACAAAAACTCAAGAATATACAAAACGTGTATTACAATGGGGATTTCTACTCTAGTCCCTATGAAACCACATGAAAACCCTAAGCCCACAGTGGCTCAGAGAATGAGATCTCTACTTTGGAGTCCCTATGGATCACATGAAAACTTTGAGTTCAATAACAAAAGGTGGAACCTCTCAAATAATGATCTCAGATCTGAGTGTATCAAAGGGTGGAGTTTGAAATCTCAACGTCTGAATCTGAACTGGAGAATCTAAACCTATCAGGTAGAATCAATCTGAACTGGATACATAATACTCCCCCTTTTCTCCCATATTGGTCAGAATAGATGACATCGACCAAGTTGGGAGAAGAATTGAAGATAGGAACCCAAAACAATCGCAAGTCGAACACCTACGGGTGTCTCCCCCTCTTTGGAGTGTCAAAAAAAAAACAATCGCAAGTCAATTTTTCGGCTATTTCCCTTTTTTTTAACCATTTCCCTCCTTTGTTTAATTCCCCAATTTTTCTGGTTGAAACCTAATTGGGCCCATAAACTCGTATTGTTCCTTTTTCTAAAATGCAGCAAACTCTTTTTTTGTAGCAGCAGCCAAATTTAGGCCCAAAACTCATCACTTCCTCTTTTTTTAATGCAGCAATATACACGAATTCAACCTCAATATAAGCACCACTTTTTTATAGTAGCATCACACTTCCCCTTTCTCTTCTGACTTCAGAACTGGGCCCATGGGCCTTTACAAAAAATTTCACAGGGAAAAAAGATTTGGGCATGAACCTCTGCATATAGTACCCCTCATGGGAACCCAATTCCCATCACCATGTGTGAGTAGAGTAGCATTGAGTGGGGAGGTCTTCAGGGTCAATTCTTTGTAGAGCGGGGATTCACGCTCGTCGTCGTGGGATCAAAGCCGGAGGTTCAGACGAGAGAAGGGTGCTACCATCGTAACTTCAGGATCACTTGGAGATGTGACCCATGAGGAGCTTTGGACCGCGCACATGTTACGATGTGTGATGATCCTACGTGATGCAGCGTGAAGTCGATAAATAAGGCTTAATTTATTTATGTTCGTCGTTAATTAGAATCTCATTTTATTATCGAGTCGTTGCAATTTTTATTTAAATAAAAGAGATCGTATATGATCTCATTTAGTAGTCAAATTAGGTAGTTAATCGATTAGAGTCACTTAGGATAACTAGATTTGAATTTTGAATTTAAAATTAGAGTCGGTTAGGATTTAAACTTCAATCTCTTTCTATTTTTGTAATCCACCCCTCATGTATAAAGGGGATGAGAGTCCAACATTTTAATCAGTTCAGAATCAATCAATTTTTGAGTTTAATCAATTATCTCTCTCCTTTCTCTCCTTCTTCTACGCGATCTCCGTGATTCTTCTCCAAAATCCCTCGTTTTTCGGCGAGCTTTCTCATCTAAACATCAATTTTTTTATCCATTGCAATTATCATTTTGCATCATTTGATGCAGCGTGAAGTGGATAAACAAGGTTTAATTTATTTATGTTTGTCGTTAATTAGAGTCACATTTTATTATCAAGTCGTTGCAATTCTTATTTAAATAAAAGAGAAATCATGTGATCACAATTAGTGGTCAAATTAGGTAGTTAATCGGTAAGAGTTAATTAGGATAAATATATTTGAATTTTGAATTTAAAATAGAGTCGGCTAGGATTTAAATTTCAATCTCTTTCTATTTTTGTAATCCACCCCTCATATATAAAGGGGATGAGAGTCCAACATTTTAATCAGTTTAGAATCAACCAATTTTTAAGTTATCTCAATTATCTCTCTCATTTCTCTCCTTCATATACGCAATCTCCGTGATTCTTCTCCAAAATCTCTCGTTTTTCGACGAGTTTTCTCATCTCAACATCAATTTTTTATCCATTGCAATTATCATTTTGCATCATTTGGTATCAGAGAATGGCATCTAGATCGTCCTCACGATTTAACGATCCGTACAGATGTTCATTGCGACATTCAACGAAAGACTATCGTTCGTCGGAACGTAAACGACAAACCGATGAATCCTACAACAAGGAGAGGATGTCCATATTGCTCGAATTCCAATCAAAACTACGGGTTCTGGTTGCTGATTTTAAGACCTTAAGCGTCGCCGAAATCGTTGCCAAGAAAGTCATTGAATCGAAGTCACTTGTCGTCGAAGCCGCTGGCCTTATTTCCAAGGAAGAAAAACATGAAAAACTTGTTGTCGACAGCAATCTGCTTGCTGTCCGACAGTTTCAGACCTACATCGCCCGAGAACTCAACTCCAATGCCACACACGACCTCTCACAGGTCCCCTCCACCACCCTAGCACCTCCAATAACCAGCCCAGCACCACCGCAACCCCTTTCCACCGCCCAAAACCTCTCTGAACGAGTAGCTCTGCTGCTACATTCTGCCCCCCCCCCCACCTCCAACGGCCAATGCAGAAATGCCACAGTCTCCTACCACCACCGAATCGGTCCCACCACCTCCCCTGCAACACCTCTCCACCGCCACAACACCTACATCTCCACCACCACCCCCTCCCGCTACCCCCATAACCCCAGCAAACCCCCCAGCTCCGTCGTCGCTTTCACTTCCGTCCACCACCTCCGATACGTAGAAGCAATCCCCATCGCCTCCCCTCCCGACGAATCCCTAAACCCTGTCACCTCTTCACACCACCCCTGCACCTCCTGCATCACCGCCAAAACCCTTTCCCTCCACCTCCGCGCCACCAACAACTCCCCATTCCGTGCTACAGCCACCCTCGACCCCAACTGCGCAGTTGCCAACGTCGTTTCCCACCTGTTGGCATCTCGCGTGCCGCCACCACGACCAACTAGCTCCATATTCAAGCTACCACCAGCCACAATCGTTCCCAGAGGAGCCCCGCTACCACCTCGCATGCGCGCGATGTGGTCAACATCATCGTTGTCATCAAAAGTGCAGCTCACGCAGCCCTTGTAGCCTCTGCCACCTCTTATGTCGAACAAGAGGAACCCTAACATTGGTTGGGGACCCATCTTCAGTCGAAGTCCCTAAAATAAGGGGTAAGATATTTTGGAGAAATTTACAAGCAAGCCCTCTCAAGATATTTTATCAAACGGGTCCATGGGAGGATAAGTTATGGTATGGGAGTATTTTAATTGCAAGGGTAGAACATTTGCACCCATACCCCCTTGGTGGAAAGAAATTACAAACGTAACGTCGAAAAGGGTCTAATTGGGGAATTTAAAGCTGCAATTTGAGATAGAATCGTCCATCAGTGAATCGAAGATCAAGCAATTCGTCGGGAGACGAATTTTTCAAGCCGATGAGAATTGATGCAGCGTGAAGCGGATAAATAAGCCTTAGTTTGTTTATGTTCGTCGTTAATTAGAATCTCATTTTATTATCAAGTCGTTGCAATTTTTATTTAAATAAAAGAGATCGCATGTGATCTCATCTAGTGGTCGAATTAGGTAGTTAATCGGTTAGAGTCAATTAGGATAAGTAGATTTGAATGTTGAATTTAGAATTAGAGTCGGTTAAGATTTAAATTTTAATCTCTTTCTATTTTGTAATCCACCCATTATATATAAAGGGGATGAGAGTCTAACATTTTAATCAGTCAATCGATTTTTGAGTTATCTCAATTATCTCTCTCCTTTCTCTCCTCAAACGTGATCTTCATGATTCTTCTCCGAAATTCCTCATTTCCTGACGAGTTTTCTCATCTCAACATCAATTTTTTTATCCATTGCAATTATCATTTTGCATACTACGCCTTGGGTTTCGAGGTGTGTTGTGCAGGACGGGATCACAGGAGTCGAAGGATAGGTGCAGGTGGTGGGCCTTGCCGCTTGGAAAAGACGGGACGATTGGTGATACCGGTCTTCGTGCATACACTGATGGAGACAGTAATGGAACCCACTACATGGATTTGAATAGCCTTGCACAAGAGGAGATGCCAATGTTGGTGGTTTCCTGGACCAATTGATATACATGGAACTGTAAGCGAATAGGTTTCTTGGATCTGTTGATTGAAGATGCGCAAGGTGTTACAAATGGCAACGCTCGCCGGTGGTGTTGGTTGTGCTGGATATGTGGTTCTCATGCGAGAGCATGTGTCTTAGTGTTGGGGCTAATCACAAACAGCCTAACGTTGAGGAATTAGGGTTCCAAAAATGCTAGAACTCGCATTGATGATGATCTTCGAAACTTATGAGAACTCGTGCACTCTGCCATGACATGATATAATCATCAAAATTTAAATGTAATCAACAATAAATCTTCAAGAACTGACCTAGAATTGGACCAGCTTGCTGACACTTGCTGACGCAAAATTACTAGAATTTTCCTGAACCTGAACGATCTTGAACATGAACAATAATAATCTTCAAGAATCAATCCAAAATGGTACCTGCTCGGATAATCGAATCTCGAGCAAATCATGAACATAAATAAATTCTCGAGAATCGAACACACTCTGATATCATGTAGAAAACGATAGTGCAAAAGCATATCGGATATAAAGAAATATAAACAAGGAAGAACATCAGGATTTACGTGGAACCCTACTCCGTGAGGAGGATGGAACCACAGGAGAAGGCCTCTCAACAGGTCGGATACTCTGTTATTCCTTTCTCTCAACTAATACAATGAGTGTGGGGCTTCTTATATATCCCCACTGATAGATCAAAGTCCTACTAACGTAGATGTGGGACTAAACATGTGGATGTGGCAACTGGACACTAGAGGGATCCAATTGCCCATCTCTACATGTAACGCATACTCTAACATCCCTCCTATCAGCTACCTAAAACTTGGTTACCATGTATCCGCATCATATGAGCATCAAGATACCCCAACAATGCTACTCAAAACTTGGTCACCCTCGAAGTTTTTGCCAGCATCCCTCCCATCAACTACTAGCCAATGCCAAGCCACCACCACCTCACTATCATCTTCATGATGTTGCTAGAACCTCGTCATATCTGTCAAACATCGATCCTAAAGTTCCCCTCTCCCTTGTGAAGCAGTCATCGCCACATTTTCTTTTCCCTCGAGAGGCAATTGGCATCTTACTTTCTCCCTTGGAACCATACCTATTCAACTAAAGCAGAAAACAACTCATTCATGATTTTTGTTAGTTCATTTAGTTATTTATTTAATTTTTTATTTATTTTTGTAAATCATAAGGATGTATCCTTTGCACCCACTCCAATGGTCTGGTGGTAGTGCAGTGTGTCTACCACCCAAAAGGCCAGGGTTCAAATCCCCCTTGTGGGGGTTACGTTAGGTAGTCGACAGCCAACGTAAAAATAGTCGGATCTTTCAACACGATTTTGAGCAAGAATCCATGTAGCTGACCCTGCTTAAAGTGAGAGAAGGCTTCATCATTTTTTATAAGGATGTATCCTTTAGAGGTGTGTTTTGAGAGAGGGTTGTAAAGAGGCATGTCTCATGGATGGTATTGGCTCTCTTCAGAAAAGAATCAGCATGTGAAATGAAAGAATCATGAACGAACTATATGATTAATTACCCTTTGGGATTTGATATGCCCTTTTTCCACTGGATTATTTATCCACTTAAACCATCCATTTCAGTCCTCCTCCTCTTTCTTCTTCGCTCTACATGTGGTTTGACATGACCTTATTCATCTCCTTGCCCCAGGTTCCTCCCCTCTCATCCCTAAAAAATCCATCCCTGAAATGCAGATTGCGTCAATACATTTGACACCAAAATACTTATCCCAAGGACCGCATATAATTCCATGATATTCAAAGCATGAGTATCTTGCGTCTTTTTCCACTAGACAGCATTTCAAACTTATATTATGCAATCAGCGAGATCCTTATCATGCAATTTCTCCCAAAAAGAACTGAAAAAATTCTAACGCAAGAATTACAATAGTCAACACCAATTAAACCTATGGGAAAAGAGGGTTGAAACACTATAGAGATGACGGCTTTATAGGAAAGAAGGTTGTTACAAAAGAGAGATGCCAGATGAAAAAAAATGGAGTTGTATAAAAGGAAAACATCCCACTTTTGCTACTCGCAAAGGAAGTGAACGATCAATATCAATTATTATTTTATTCAGTTCAAATGATCCTTTTGGATCTTTACTTGTGCGAAAAACAGAAATCTTAATGTAAATAATAATCAATTTATAAATAAGATCAACTTCAAAAGTGAGAAAACCCATAGTCCTTTGTTGTTAACATTGGGACTAATATAAATGAGGTGGAAGAGCATTCATAGATGGTGGCGAGACAGTTGAGTGATAATGTCGACATCCTCCTAATAACGGCATTAAAAGCATCAAAAAACTCCCCAAAAAAGCAATGACAACTATAGACAACTTGATGGCTTCACACAAACTTTATGTGAATGTCAAGATCCACTCCAATTCCTTTCCTAACTCGTGATATGGATCAAAGTCAAGCACAGACCTACGTTTTGGACACGTGGGGCATGTGCACCCCCCCATTCGTGGAAATCTTTGAATTGCCTTCTTTTATGCCCCTTCAAAACCAACCCGATTTTCATTAGTGCCCCACTCGATCTCCTGTTGAAAATTAATAAACCAGCCTCATTGCCCTCGTAACTCTGTCTAGCCTCCTTATCCACGCATCAGATGTCCGACCGAGCTCCCTCACGCATCTACTGCACCCCAGTCTACCTCTCGGATGTGTCACGCATTGGCTCCCTTGCTGGCCCACCGCACCCCAGCTTTCCTCTCTGACAGAGTCACGGTCATGCCTTTCTTTAGGAATTTTCATGACACGACTCCCTCGCAAACCTGTCATACCCTGACCTTTCTCTAGAACGTGATGCTCCATGACGTCCCTCTCAGAGTCACACCTCCAACTCCTCCACGAACCCACTTCCCCTTCGCCCTATACATGGCTCATGATCCCATCACTCATCTCCCTAGACCCTAGCATGCTCAGCTCCCTAATTGCGCAAATCTTCATAACCCATTCCAAGTGCATGTAACAAAATCTCTGCTATGCAATAAGGTGGAGTAAGTTTGATTATATTCTTTGACTTCAAAAAAAGAAATCTAACTATATTCTTTGTCATCAAATCATTAAAATGGAAACAACTTGTTTCAATATCAATATGTGGTGTTTTCCTCCTTAATAAGTTTTTAAGCTTCGACAAACTTTCTTGAAAGCAATTGCAGTTGACTTTGTTAGAAAATTGTACTATTGTCCAATTTTTTAGGTATAGATTTTGATTTAACTTCAAGATATCGATCTTGAAATCACTCCATGCAGATCTTTTTGAATAAATCAAAATAACTACTATACTGTTGACATAATTCCTATTTTTGTATTGAGATAATCCCTTTTTTTGCTTTATCTTTTGTAATTCTCTATTTATCTTTTCCTCTTTTTGTATTTTATCCAATGGGTTTTTCTCCTATATAAGAGAACCCTTGGGCCTTTCATAATTTATCTCAATTTATCCCTTTAACATGGTATCAGAGCCATGTTTCTATCCCTAAACACCCCCTCCTAATCGCCACCTGACCCGCGCGTGGACCCCCACGTCTCTCATGACATCGCACGACCCACTCGACCCTCCCTCGCCCCGCGCGTGGCCCCCGGGCCCCCGTACGAGGTGCCCTCGCGACCTCAGCACCTGACCCCCACCACCGTGCCTCCGCCTCTTTGCGCCAGAGGCCCAGCGCACGCCAGAGGTCCCATGCCGGCACCTCCGCCTCTGTGCGTGAGGCCCCACGCCTGCGCCCGCATGCCTTGTGCGCCTCGTGCGTCCCGCACACCCCGTGCGCCCTGAAGCCCTGCTCCGCACGCGACCAACGTGCTTGAAGCCCTGCTCCGCGCACGACCAGCAGCCCTACTCGCAAGCGCCCCAATGGCTGCCAGGCACCCCACCAAGCGCCCATGTGCGCCCGAAGCTCTCCCCTTGACTCCTTGTTCCGCACTCCCTTGAGGCTTCATTGCGTCGCACGGTGACCTTGCGCCTCTGCCTGTTGCGCATACCAGAGGTCTAGACGTACGCCATCTCACTTGCACCCTAGCGCATCCAGACGCCCAGAAGCGCGTGCCTTTGTGCGCCCAGACGTCCAGGCCCCCGTGCCCTTGTGCGCTCAGTCATCCAGGACTCCTCGCCCCTCTGTGCCCAGCAGCCAGGCTCTCGTTTTTCAAGACACCTATCGTGTTCTGACTATTCCATCGACAAATAGGTATGTGATCTGCTTTTACAAGAAACACGTTTTTAGTCAAGCAACGAGTATTAGCAAGGATGATTGTATGAATATACACGTACAATCGATCCTTCGTATGATTCTGTAGACTCGATTATATCGGTCTACCCCCCAGTTGAAGTCTGTTATTTGGCTATTGTATCGTTATGTCAGACACCAAGGGTGACATTTTCTCGTCCGAAGCCTTTAAGGGCCTGGCTCCCATCGTTAAGATGGATAGGACCAATTAAGAGTTATGGTCCATGCAATTTCTCACCCTTATGCAGTGCAACAATAAGGAGCACATCTTAACAGACCCAGAGCCAACAAATAAGACTGGGGCAAATTCTTCATGGAAGCAAGATGATGCGTACGCGCGAGTATGGCTTTGTGGGACACTTACCACAGAAATAGCAAATGTATTCTAAATCAGCCCACTGCCAAGGCAATGTGGGATACTTTGGCATCCACTTATGCACAAGCAAAGAATGAGGCCAAGATCCTTCAACTGCAGTTTGATATCTATAACACCAAGCAGAATGGTCGCCCTCTGCATGTATGCTACTCTTCGTTGCGTGGCATGTTTGAAAAACTTCACAGCTACATGCTTATTAAGACGTCTGTTGAACAGCAGAAGACATATAGGAACTCCACGATGGTTGGAGTTTTCATGGCTGGACTTGATGCAGAATATGAGGCTGCACGTACTCATCTTCTTATTGGAGCAACCATTCCTCCTATAGAGGAGGCCTATAGTCGTCTCAGCCGACTCAACATCCCTTCGACAACTACGCATTCGCACTCAGCGATGGCCGCTTCTCGTGGTCGAGGTGGGACGATACAGTCCAGAGGTCGCACACCTCGAGGAATAGTCGGTGGACGCCAACGTGGTCCCTGCACCTATTGCCGCAAGCCTGGACATGCAGAGGATACATGCTATCAGAAGCATGGTTATTCTGTTTCTGGTCGAACAGCAGAGCAGATTGTGTCTCCCCAGGCCGATCCTCGCATGGATGATATTGTCTCTCGCATTCGAGAGATCATGACTCCTAGTACAGACACCATCACATATACTGCTACAACAGCCAGAGCCTCTTTGAGCTCCTCAGGTATCATCTATGCCTATACCGGTAGTACGAATGCAGATATGACAGAATAAAGTGTGGACTCGGGTGCGTCTCACCACTTATGTGGAGACAGAACGCAACTAAAGTCCTACAGAGCTATACCACATGGCAGATAGGTCGCCATTGCTAATGGCGACCACTTACCCGTTACAGGACAGGGGGAGGTGCAGTTGACACCATCCATACGTCTGAAGAATGCTTTATATGCTCCTGCCTTTCAGATGAATTTACTTTCTATTAGTCATATCACTAAAGATCTCCATTGTCATGCCATCTTTGATCCTTCATCTCTTGTGTTTCAGGACATACTCACGGGTAGGATGATTGGAAGTGGCCGTGAGCAACGGGAACTTTACAGACTGGTCCAACCTCCTCATGCTAGTGTTTCTATTATACCTACTGGACCGGTCTCTCCTTATTTGTGGCACCTTAGGTTTGGACATCTTCCTCTACAGAAGTTATGTCATGTTCTCCCTCAGATTTCTACAAGATCCTCCTTTCAGTGTGAAGCATGTCAACTTGGGAAGCATCATCGTTCATCTTTTCCATCCCGACAGAGTCGGAGCAGTTCTTAACCATTTGAGCTTCTTCATTTAGACATTTGGGGTCCTAGTCGTGTTCCTGATCTCCAAGGGCATCGTTTTTATCTTGTAGCAGTAGATGATTTTTCTAGACTTTCCTGGGTCTTCTTATTGAAGAATAAGTCTGAGGCTGGATCCACTATCAAGTATTCTACTAATGAAATAAAAAATATTTTTTCTGCCAATGTCAAGTATATTTGTTCTGACAATGCCTTAGAATTTTGCACCTTACATCTTTCTGAGTTCCTTAAATCGCATGGCATCGTTCATCAGACCTCATGTGTCTACATTTCCCAACAGAACGGTATTACCGAGCGCAAACACCGCCACTTACTTGATGTAACTATTGGAGTATTAGTTCTATGCGTCATGAGTTGTAGCAGGGTAAATAGACCCTGGAGAAGATCCATTTACCCCACCCAGTTGTTTAATCCCACGTCGTCTAGTGGTGGGACTTGGAGGCTCTGGAGAGGCTATATAAGGAGCCCCAGACCTCCTATACTCATTGAGAAAGTCAGTAGACAAACACGCCCTATTTGAGGGCTTCTCCCGTGGTTTCATCCCGCTCCTCACGGAGTAGGGTTCCACGTTAAATCCCGCATTCTTCGTGTTCTTTATCTTTTTCCATGTTATGCTTCTGCATGTTTATTTTATAACATGGTATCAGAGCGGGTTCGATTCTTGAGGTTTTCATGTTCTTTATTGTCCGAGATTCGATGTTGATATTGAAGATGTGTTTGTGAAGACTATTGTTCTGTTCAATTTCATGTTCGAGGTTTTTGTTGTTGTTTTAGGGTTCTCTAGAACCCTAAATTTGTCCTGATTCTATTCAGCCGTATGCAAGCTCTCATGCGCCTGCCCTATCGCAATCAGCAAGCAGACACCTCGCTGCTAGGGCATCGCAGTTGGCGCGAGCCCTCCAAGTTCCACAACGAGGCGAGGCGCATCTCCAAGTCCCACAGGAGCATCAATCAAAGAAGAAAGCCGCATATTGCGGCATACAGAGCCCCGGCGAACCCCAGCGCGAGAGAGAAAGCGCTCAACGACGCGGTGGTGGTGACGGGCCCCTCATCTCCAGCCAAGGCACGAGGCGGCACGGCCTAAGTGCAAGGCGCAACCCAGGCGACGGCACCGCGTGTGACCCTCTTCCTGTTCAACAGACCTGGCGATGCCTCCAGGCTGCATCCCTCTGCCCTTTAGCCTATCGCGAGTAGGGCTCCAGCGCAGGCGGCGCTATATCGGGTCCCGACCTCGCGCGCCCCTTCCAGCAATAGATCTGGCGCATCGCGAGGCGGCACCTCCTCGACGCATCACCTTCAAGCTTCCCAGGCGGCGCAACCCCTTTCGCCCTGCAGCGTCGCCCTCAACCCCTGTCTCCAGCGGAGGGCAGCGCTGCAACTCCAGTCGCTCCAACTTTCAGATCCTCTTTCCCAGGCGTGGCGATGCTCCGGTCTCCCTTCGGCTCCGCCATATCGTGAAGGACCCCCCTGCTCCAGTAGGCGGCGGCGATTGAAGGAGGTTCCCATCGTGGGGAACCGTAACGGGGGGCGGCTATTTGTGTTGCAGTTCGGCCCAAGTGGGATGTGGTCAAGTGGGCCACTTGTTATTAAAAAAAAGAGAAAAGAAGAAAGAAAAAAAAGAGAGTGGCCTGATTAAAAAAAAGAGGGGGGAGAGAGAAAAATAGAAGGGGGTTGCATATTCTCAAAAAAAATATATCAAAAAAAAAGAGGTGCGTACACGAAAAAAAGGGATCGTACGCAAGTATTTCAAACAAAAAAATTTATGAAAAGCCGAAAAAAATGTTGAAACGGCTTTAAAAATAAATGTTTAAAAAAAAATTGATGATGATGACGGCTTAAAAAAAAGGAAGGAAAGTCGTAAGTTTGTTCATGTTTACCCCCATTTTTATCTTGTCTTCTCCCAACTTGGTCGATGTCATGTTTTCCGACCAGTATGGGAGAAAGGGGGAGTATATATATGTAGAGTCACAAGTCTGTTCATGATCCAGATTCCAGATTCAGATGCCAGTCTCCAGACCGGTTCAGAATTTCAGACTCTACAGATGATAAGATTTTGTCAGACTCGATAATTGATCCCGAGTCCTCAATTTCAGACGCGTACGAGTGTGCGGTCATTTTTCAGATGAGCATATGTTGCCATCGTTGTCCGTGGTCCCCATGATTCTTCTTGTTGTCAGGCCAGAGTTTTCATGTGAGCCATAGGGACTCCAGAGCAGAGGACCATTCCCTATGCCATATGTTGGCAAGGGTTTTCATGTGGTATCATAGGTACACCAGAGCAATGCACCATTCTCTGAGCCAGATGGGAGAGACCCAGTTCTCCGACGAGGAGACTATTTTCAGACTCCATTCTCCAGCGACCGTGGACTCCGACGAGGATTGCACAGCCACGGCCTCCTTCAGTTAAGCCCTTTTCAGAGATAGAGCAGTTGTCCACATGTTGTGGCGGGCCAGAGTACTCCGACGAGGAGACTCATTTTCCAGTTGCAGTGACTCTGACAGGCGCAGTTCAGAACACATGCTCTCCGACGAGGAGATTCAGCAGACTCACACTCCAGCCCGTTCGTCCTCCTCACCTGCACGGCATGAGAAGCAACGTCCTCGACTGCAGCAATGTGCGTGTTGGTTGATATTGTCCGTAGTGTCCTGTAGCGTTGAGTTGAGTATCTTTCTGTTTGTCCAAGCAGAGCATTGCATGCTCCAGCTTGAGGGGGAGTGTTGGAGTATTAGTTTATGCGTCATGAGTTGTAGCAGGGTAAATGGATCCTGGAGAAGATCCATTTACCCCACCCAGTTGTTTAGTCCCACATCGTCTAGTGGTGGGACTTGGAGGCTCTGGAGAGGCTATATAAGGGGCCCCAGACCTCCAGTACTCATTGAGAAAGTCAATAGACAAACACGCCCTATTTGAGGGCTTCTCCCGTGGTTTCATGTCGCTCCTCACGGAGTAGGGTTCCACGTTAAATCCCGCGTTCTTCGTGTTCTTATCTTTTTCCATGTTATGCTTCTGCATGTTTATTTTATAACAGTAACCATAACGTTGTTGATACAGAGTCATGCTCCTCATTCTTATTGGAGCGATGCTGTCCTTACCGCTTGCTATCTAGTAAATCGTATGCCCTCGTCCATGTTAGGAGAGAAGATTCCTTACTCGATTGCGTTTTCCGAGAAGGATCTCTTCTCTCTTACACCTCGTGTGTTTGGATCTGTTGCCTTTGTTCATGAGGTATCTCCAGGGCGTGACAAGCTCTCTCCTAGAGCTGTCAAGTGTGTGTTTGTCGGCTACTCTCATACCCAAAAAGGGGTATCGCTGCTATGATTCACTAAGCCAAAAATATTTTGTTAGTGCTGACGTTACTTTCTTTGAGTCAATCGTGTATTTTCTCCTACAGGTGACAGACTTACTCCACCTAACTCCAATGATGAGATATACACGCCGCCACCTCCTACAGTTGATTCCTCAACTTCACCACCACCTCCTCCATCACCTCCTCCACCACCTCCTCCACCACCTCCACCACCTCTGTGTTGGACATGTGAGCCCACGGCGAGCCATAATGCAATAAATGTTATTGCAAATATCATTCCCTGATCTGAAATAAAGAATAAATAATTTGCATAGGTCCCTCTGTACAATTAGGGTTACGTACCATGGCTGTCTTAATGATCATACAGCTGTTGATTCAATTATTGAATCATAGAGGCTGGTGTTTGGATGAATATCTAAAGGGTTAGATTGAGGACTCATCAAGCACCAAGCTTGCAAAAGTCGGCCGACTAGGCCGACTAGTCGGTCCGACTAGTCGAGTCGGGGGGGTAGCCGACTCGACTAGGCCTAGTCGGCCCTTAGTCGGTCCACCCGACTAGTCTGGCCGACTAGTCGGCCTAGTCGGCCGACTACTCGGCCGACTTTTACAACAACCTTCTTTGTTTTTTTTTGTTTTTCACTTTTTTTAAAGCAAACATATTCTAATATGCTTAATGTTATATTTAAAGTCAACTACTTCTTTTGTTTCATCATGATGTCATATAAAATGTACAAATATATGTATATACATACGAATATATGTATAAAAAACTGATTTATATATTTAAAATAATTAAAAATTCAAAACCGACTATTGACCGACTACTTCCGACTAGTCGCCCGACTGCCGACTAATCCTTAGTAGGTGACCCTGCCGACTGAATACCGACTACCGCTTTCTGCAACCTTGTCAAGCACCGTCAAATGATTATTAAGATGTGATCTCCAGCCTGAGTAGGAGATGGCAATCCTTTCTCACATAGGCTGATATCTGACCGACCTCTTGATGCAGGTCCTCTGCATAGGAATAGAGATTCAGAGGTGTCAGATTAGTTAGGTCAATGGGTTGACTTAACGAGATCGAGATAACCTAAGTCCTATGTTGAATGCTGTCACAGCATAGGCACGCATCCTCTGACCGGAGACAGATGTGTTACTATATGTCTGAGTGTGTACATTTGGCAGACCAATAGGTTGATGACCTAACCAAGGTCTATACACCGGCGCGCTGGTGTGCATATAAGGGCATATGAGTAATACGATCTCTCAAAGGGATCATACAGGTTCACTACTGAACCGGAAGACATGAGCTCACTCATGAGATATTGGGAGGAATCAAATTCCGTGCACGGTCGTCTCGCTTTGGAAGCTTGACTGAATTTGTGGGTTTGATATATACTTTTGGAAAGTATATGATCAAGACCTAGGTATGATATATGCTTTTGGAAAGTATATGATCGATACCAAATCCCAATGATCAAATGAGAAACTTAGTAATCAAACCCTGAAGAAGACAGTGTAAAATAGATCTTGATCTTCGGGTTGACTATGGGTCTTCCAGTATGCAGGATGTACAGGTATTGGGAATACCTGAGGGTGATGTGATCATAAACGATTGTATATCCATGACGCTTCCATTCCGAGGGAGTGATGAAACAGGTCTGGATTTTAGTGTATCCTCTCAATAGAGAAGCAATCTGATCTTAGTCCAAATATTGGACATTGGTCTGAATGAGATTCAGATTCAATGAGAAGATTAGATTTACGGTCTTGATTTAATCAAGCATCTGTGGGAGGTTCGTAAGATCTGGATTTGAGATAAGATCTCAATATCCAAGTCACTATACGTGGAATAATACAATCGCCTTGTCCTTATCTCCAAGTATCTGCGGAGAAAGCACATTATTCATGAAAGGGTTCAAGAATAATTCTTTTGATGAAATATCCAAGCAAGGACTTGATGATTAAATGAGATTTAATTATCAAGCTTAAATATGAATATGATTCATATTGTGAAAATGATTATCTAAGATAATTAAATGGGATTTAATTATCAAGGATTAAGAGAATGTGGATAACACTATCCATGATATATGTGTGTTATAAATATGATTTATAATATACATATATAAGAGAGAGAATTTATGTAAATAGCATTTGTTAATTAATAATGTAGATTGGATTCACATTTATTAATTAATTGGAAATGCAATTTACTAATTAGTTTGGGTTGTGAATATGATTCACATAATATTCAATGGCAAGATTGAAATATTCACAAATTAATTTGGAATTAATTTGGTGAATATTTATTGTGATTAATTAAGGAATAATAAGATAAATAAAATGGAGCAAAATAAACCACCCTCCATAGGTGGCGTCACCCATGAATTGTTCATGGGTGACGCCCCCAATTTTAGGGAGGTTGGTTGACTCCATTTTTATTTATCACATTATCTCTTAATTAGTTAATGTTAAATTAAATTATGTTGATAATGTTGCAACATTTTTTAATTTAAATTAATGTTGTTGGTTTTAACCAACAACAATCATAGCCATTGATTTAGCATGGACCAAGCATAGCCCTTGGATCCATGTGTCCCATGGATTGAGATCCATTGGATCCTAAACTAGTATAAAAGGAGGGCTAGGGTAGCCTTTCCAAGTTACAACAACAACATTCTTGAGTTGAAGAACTCTACTCTCTCTCTCTCATTCTAGTGGGGTCTCCCTAATATTCAAGTGGTCGTCCACTTTGTGTATTAGGAAGGAGATCATTTTTTCTACGCCTCGACGCTTGGATCTTCGTCAAAGGATTGCGGGAAGGACGCGACTCATCATCGTGCCCGCAAGCGCATTCTCCGTGGGTCGGACTTAAGATAGGAGGATCTCTACTTTGGGATCTCGCGATCACAACCACGCTTCAAGAGGTATTCCTTGTACTTTGTGGTTTGATGAAACGATCCGAGAAGTGTTCTCGTGATCATGTGGTTTCATCTTTAAAGTTAAAAATTTTAATTTCCGCTGCATCTAGCATCTAGTACGACTAGTTGCTCCGATTGCATACGATGCGATCGACACGCTTCCGTGATGCGCTTAAGGATTCACAATATCCTTCACTCCGTTGGTTTAATTCTTACCTCATGATGTTCCTCGCAGATCTCGCTCTGCCCGCCAGGCTCACAAGCCTTGCCCATCATCTAGCATGCCGCATGTATGTAATGAGTATATTACTTCTACTGATGGCACTACTGAATTAACTGTACAACAGGAGGAGCAAGTACCCTCTCAAGAGGGAAATATACAGGCA
The DNA here is from genome assembly GCA_037367405.1 of Ottelia alismoides. Taxonomy (NCBI): domain Eukaryota; kingdom Viridiplantae; phylum Streptophyta; class Magnoliopsida; order Alismatales; family Hydrocharitaceae; genus Ottelia; species Ottelia alismoides. The sequence goes on along the minus strand of JAZKJV010002794.1, from coordinate 417,559 downwards.
CATGATCTTGACGTACCAATTGCTCTGCGAAAGCAGAAACGGATGTGTGCTACTTACCTACTTGCAGCCCAAATTTCTTTGAACAGGTTGTCAGAGGATTTCAGGAGATTTACATTAGCACTATCAGCCATACAGATACCAACTACGTATCAGGATGCTCTCAAAGATAGTCAGTGGAGGTTAGCCATGGAAGAGAAGATGGCTGCGCTATAGTCACGTGGTACATGGAGTCTTGTTCCTGCTCCTATTAATACATCAGTCGTAGGATGCAAATGGGTGTTTACTGTGAAACACCGTACGGATGGCAGTGTGAATCGCTATAAGGAGAGACTTGTAGCACGAGGATTTACCCAGACATATGGGGTGGGCTATCACGATACTTTCTCCCCAGTTGCCAGACATTCTACTCTATGCATTCGTCTTGCTGTTGTTGTGACACGAGATTGGCCTCTTTATCAGTTTGATGTGAAGAATGCTTTTCTCTACGGTGACGTACAGGAAGAGGTTTACATGCAGCAGCCACCTGGGTTTTCTGCTGGGGGGGAGTGCCAGAAAGTTTGCAGGTTACACAAGGCTATCTATGGCCTCAAGCAAAGTTCAAGAGCATGGTTCCAAAAGCTCTCAGACTTGATAGAACAACAGGAGTTTGTAAGATCAACTGTTGATCACTCCTTGTTCATACAAAAGACCCAGAGAGGTATTACAGTTATTCTCGTTTATGTTGATGACACTATTATTACTGGAGATGACGAGCAGGGTATTCAGGATGCCAAGGACTTCCTAGGTCAACAATTTATGACCAAGGACCTTGGACCTTTACATTATTTCCTCGGAATAGAGTTTGCCAGAAATCAATGAGGTCTTGTAATGACCCAGAGAAAATATGCTATAGAGCTTCTTTCAGAGACTGGCATGGCAGATTATAGACCTGCCACTACTCCGCTTGATCCAAACATGAAGTTCTATGATGATGATACTGAGGAACTCGACAAGAGAAGATATAGAGAGCTGATTGGCAAGTTATTATAGGTAACTATTACCAGGCCCGACATAGCATTTGCATCAAGCAAAGTGAGTCAATTTATGGAGCAGCCCAAACAGGCACATATGGATGCAATCCATATGATTCTAAGATACTTAAAGACTTCACCTGGTACTGGACTTCTTTTCAGCAGAGGTACATCTCTATCAGTGACAGCATGCGCAGATGCAGATTATGCCGGGTGTCCAAAGGATAGAAAGTCTACATCTGGATTTGTTGTGTTCATAGGAAATTCTCTTGTTTCATGGAAAAGTAAGAAGCATACAGTGGTTGCTAGATCAAATGTTGAATCAGAATACAGGACCATGGCACAGGTGTTAGACATGTGAGCCCTGGGCGAACCATTCTTACAATAAATGTTATTGTAATATTTATATTATCAATAAAAGTTATTGATGTTTCACTCTCTTTCTGAAATTATATGAATGAATGCACTATAAGGTCCCTCTGTACAATTAGAGTTATGTACCATGGCCATCTTGATAATCATATAACTGTTGATTCATTAAATGAATCATAGAGGCTGGTGTTTGGATGAATATCTAAGGAGTTAGATAGAGGACTCATCAAGCACCGTCAAATGATTGTTAAGAGAAGATCTCCAGCCTGAGTAGGAGATAGCAATCCTTTTCTCACATAGGCTGATATCTGACCGACCTCTCGATGTAGGTCCTCTACATAAGAATAGTGATTCGGAGGTGTCAGATCAGTTAGGTCAATGGTTTGACTTGACGAGATCGAGATAACCAAAGTCCTATGTTGAATGCTCTCACAACATAGGCACGTATCCTCTAACCGGAGACAGATGTATTGCTATATGTCTGAGTATGTACATTTGGCAGACCAATAGGTTGATGACCTAACCAAGGTCTATACACCGGCGAGCTGGTGTGCATATAAGGGTATATGAGCAATATGATCACTCAAAGGGATCATACAGGTTCACTTGTAAACCGGAAAACATGAGCTCACTCATGAGGTACTGGGACCGATCAAATTCCATGCATGGTCGTCGTGCTTTGGAAGCATGACATGAATTTGAAGGTATGATATATGCTTTGGGAAAGCATATGATCGATATCAACTCCCAATGACCAAGATTGAGAAACTTAATGATTAAACCCTGAAGAAGAAAGTGTAAAATTGATCTTGATCTTCGGGTTGATCATGAGTCTTCTAGTATGCAGGATGTACAGGTATTGGGAATACCTGAGGGTGATGTGATCATAAACGATTGTATATCCATGACGCTTCCATTCCGAGGGAGTGATGAAACAGGTCTGGATTTTAGTGACTCCTTTCAGTAAAGAAGCAATCCGATCTTAGTCCAAGTGTTGGACATTGGTCTGAATGAGATCCAGATTCAATGAGAAGATTAGATTTGCGGTCTTGATTTAATCAAGCATCTGTGGGAGGTTCGTAAGATCTAGATTTGAGATAAGATCTCAATATCCAAGTCACTATACATGGAATAATACAACCGCCTTGTCCTTATCTCCAAGTATCTGTGGAGAAAGCACATTATTCTTGAAAGGGTTCAAGAATAATTCATTTGATGAAATTCATATCCAAGCAAGAAGGACTTGATAATTAAATGAGATTTAATTATCAAGCATAATATGAATGAGATTCATATTGTGAGAATTATTATCTAAGATAATTAAATGGGATTTAATTATTAAGGATTAGAGAATGTGGATAATACTATCCATGATATATGTGTATTATAAATATGATTTATAATACATATATTGAAAAGAGAGAATTTATATAAATAGCATTTATTAATTAATAATGTGGATTGGATTTATATTTATTAATTAATTAATTGGAAACGTAATTTACAAATTAGTTTGGATTGTGAATATGATTCACATAATGTTCAATGGCATGATTGAAATATTCACAAATTAATTTGGAATTAATTTGGTGAATAATTTTGTGATAATTGTTATTACAAAATTAATTAAGAAATAATAAGATGAAATAAAAAGGAGGCAAAACAACCACCTAATTAATAGGTGGCGTCACCTGTGAATTATTCATAGGTGACCCCCCTAAAATCAAGGGTGGTTGGTTGACTCCCTTTTTGTTATCACATTATCTCTTAATTAGTTAATTTATGTTAAATTAAATTATGTTGATAATGTTGCAACATATTTTAACTTTTAAATATAAATTAATGTTGTTGGTTTTAAGCAACATTAATCATAGCCATTGATCATACATAGACCAAGCATGGCCGTTGGATCTATGTGTCCATGGATTGAGATCCAATGGATCCTAAACTAATATAAAAGGAGGGCTAGGGTAGCCTTCCAAGGTACATCATATAGAGTTGTAGAAGACTACTACTCTCTCTCTCTCTCATTCTCGTATGGGCTCTCTCCCTCTCAATTTGAAGTGGCCGTCCACTTTATATATTGAGAAGGAGAGCATCTTACTTTCGCCTCCGACGCTTGGATCTTCATCAAAGATTGCGGGAAGGACGTGACTCATCATCGTGCCCGCAAGTGCGTTCTTCGTGGGTCGGACTTGAGACAGGAGGATCTCTCGTTTGGGATCTCGCGATCACAACCACGCTCCAAGAGGTATTCCTTATACTTTGCGGTTTGATAAAAGGATCCGAGAAGTGTTCTCGTGATCATGTGGTTTCATCTTTAGTTTAAAATTTTTAAATTCCGCCACATCTAGCATCTAGTACGACTAGTTACTCCGATTGCATATGATGCGATCAACACGCTTCCGTGATGCGCTTAAGGATAATCAATATCCTTCAAGTGGTATCAGAGCCAGGTCGAATAAGGTTTTGGATATGATCCATAGACCTTAGACGATTTGGTTCTTGAAAGGGTTGCGAAATTTTTACTGCATTTCAATTTTCGCACCTCTGTCTTATTAAATTTTTCAGTACTGTTTAAAATATTTAAACACGAAATTTTCAATTGGATTTTGTTCTCCATTAATTAAGGAAACCATAGGATTTGAGTTTGTGAAATTTGGACTTCATTTGCTCAAGATATGGCTTTTTGAATATGCATATATTCACTGTTGCGGGAACTGTGGATTTAAACGTGACTAATGAGATAATTACGATTTTAATCCGCCTCGAAATGCATGAATTATCAATTGGGTTCTTTAATAAATCAAATAGGCAATCTTTGGAAACTGAGTTTGCATTTTTTGGATTTAAATTGATTAAGATAAGTTAATTTTAGTGATCGGGGGTTACTGCTGGAAATTGACATTTTTGATCATGAACCTTCTGATAAGTCATTCAATTATCATGATGAAAATTAATTGTTAATTTTCTGGAATAATTAGTGATAAATATTTGTGAAATATTTAAAGAGATAAGTATTTCATTGAATGACATTTGCCTAAACCACAATGATGAGATAATAGATCTTGATCATTGGTTCATCAACAAACATTGATTTCATGAAAAACCATAGTTTATCCTACAATAGTTGTAGGACAACTTTTACATGAAAACCCCTCTTGCTTGAATAGGATTGGGGATTTGTTTAGCAAATCTCCTTATAATATATAATCAAAATTGTTTTGATGTATATTATATGGTATAATTTCAGTTGAAAAATCGATGAGCATCTCAAAGTACATGGAGATCTATCTGGTATTATCCTTTACTGAGGTGGATATGGGGCCTAGTCGGAGAGCATTGGGGTCGCCAGTTGCAACGTATGTGGTCCGTCCCACTCTCGTCGGTACTGGCCATGACAGCGGGTAAGGATTGGATAATGCCGGAGAAGTCGACGTGTATTTTTCTAATTATTAAAATTCGAATAATACATACTTTGAGATTATACCTATTATTCAAGTAATAATCAAGTTTGTTGATTGATGATTGGATTAATGATTAATTTAATATGATTAAATTAATTATATCCAATAAACATTCTATTATGAATAGATGTGTATTTCCCTTGGAAGAATTAATTATGTGAATATGATTCACGATAATTAATTATAAAATTTGTATATGAGATGGAGGATCACATAAGTGACATCCATGGTCTCCCGTCAAGGCAAAGGATTCCGTCGCCAGTTGTGTATAGGAGACGCACGTCCGAAGTGACAGATCCTATATATGATTTAATTGGATCGGGTTCTTTGCTTCTCGAAAGAGTAAGGCCGTATATGTAGTGACCCCAATATCGGGTCCTCATATTATTGGGGCGATATTGGATTGTGTATAGCGAGTTTTAAGCCTGTTGACGGTTGGTTCAATTAACAACGGGTCAACATCATCTTAGGGGTGGTGGGCCCGAGTGTTAAAGACCGAATTGGGAAATGCAAGTTGGACTTGCAAGGCGGAATGTGTTCCCGCTTCTCTTATTCGAGTCACAGGTTCTCATATTATTGGGATGTGAGAAAGATAGAGAGGAGATCCCAGATCTTGCTTGAGATATAGCGGTAAGTATATCTCTTACTTTGAAAGAAAAATAAGGGAATAATCTTTCAAAGTTGACATGGCAAGACAAATTTGATTTAAAATGCCTTAATCAAATTATTCTTAAAAATTGAATATATAATTATTTATATATTGTAATATAGTGCATTCTTAATTTTAGAAAATGAAGTCCATGAACCCACTTAGCAGGCTCCTGGAGGTCAACCAGTTGACCGGACCGAATTATTCGGATTGGATCCGAGATTTGGATCTTATCCTATCTGCGGAGCGCATCTCTTATGTGCTAAGCAAGGACAAGATAGCAAACCCTAAGACTGTGGAAGACAAATCATATAATGAGAAATATAATGAAGACCATAATCTGGCAAGGTGTTACATCCTTGGGTCATTGTCCAATGTGCTTCAGAAGCAACATGTGGAAATAAACAATTGCCAAGAGATTATGCTGAATCTGAAGGAGATGTTCGGTGATATAAACCGCACACGGCGTTACAATGTGATGAAAGAGCTTATTCGCTGCAAGATGCAGGAAGGGACCTCTGTCAGAGAACACGTGTTCAAAATGTTTGGGTACCTCTCTGAGCTGGAAACCCTGGGAGTCTACTTGGATTCTGAAATGCAAGCTGATTTCATTCTTCTGTCGCTCCCTAAGTCTTTCAACAACTTTATCGTGTCTTACCACATGAACAAAGGCGACTTCACTAACGCTGGGTTGTTAGCTGCATTGAAGTCTGCGGAAGACGTCATGAAGAAGATGGCCCCTCTGCTAGTGCAATGGTTGCACAAGTGAGAGGAAAGCGCGGGCGGAAGCAAGGTTCTCGGAAGGGTCCGGCCCCGAAGAGAAAGAAGAAGAATCAAGGAGTTGGTTCGTCTTCTAGTGCTTCCACACCGATGACATCGAAGAAGTCCGATGTCTGTCACCACCGCAAGAAGCCAAGGCACTGGCGGCGTAATTGCCCAGACTACCTGAAGTCTGTTGACAAAGGTAAAGCCCCAGCAGGTATGAAATCTACTTTCATCATTGAAACTAGCTTTCTCGTCGGACGAGAAGGAAGTTGGGTTATAAATTCTGGTGCTTCTATTCACGTATGCAATTCGTTGCATTTGTTTCAGGAAACTAGGAATCTGGAGCAAGGAGAGATAGTTATCCAGATGGGATCTGATGCAAGTGTTGCAGCAGTCGCCATCGGCACGTGCAGACTGTCGTTATCTAGTGGTCGAGTCCTAGTACTTAAAGAGTGTCTTTATGTACCTGAGGTTAGGAGGAATTTGATATATGTAACTAAGCTTGTTAGATATGGGTACTCCTTCCTGTTCTGTAATAAATTAGTCATTAATCAATATGATAAATTTGTTGCGGAAGGTATTCTGACTTCTGGTGGACTCTATGAATTGTACATTGATGAATGTGTCATAAATGTCACTACCACTGATAATAAAAACCCTAAGAGATCCAGGAAGAATGGAAATCATTCGAATATGATTTGGCATCAAAGGCTCGGCCATTTGTCTGTTGACAAGATCAACAGATTGATAAAGGATGGACCTTTAGTTTTCTACAGGTTCAATCTTTACCTACCTGTGAACATTACATTTGAGGTAAAATGACCAGGATGCCTTTCCGTAACAAGGTTACGAGATGTGAAGGTATTCTTGACCTAATACTTACTGATGTATGCGGTCCCTTCAGTACCGCGAATAGAAATGGATATCGATATTATTTGATGTTTATTGATGAACATTCGCGATACGGGTTTATCTTCCTGCTACGTTATAAGTCTGAAACCTTTGAAAAGTTCAAAAGAGTTTAAGGCTTTGGTTGAAAACCAAACTGATAGGAAGATTAAACGGATTCGATCTGATCGAAGTGGTGAGTACCTCTCAGATAAATTCAAGGAATATCTTAAAGAGAATGGAATTGTCTCCAATCTCACTCCCCCTGGAACTCCCCAACTTAATGGTGTTACTGAAAGACGCAACGGGACCATCATGGACATGGTTCGTTCAATGATGAGTAAAGCACATTTACCTCTTAGTTTCTGGGGATATGCAGTAGAGACTGCAATATATATCCTGAACAAGATTCCTAGCAAGTCTGTACCCAAGACTCCTCACGAGCTCTAGTATGAAACCAAACCTAGTGTCAATCACTTGAGGGTTTGGGGATGCTTGGTCCATGCGAAGAACGTGGACGCAAGTAAGCTAGAATCTCGCACTCGTGAGTGCTACTTCATTGGGTATGTTAAAGATGGTATTGGATACCAGCTTTATGACTCTGAGACCCAAAAGGTCTTTGTCTCTAGGGATGTGAAATTTCTGGAGGATGATTTCCTTAAAGGTCAAGACAGGAATGAAGTAGAGGAACTCATTGAATCCCCTGAGGATTCTGAGATTCCTGAACCAGAAACTGAAGAGATAAATGAAACACCCATACCTCTTCGAAGGAGTTCGAGGGTGGCTGCACCACCTGAAAGGTATGTATTCCATGTGTCAGGTGAAACTGACAATGATCCTTCTTCATTTGATGAAGCACTCGCGGATCATGACATGGATTGATGGATGCTAGCAATGAAATCATATATTGACTCCATGCATAAGAATGGTGTATGGACCCTAAAGGATCCACTTAAAGGGGTAAAACCCATTGGGTGTAAATGGATCTTCAAGAGAAAGAGTGGACCTGATGGGAAAGTAGAGACTTTCAAGGCACGGCTCGTAGCCAAGGGCTACACACATAGAGAAGGCATCGACTACGATGAGACGTTCTCTCCTGTGGCCATGCTCAAATCCATCAGGACACTGCTAGCTATATCTGCATCTCTTGACTACGACATCTGGCAGATGGACGTCAAGACAGCTTTTCTCAATGGATACCTCGAGGAGGATATCTATATGGAGCAGCCCCAGGGCTTTATAGCTGAGAATGGTAAAGTATGCAAGCTGAAGAAATCCATCTATGGGCTCAAACAAGCTTCTCGTAGCTGGAACATCATATTTGACGAAACCATAAAGAGTTATGATTTTGTGCAAAACCCTGATGAACCTTGTGTGTACAAGAAGCTTAGTGGGAGCGCCATTGTGTTCATAGTGCTTTACGTAGATGATATCCTTATCATTAGGAATGATACAGGAATGATGACCAACGTGAAGATTTGGCTATCACATACCTTTGAGATGAAAGATCTTGGAGAAGCCTCTTACATCTTAGGTCTGAAGTTGTTCAGAAACCGAGAAAAGAGAATATTGGTATTATCACAACATGGATACATTAAGAAGATTCTTGAACGATTCTGTATGGATAGTTCGAAGAAAGGATTCCTCCCCTTAGGACATGGTATCCATCTGTCCAAAGGGATGGCTCCTCAAAGTGTTGAGGAAAAGAAGACCATGACTGGATGCCATTACGCATCAGCTGTAGGAAGCTTGATGTATGCTATGATGTGTACTAGGCCAGATATCTGCCATGCAGTGGGAGTGGTAAGTCGTTACCAATCCTGCTATGGAGAGAAACACTGGAATGCAGTAAAGAACATATTCAAATATCTAAGACGGACGCAAGATTACATCTTGATCTATGGGGATGGTGATCTCCAAGTCTTGGGATATACAGATTCAGACTTCCAGTCGGATATTGATGATCGAAAGTCGACATCAGGGCTTGTATTCCTGTTGAACGGTGGTGCTGTGAGCTGGAGAAGCAAGAAGCAGGACACTACGGCAGATTCAACAACAGAAGCCGAATATATTGCCGCATCGGATGCTGCAAAGGAGGCAGTGTGGTTGCACAAGTTCATCTTGGAGCTTTGCGTAGTTTCCTCTGATACTCCCGTCCCGTTACTCTGCGATAACACTGGAGTCATTGCTCAAGCAAAGGAACCCAGGTGCCATCAAAAGAACAAGCACGTGGAAAGGAAATACCACATCATTCGGGAGATTCAAAAGCGTGGTGATATTATCATCACAAAGGTGGCCTCTACCGACAACATTGTTGATCCTCTTACCAAACCTCTGACATAGAAGATTTTATACCAGCATGTAAAGAGTATGGATTTACGGATTGTACCTGAATGTTTCTGAGGGCTAGTGGGAGATTGTTAGACATGTGAGCCCTGGGCAAACCATTCTTACAATAAATGTTATTGTAATATTTATATTATCAATAAAAGTTATTGAGGTTTCACTCCCTTTCTGAAATTAAATGAATGAATGCACTATAAGGTCCCTCTGTACAATTAGGGCTATGTACCATGGCCATCTTGATAATCATATAACTGTTGATTCATTAAATGAATCATAGAGGCTGGTGTTTGGATGAATATCTAACGAGTTAGATAGAGGACTCATCAAGCACCGTCGAATGATTGTTAAGAGAAGATCTCCATCCTGAGTAGGAGATGGCAATCCTTTTCTCACATAGGCTGATATCTGACCGACCTCTCGATGCAGGTCCTCTGCATAGGAATAGTGATTCGGAGGTATCAGATTAGTTAGGTCAATGGGTTGACTTGACGAGATCGAGATAACCAAAGTCCTATGCTGAATGTTGTCACAACATAGGCACGCATCCTCTGACCGGAGACAGATGTATTGCTATATGTCTGAGTATGTACATTTGGCAAATCAATAGGTTGATGACCTAACCAAGGTCTATACACCGGTGAGCTGGTATGCATATAAGGGTATATGAGCAATATGATCACTCAAAGGGATCATACAGGTTCACTTGTGAACCGGAAGACATGAGCTCACTCATGAGGTACTGGGACCGATCAAATTCCATGCATGGTCGTCGTGCTTTGGAAGCATGACATGAATTTGAAGGTATGATATATGCTTTGGGAAAGCATACGATCGATACCAACTCCCAATGACCAAGATTGAGAAACTTAATGATTAAACCCTGAAGAAGACAGTGTAAAATTGATCTTGATCTTCGGGTTGATCATGGGTCTTCCAGTATGCAGGATGTACAGGTATTGGGAATACCTGAGGGTGATGTGATCATAAACGATTGTATATCCATGACGCTTCTATTCCGAGGGAGTGATGAAACAGGTCTGGATTTTAGTGACTCCTTTCAGTAGAGAAGCAATCCGATCTTAGTCCAAGTGTTGGACATTGGTCTGAATGAGATTCAGATTCAATGAGAAGATTAGATTTGCGCTCTTGATTTAATCAAGCATCTGTGGGAGGTTCGTAAAATCTGGATTTGAGATAAGATCTCAATATCCAAGTCACTATACATGGAATAATACAATCGCCTTTTCCTTATCTCCAAGTATCTGCGGAGAAAGCACATTATTCTTGAAAGGGTTCAAGAATAATTCATTTGATGAAATTCATATCCAAGAAAGGACTTGATGATTAAATGAGATTTAATTATCATGCATAATATGAATGAGATTCATATTGTGAGAATTATTATCTAAGATAATTAAATGGGATTTAATTATCAAGGATTAGAGAATGTGGATAATACTATCCATGATATATGTGTATTATTAATATGATTTATAATACATATATTGAAGAGAGAGAATTTATATAAATAGCATTTATTAATTAATAATGTAGATTGGATTTATATTTATTAATTAATTAATTGGAAACGTAATTTACAAATTAGTTTGGGTTGTGAATATGATTCACATAATGTTCAATGGCATGATTGAAATATTCACAAATTAATTTGGAATTAATTTGGTGAATAATTTTGTGATAATTGTTATTACAAAATTAATTAAGAAATAATAAGATAAAATAAAAAGGAGGCAAAACAACCACCTAATTAATAGGTGGCGTCACCTGTGAATTATTCATAGGTGACCCCCCTAAAATCAAGGGTGGTTGGTTGACTCCCTTTTTTGTTATCACATTATCTCTTAATTAGTTAATTTATGTTAAATTAAATTATGTTGATAATGTTGCAACATATTTTAATTTTTAAATATAAATTAATGTTGTTGGTTTTAACCAACAACAATCATAGCCATTGATCATACATAGACCAAGCATGGTCGTTGGATCTATGTGTCCATGGATTGAGATCCAATGGATCCTAAACTAATATAAAAGGAGGGCTAGGGTAGCCTTCCAAGGTACATCATATAGAGTTGTAGAAGACTACTACTCTCTCTCTCTCATTCTCGTGTGGGCTCTCTCCCTCTCAATTTCAAGTGGTCGTCCACTTTACATATTGAGAAGGAGAGCATCTTGCTTTCGCCTCCGACGCTGGGATCTTCATCAAAGATTGCGGGAAGGACGCGACTCATCATCGTGCCCGCAAGTGCGTTCTTCGTGGGTCGGACTTGAGACAGGAGGATCTCTCGTTTGGGATCCCACGATCACAACCACGCTTCAAGAGGTATTCCTTATACTTTGTGGTTTGATGAAACGATCCGAGAAGTGTTCTCGTGATCATGTGGTTTCATCTTTAGTTTAAAATTTTTAAATTCCGCCGCATCTAGCATCTAGTACGACTAGTTGCTCCGATTGCATACGATGCGATCAACACGCTTCCGTGATGCGCTTAAGGATAATCAATATCCTTCAACAGGCTAGTACAGAAATGATGTGGGTCAAATATGTTCTTACTGATTTGATGATGCAGCGTGAAACGGATAAATAGGGCCTCATTTTCTATGTTTTATCTGCTATTTAGAGGCTAATTTTATTTACGTTTATTTGAGTCGTCGTAATTTTATTTAAATAAAAGAGATCGCATGCGATCTCAAATTAGTTTCAATTTGAATTTCAATTTAGTTAGTTAGAGTTAATTAAAGATTTGAATTTATTTCAAATCAATTAGTTAGTCGGTTAGAGTCAAATTAGGATAAGTAGTTTTAAGTTGATTGGAATTTCTATTTTTGTAATCTCATCCCTCCTATATAAAGGGATGATAGGCTATTGTTTTTAAACAGGTCAGATTGTATAGAAAATTGAGATTTATCTCTCTCTCTCTAGTCTCTCCCCCTCCCCACGTGGTCTTCACGTTTCTCTTCTCCAACACCCCTCGTTTTCCGACGAGCTTCTCTTCTCAACCCCTCTCTTTTCTTCTACCAAACAATCGCCACCGATCAAATTTATTTTCATCTTCGCGTAAAGCTCTATTTGCATCAATTGGTATCTGAGCATGGCATCTAGATCGTCATCACGATCTGGTGATCCCTCTCGTCGTTCACGAGAAAAGTCCAAAGGATCTCGCTCCAATGACCGTGCATGGCGTGCCGAGGTTAGACAAGCGCTATCAAATATGCTCCAAGCTTGTGCCGAGATGCAAGCTTTGGCGTCACAGAATAGCGAGGCATTGACGCGACAACTAGAAGAAATCACTGCCAAAAGGGCCGGTGAAACTTCCGTCCAAGTTCCTAATGAGGAGAGCCAAGAAAATTACGTCGTCTTCAACAATATGCTCATTGTCCCGGCCGTTTCAGAGGAGGAAAATGTCGACCTGCTTGTTGTCCAGGTATATTCAGACTCGCAAAAACCACAGGAATCGATCTTCGGCCCATCCGCGACCCTCTCGCGGACCCCCTCCACCGCCCTTGTACCTTTGGCACCCTCCCCGATCGCAGCAGCACCATTTCCAACTACGCAAGCAGCCCCTCCCGCAGACCCAACAAGCTCCCCTGTCCCATCAACCCCTCCAATGCCCCCTCGTGCATCACTTGCGCCATCAGCGCCTCCTCCCGCTGCATCCACACCCCCAACACCCCCTCCCGCATTCCACACGCCACCAGCAACCCCCCCAACCCCAACCCTTCCCATTGTACCTGAATCCCCAGCCACCCCTCGCACTACAACCGACCCCCCAGGCGCTCCTCTCGTGGCACTCGCAACCCCAACGCCCCCTCCTACCGTCCCTGAACCCCTCGCGACGCACCCCCCAGCCCCCAGGCCCCTTCCCGCCGCCACCCTCACACCCCTTTCGGCGCACCCTCCAACCGCGTCACCTCGAACCCCCGCCCCATTAACGCGGCCACCCGTCCACGCAAGCTGCCAGCGCTATGCCCTAGCAGCACGCCATCGCAACGATCCTCCACCGGTGCGCCGCCATCGCACCCTGCTCCCATCTTGTGTCCGCCGCTGCCGTTGCCTAGGAAAGGAGCGAAGAACCCTAACAAGGGGCTCCTTATCTATGAGATTCGAATTCCCATGAAATTTGGGATTAGAAGTTAATTTGAAAAAATTGCAGGAACTTCCCTAGACCTAAAAAGTTTGGTATAAAGGTTAAAGTAAATGGGCCTTTAAGAAGAGATAATGAGATTGAAGGGGTATGAAAATTGCATTCCACCCCCCTGGAGCAGAAATATTTAAAAAGAAGTGCTGAAAGAACAAAATATGGATGGCCTCCTTACCCAATTACGATTAGGATCATGGGTTTCAACTATTTAAGGGCCCCATGGCTTAATTCATTGGCCACATCTCCTCCTCTGTTCTACTTGTGATATTGCTTTGCTATACAGTCTCCAAAGGCGATGAAGCACGAAATGAAGATGCCCCACCAAATTTTCAAGCACCACATCGACAAGACAAAATCCGTGTGGGCACCGGCCACATGCTCTTCCGTCATGAAGTCAACGATTCCAACCATCGCCCCACGCACGCCTAGATTCCGCCAGTTTGCTCCACACCAGGTCTTCCATGGGATGATCGAGAATGCTGGTTTACAGTTATCAACCTCCGAGCCTACAGATCCAGCAATTCGTCAGGAGACGAATTTTTCAAGCGGAGGAGAACTGATGCAGCGTGAAACGGATAAATAGGGCCTCGTTTTCTATGTTTTATCCGCTATTTAAAGGCTAATTTTATTTATGTTTATTTGAGTCGTCGTAATTTTATTTAAATAAAAGAGATCGCCTGTGATCTCAAATTAGTTTCAATTTGAATTTCAATTTAGTTAGTTAGAGTCAATTAAAGATTTGAATTTATTTCAAATCAATTAGTTAGTCGGTTAGAGTCAAATTAGGATAAGTAGTTTTAAGGTGAATTGGAATTTCTATTTTTGTAATCCCATCCCTCCTATATAAAGGGATGATAGGCTATTGTTTTTAGACAGGTCAGATTATATAGAAAATTGAGATTTATCTCTCTCTCTCTCTAGTCTCTCTCCCTCCCTACGTGGTCTTCACGTTTCTCTTCTCCAACACCCCTCGATTTCCGACGAGCTTCTCTTCTCAACCCCTCTCTTTTCTTCTACCAAACAATCTCCACCGATCAAATTTATTTTCATCTTCGCGCAAAGCTCTATTTGCATCACTTGACTATAGAAGTACATCTTCCCATGCATTTCCAGTGCGATAATCAAGTTGCTCTCTTCATTGCAAATAACCCAGCTTTCATGAAAGGACGAAGCACATAGAGGTGGATTGTCACTACACCCGTGACATGATACAGAAGGGTATCATCACTAGTACACGTGTCAGCTCTGGAGACCATACAGCAGATATACTTACAAAGGCTCTAGCAAGAGGACCTTATCAGAAATGTTATTTCAAGCTGAGTCTTATTGTTATCTACGTTCCAGCTTGTGGGAGGTGTTGAGATAATTCCTATTTTTGTATTGAGATAATCCCTATTTTTTTGCTTTATCTTTTGTAATTCACTATTTATCTTTTCCTCTTTCTGTATTTTATCCAATGGGTTCTTCTCCTATATAAAAGAACCCTTGGACATTTCATAATGTATCCCAGTTTATCCCTTTAACATATTCCAATATATTTCTGTACGTTATCAAAGAGGAAAATAGGAAAAATGAAATATATTTAGCGGATATATGAATGGTGGGATTTTCTTATCCTTATTACAAGTGTTAAGCTTGCCACCAATGTATATGTGTTTATATTTCTTACTGCTTAATTGTGACGTACGGTTCTCCATTCCCGAAACAAGAAAACACCAAGTGCATGGAATAAAAATATTTGATTTTAATACTAATGATGATATTACGACCAGTGTTGTCAAAGGCGCTCAAGGCGCTCTCCTAGGCGCTAAGGCAAGGCGAGGCGAGCCCTAGGCGCCTTGCCTTGCTTCAGGCGAGGCGTTTTGCCTCAGGCGCTGCCTAGGCGAGCGCCTGGCCTAAGGCGTCAGGCGCTTGAGGCGAGCGCCTGAAGCAAAACTGGGGCTTTTTGCTGAATTGTTTGTATTTTTCCTTTTTTAAATTTTAAAGTTGCATAAATATTAGTTCCGAGTAATATTTGGGCATGTTAGTATATATATGTGCATACAAATACATGCATCAATTATACATACTCTAGCAATACACATACATATACACACTAAACTCTACATAGACACATACACATACATTTACGCATGCATATTAATTATAAGTATTATTATTTAAAACATTATACATACATACAAGCACATATATGTATATATAGACATATACATGTAAACATATGTATATGTATGCATATCCATGCATACACATATGTACAAATGTACATGTATACACATGTACACGTATTTACATGTACTACACATATATACATGTAATAGACATTCACTTATAAATATTTATGCATAAACACAGACATGCTTGTCCATTATTCTACATATACGCATACATTTATACATTTTAGTTCTAAATTCTATTACAAGTTACATTTATATTAGTTTTAAGTACTACACATATATGTATATAAATAAATATACATATACTTACATATACACGGGATTGATATTAGATGTAATTTATACATGCTAATAATTAATTCTACATATACACATACATGTTAGTCCTTAATTCTATAATTCTACATATAGACATAAATGTTAGTCCTTAATTCTACATATATATGTACATTTATACACGTTAGTTCGAAGTTCTATTTACACGTTACATTTAAATTAGTTTTAAGTACTGTAATTGCACACATAATATATACTTACATACGCATATATACTCATATATAAATAAATATACATACACTTACATGTATATTGGATTGATATTAGATTGTAATTTAGGTGTGTGTGTGTGTATGCGAGTAATATTTTTTTGAAAAAATACATGCATATACATATAAATACATAGTACATACACACATACATATATGTATGTATAGGTATATAAGATTATATTTACATATGATAAATATATGTAGTATATATAGAGCCTCGATTGTCTCAGGCGAGCGCCTAGTCAAGCGCCTAGCGCCTCAGGCGTTTTGGACTCTTAGCGCCTTAGAGCGCCTAACGCCTTTGACAACACTGATTATGACTTGTTTCTAAAATAAGAAAACCAGATAAGTCCAACACAAAGTCATGTATGGATTTTCTAAATTTGCTTTATATGTAACAATTATTTGTATATCTCTATGCATATGGATGGTTATAATGATTTTTTTTAATATTGCAATCCTTTTACTGTTTGGTGTCCAGCCTAATCCATAATCTTGGGTTTACCACTGGTCAAAGTGATATAGGTCAAAGTTATTATCTATGATTCTTCCGTCAGGCGAACTCTACTTCATCACAATTCTTCCAATTCTCTAGTAGTTGCTCAACTTTTGTTCCCCTCTACATTTCAACGTTAAAAAACAATAAAAGGTCGGGAAAAAGCTGTCATGGACATTCCAAAAAGAATTTAGGGAAGGTGATCAGGGGAGAGGAGACCTGGTTGGGAGTCAACAGCTAAAAACAGCTGCATGAAGGAAATTTGCTCTCTCAAAGGATGAGGCTGGTGATGCCGACACGAGGCTTGTAGGATCTAATATTTTAGATTCTAGTTTGATTGTGAATCATTTGATTGTGCATCTTTTCGGTAAAAGCAACTAGATCCCTACAGAAAACGGACCTTTTGATTCGACCTCTGCTTCGCGCCGGACGCCGAGCCCTTGCCTCCGCAATCCCGGCGCTCTTCCTCGTCCTCGCTCTCGCCTCGGGAAGAAGGGCCGTCGTCCGAGGGCATGTACTCCTCATCCGCGTCGTCGCTGCTCCGACGCTTCCTCGACTTGTCGCCATCGTTGCGCTTCTCTGGTGCACTCGTGCGGAGGGGAGAGGCGAGCGAGGGCAGGCCGAGGGCCTCCAACCTCGCCTGGTTCTCCCTTATCCTCTCCCGCCTCCGCCTTTCATACTCCGTTGCGGGTTCGTCGCCCGCAGTTGCTCGGCTTTTCGCTTTGCCCTTCGCCATTTGCCCGGGAAACCGTGGCTTTCGCGGAGGGGGTCGGTACTCGTATAATCGGTTAGCAGGTTTGCATTTGACACGATTCGTTTAAACTCCATAAAGGTCTCTCGAGTAGATCTGCCCGTAGTATCACAATAATGCTTGTTTTGTTCTTCTTCTTGGGAAATCTCTATGAAAAATACAGCATAAATATTGAATTTATGAATATTGTAACTTAATAACACTGTTGTCACTTGTTTATGAATAATCAATATAGATTGAGAACAGAGAGAAATATCTATGTTATTGATGATTTATGTGAGAAAATTTTCATTCAAGTACCTGCAATTTGAAGGTATTGAACTTGGACGATGTTAGAACTCTAAACTAAGAAATATTAAAAATCGTAGGGTTCACTGAATTTGATTGATTACTTACTTCTTGCCTTGATATTATAATCTTTTTTAAATAAACAAATATATCGAACTTAATAGAGCTTCATTATCTTTTTATCTTGAACTATGTCCCGTTAAAGTTGATCTTAGATAATGATGAAGTTTAGTTTTACTCGAAAGAAGTTTGGAGGGGTCGGCTTGATAACAAACAGGGATAATAATGAAATATAAGCAACAAGTCCGACCTCAAATTCCAGAAGCTGTTTAATGAAGATTGTGGTAAATCCTTATCATAGGGAGATGGAGATGAACATTCTGCGTAAGGGCTTATTCCAGCGATGGATAAGGAATATGTGATGTTTGCCCCTCGTTCTTTGGTGGTTAGATTTATGGATAATGAATGCATAAATATTGTAAAGGGATGTAGATGAAAAATGTAATAATGGTGTGACTACTTATCTTAAGATATTTATATCAAATAAAGTTTCTTTATTGTTTTATAGAGAATTGCATTCAACATTTATACAAGTTCTCCTAGGAAATTTAATCACACTATAAAGGTAATCAATATAAACAAAATGAATGATTTATGAGTTTAGTCTTCTTCCTTGCGGTGCTTGAGAGATAAACCATGAAGAAAGAGGGTGTCAATGATCCTTCCTCTTATTGTTCTTCTTCCCTTTGCAGTAACCGTGAATCATCTCTCAATTGGTGAAGAGTTGGATTAATTGCTGTCTTTTCTTGATCTGATTATGTAGTTGCCATAATGAGATAATATGTATGTTTTATAGTTACAAGATTGAAGGATTTTACAAATTGACAAACTCAACATAACCGACTCATAATGACCTACTAATCGTCAATATGGGTCATTGCAATTTGATTAAGATGATCCATTGACTTGATCAAATTCAGTTTTATCATCTAAATCGTGTTAAACTGTGAACTACATTCGAGACATAATCCAACATTCTCTCATCTTGTTCATATAATTATTAATGGGTGTATAATAACCTTAGGCATGCCTTTACTTGGGTTTACTAAAATATCCATGAATCACATACTTTAATTGAACTAGAATGAAGTGATTATGGCGATCGCACATTGTACAACTAGGTATGATCCCTTTCATGTATCAAGTATCAATTCAATACAATCATTTTTAATTTAGAAGAGTATATTTCCTACTTTTATTTCATTTCAACGGAATTATTATGCATTTGAAAATATACATGTAAGATATACTAATGAAATGATTCAGAAATATAAAACAATTCAAAATGAAATTGTCATCAACATAATGGACACTTATAAGAATGCATGAATTAAACTTTTATAATGAGGACTTCTTTAAAATACACAATCTATAATATTCTCTGTAAATTTTTTAGGTATTTAGTTAATGGATCTGCTATCATTAAATTAGTATAGACGTGCTCTATATAACTCTTTCTTCCCAGACTTTCTCTTTTAATGACAAGTAAGGCTACCAATCAAATTGAACATGTTTGTATTCAATTAGAGTTCGTCGATAATGGTTCAAAAGATGTTAGCTTGTTTCTAAACGAAAGAAGATGAATTTCAAATTATAGTTTAATAACATAACGAACTGAATATAAACATAACATGCGTTCATTCGATAAAAGTTCAAGTTCAATATATGTAAATGTGTGTGTGTTGTATGTGTGTAAATTTGTATTTGTACACAAAATATTTTAAGTTTAAATAAATTATATATTAATAGGTGGGCTTCATACCACTTTACTTTGAATAATTTCTTTTTTTACTACTTATTGAAGCTTATTATAGAACTCCAATTTCTAACTTTTTCACCTAAACATGTTTGAGTTAATTCAATTATTAATGAACTATTATCGAACCGAACTCAAATATTTATTTTCTAAATGATTTGAACTCGAACTATCCTATTGAATTTTTATCAAACTAAACTCAAACTTTCGAACTTTCTTATCGAATCGAACTCAAACATAGATTCATTTGTTACAATTTGATTCAATTAGCAGTCTTACTAACGAGTACTTTAACTCAATGTGTGATGCGCCCTTATAGTACTTATCATTATGTGAGAGTGACAATAGGACATTAGTATATCAAAAGCCTGATTTGCTTGGAAATATTATCGATAATTCCAAGTGTTGATATAAAACAATGCAACCACAACTCTTATGCTATAAATTCAGCCTCCATAGTGGAAGCATTAATGACAAACTTCTTCACACCCTTCCATGTCAATGCTCCTCTAGTTGATAGGAATGGCATATCGTTGGAAATTTCAAAATTTTCACTGAATAATACCAAAGCAGTAACATCCAAACAATATCACAAGCCACCTGGTAACAATCACACGGGTAAAAGCTATGACCCAAGTCTTCTTGACTTAGGACTTTCATTAGCGAGCTAACAAACCTTTCGACTATAGTCTGAGATATTTAGAATATTTCAACTGGTTACAAGATGGAAAGCTTACAACTTTGGACCAAACACCAAAGTCACAACTTTGGATCGAACACCAAAGTCACCACTTCAACATGACTTAGTTGTCGTACCATTGGAGGCTTGAACTTCGCCTCGAGCAATCTACAAAGAAAACTCCAAGAGTATATATAATAAAGGATTAGTTGAGTAAGATAAACAATTATCTGATCTTCTATTCAAATCTCTCAATGAGTACATGGGTGTGTGGCTTCTTATATAGCTCTACAGACAAACTGGAGTCCCACTTATAGATGATATGGGACTAAACATGAGTGGGGTTAATTGCATCTTGGAGAGTGACGAACTACGATTTTACCCTTTTAATTAAATAGAATTAACCACTTCGTTGCAGTCGAATAAAATCTGGTTTGTCAAAGACCGCTTTAAATAATGTATCAACTAAAGATAAAGCGGACGATTTATATTTTTACTTGGGCAAGCCCAAGGTCGAACTCAGGGGCACGAGCCTCTTAGGTATTATTTAGATTCTTATTACTTAAATTGCATTCATAGGTCAATGAATGCATGAATACTCGATACATAAAGAAACATCTAACAAACATTTTTTTATATTTGTTTTTTATGCATATGCAAGCAGATGCAAATGATGATGCATACAAGTGTGTGAATATGCCCTGATAAAATAAATGAACAAGAAATCCAGGTCAATTTCAGAATCAAATGACGAAGCAAGTTCCATTGACATATTAATCCAAGGCATAAAACAAATTACATAATGGACACTGAATGAACAAAATTAATCATCGAACTCTAGAGTGTCAAATCAGAAAACCAGTTATGCCATTAAAAAGATAACGAAACGAAAAGCAACTGAAATCACATCGATCAGAGCTCGGATGCTCAAGATATCAACAAAGGAAACGGGGGGCATAAACGTAAGAAAACATAAAACTAACTAGCAAACAGGTCCCTGTGAGGGATTAAAATGCAAATAAAGATAAGCACGAGGCCTTCCCTATAAATTACCCACATGCACGAGGTTATATTTGTAATTATTAAAACTCGCAAGGGTTTGGTTGCAAATTACCTCTAATGCGCATGGGTGACACGTGATTTTAGGACATGTATGCAATTTGAAGAAGTCGTGAGGGTTCCCCCTGCAAATTTCCCAGCCACTTACGTGACTGGCATGTGAGGGCAAGGTTCGAGAGTTCTGCAGGCTCAGACTTGGCTCGGACTGCTGGCTCGGCTTCGGATGTGGCTTGTGAAATCCGAGCATGGAAGTTGGTTGCTGACGCGTGGAAGATAAAGGACCGCCCGATCATAGAGATCGGACGGCAGCTGTACAAAGTCGATGATGGTGTCGTGGCCAAGTGATAGCCATTGGATGGCCACTGGTATGGTGCCTTCCAACGACAGTTGTAAGATCTAGCCATCTTCCTCTGTCGCGGTGGCGGCGGCAGGTTTTATCCTCTAGCAAAGTCACCTTGGCTCCTCCTCGCTTGCCCAAACCCGATAAAGCTCCCCGGAGCGTCCTGGG
Source organism: Ottelia alismoides (assembly GCA_037367405.1). Taxonomy (NCBI): domain Eukaryota; kingdom Viridiplantae; phylum Streptophyta; class Magnoliopsida; order Alismatales; family Hydrocharitaceae; genus Ottelia; species Ottelia alismoides. The sequence goes on along the minus strand of JAZKJV010002794.1, from coordinate 395,578 downwards.
TGATCGTCGGTGAAGCTGGAAGTCCGGGCGGGCCGCGGCAAGGTCTAGAGGAGGCCGTCAACACTCAGATGCTAGAGTTGGAGCTCACCAAGGAGGCTCCGACGAAGGCTCCGGCCGTTGATGGTCTAAGTACCTGTAACGTTAGGGTATAGCCGAAGTGAGCAAAATGCATTGTGTGAGCAAGGTGGAATGGGATGTAAGACTATTAGGAGCGGAGAGCGTGGCGGTCTAAGTTTTCTTCTCCAGCGAGCTCGGAGTAGAGGAGGCGGAGTGGTCTGAGGTTGAGGAATAAGGAAAAGATGAGTGGAGTTATGCGCACAATAGGTCGAAGTATGGTGAAGCTAAATCGATGGTTAATAGAGGGTGATGTGGTGTGGAAGAGGCTAACAAAATTAGAGAAACTAAAGAAAAAATGCAAAGGAAGATCGAAAAAGCTTATATGAGAAATTGGGTGATGTGGGGCATGGGCTTGAGGTTCAAGGCGAACCTCTGGTCATCGTTGGACTCCCTCGGCTATGGGAAGTAGCTTGGCGGTGACGGAGCACCGCATACCTGACTCACATCAGCCAGGGGTCGACACCGTGGGCGTCCGTCGTCTTCACGCTCAATAGAGCTCCCTCGTTGTCACTGAGGAGCGAAGGATTGCTGGGCGAAGCCCCACGAAAAGGCGGACAGTTTGAAGGTAGCTGGAGACGGGTATTTGAAAGATGAGAGTTGCAGTTCTTGTGAGAGTCACCACACTTTGAGCGGAGGATATGGAGCGAGAGGAAGAAGGATGTGGATTGAGTGGTTGGGCGCGAGGATGACTGTCACGACCCCGTTTCCTGGGCCGTCGGATCCTCCCATATCCGGATCTGGTTACTCAGCAATAATTTATTCAGCAATTACAACTAACATTCAGAAATATACTGCAAATAAAAATACTCGGAAGAAAGTATTTCAACACTTTTCCATTCACAAAATAAAGTTTAGAGGATACATTGTCCCACTATAACCATTACATGTACATCAGCTTGAAAGGAAAATATACAAAAGATTACTAACTACCTTAAAGAGTAAAGCTACTGTGGCTGGCTGGATGTCTAGTATGTAAGACGGATGAATTTTTAAAGTCCTTACTATGGCTCACCGATACCTGTTGAGTTTTCCATAAATCATAGGATAAAAATTAGTGAATGCTAAGTAACGAAGAAGAGAAAAGCAAATAAATTGTGTAATTTTTTTCAAAACTTGATATCACAATATTTCATTCCTTTTTATTAATTTAAGTCCTATTCCTTTCTATTCCACATCAGGGATTAGTCCAGGGGAACCCCACCATTCTTGGACTCCGAAGCTGTGGATGCTTCAGGATTGGAGATTGTGTTGATCTTGGTAAGCTTATGCCGCCGCACGTCGCCTCAACCAATCCTCCAATACTACCCTGACAATTTCCTTTTCTTTTATTAAACAGGGTCTCAACCCTCAGCCTGGAAAATCAAATGAGCACACCGTCCTCGAGGACTTGGTTGCTTAAAACCTCAGGCTAACATTTAATCATATAACCTAGCGGCTTTAAATACATGTTATCGTGACCCAGCCGCTATTGAACCACTCGTGCCTCCACATGACACGACCACATCTTCCGTCGTTCCAACCCGAATATATTGGCTCCCGGTACCACGCGTTGCAAAACATTCAATTTGTGTGCACTTATCATAACAGGGCAACCGTGTACCACCTAGGTAGGGAAATGCCAATACGGGTTCCTTCCGACAACCTACAGGTTGCATGCCCGACCTGTAGTACTACTCCCAGTCATCCTTATCGTGACACATGATCCTTTTCAGGATCCAACTCAAATCACACCAATTCACATGATGTAATTCTTTCGTTAAGTCTTTGATTTGCATAAACCGCAATACTTGGTATCGACTCACATATATATTATTCATAACCATATGTATACTCCTATTTATGCCTATTTTAACTCCCAAACCCTAACTTTCAGAGCCAACGCATCAATTTGATGTGTAAATCTTATTTTAGTGGGAATTACAAAGAAATTCTTCAGACTTTTTCAAAAATAGCCAAAATTAGGGTTCTTCGTAGCAAAGAACACAAAATCAAGAATTTCAATAATTTCGTATGAAAACCCAACAGCAAAAAGAAGGATTTCGTTACCTAATCGAGCTCTCTCTCGTGTATGCAAGGCTTTATCGAGTTTCGTTTTTAGAAAGGCTAATTTAAGGCTCCTGAAAAGATCAAATTTCATTTTTCGTATCAAAACGCTAAGAACATGTTAAGAACGCGAAGAACGAACGAAGAACGCGAAGAACGCGAAGAACACGAAGAACGTCAAGAACATATTTTCTCTTAGAAATTCGGCAGAGTTTCCCCTTATATCGGGATATATTTCTCGGAAAATTTCGGCAGAGTTTCCCCTTATATCGGGATATATTTCTCGGAAAATTTCTGCAGAGTTTCCCCTTATATCGGGACATATTTCTCGGAAAATTTCGGCAGAGTTTCCCCTTATATCGGGACATATTTCAAAATAAAAACGAAAAGAGTTTCCTCTATAAAATCAATTGAGAGGAAAATAACAATGAAACTGAAAGAATATACTCAACAACAAGAGATGAAGAACCGGTAGACACCACACATCTTAGGTGAGTGAACGTGTGACGAATCACAGGGTCACTGACGTGCACAGCCGCCCGCACCTAAGTAGGGTATTACACAGATTTCTCCATCGAAATAACTATAAAAGCATAATACGAAGAATAGAAACATAAACGATGGAGAATCGGTAGGCACCACGCGTCTTAGATGAGTGAACGTGTGACGAATCACAGGGTCACTGACGTGCATAGCCGCCCGCACCTAAGTAGGGTGTTACACAGATTTCTCCTCGAACCACAACAGGAAAACGAATCGGAAAGAAATATGAATCAAAAACAAAACTTGGAAGAACAAGAGTATGAATTGAAAGCCTAGCTTACGAAGCAACTAAGAGAGGATCATACCTTTCTTCTCCTCGTTCTCCCGGCAGCGCTTCGCTAGCGCTCCTCCCTCGCCTCCCACTCCTCCTCCCAACCTCTCGACCCTAGCCCTTGGGGTGGTGGTAGTGTAAGTTGTAGAGAATGAATGGGTAGGGGGGTCTATTTATAGGCCCCAGAAAACCACTAACCATGGTAGAAAACCATGGTTTAGACCTTAACCATGGTTTAGCGGCCCATGGTTTTGGCCCATGGTTTTAGCCAAAACTTATCCCAAACTTGGAGCTTAAGTTAGAACATTCTAGAGGATTCTAGATTCGCTAATGACGCTTAATTAACACTAATCGTGATTAACTTTCACTAATCGCGATTTAACTTTCGCGGCTTACGCATATCTTTTGTTAACTATTGATTAGTGTTTACTAATGATCATTAGCGGCTTTCAATCGTCATTAATTTCTTTAATCATGTTTAATTAGTCTTAATGACAGTCATTATGGATTAATGACATCTTAGCCTTCCTTACTTCTCTTTCTTCCGAAATTCATAACAAATCGAAACGAAGTCCGATTCACACGAAACAAATTCTACCGGTTTCCTCTTTACGAGCCGGATCTTATTATATAGGATCCGAGATATGCCAAGTTCAAGGCTTTACAGTTATAACAACCTTAAAGGAAGTCTCGTCCTCGAGACTAGAAATGCAGGCATAACATCCTTAAAGAGGATTGAAACCATAACAACCTTAAAGAGAATGAACGTCATGTCATTTAAAATGAACATATACATAATACATAATTTTATCATTCAAACAAGTACGGGTATTTCTCTCTCATTTCTGCCTCAGGTTCCCATGTGGCTTCTTCAAACTCTTGGTTCCGTCATAATATTTTAACTAGAGGCACCTCTTTGTTTCTCAACTTCTTGATATCCCTTTCAAGTATTTGCACAGGTATCTCTTGGTATGTCAAATCTGGCTCAACATGTAAATCATCATAACTTATCTTATGCTCTGGATCCCTAATGTACTTTCTCAGATTTGATACATGAAATACATCATGTATTGCCGAAAGATGTGGAGGAAGTGCAAGTCTATAGGCAACTTTTCCAATCCGTTGAATAATTTCAAAGGGACCCACGAACCTGGGTGCTAACTTCCCACGCAAGCCAAACCTCTGAACACCCTGCATAGGTGATATTTTGAGAAATACAAAGTTGCCTACCTCAAATTCAAGGTCTCTTCTCCTGGTATCACTATAACTTTTCTAGCAACTCTGAGCAGTTAATAGTCTTTTTCTAGCAAGTTCTACAGCTTCCCGTGTCTCCTGAAGTCTATCTGAATCATAAAGCTTCTTTATTCCGACCTCTTGCCAACACATAGGAGTTGTACACTTTCGTCCATATAGTGCTTCAAATGGTGCCATGCCAATACTTGTATGGTAACTATTATTGTAGGTGAATTCTACAAGAGGCAAATGTTTAATCCACGATCTCTTCCATTCTAAGGCACATGCTCGTAGCATATCCTCTAGTGTTTGAATCATACGTTCTGACTGCCCATCTGTTTGTGGATGATATGCTGTACTCAAGCATAGTTGTGTACCTAAAGCTTTCATGAAGTTCTCCCAATAGTGTGAGGTGAATCGTGAATCTCGATCAGAAACTACTTCCTTCGGGATACCATGGAGGCGAATCACATGTGTAATATATAACTCAGCCAGCTGGTCTGGAGTGAAAGATAAGCTTATCGGAATGAAGTGTGCTACCTTTGTCAGACAATCTATTATAACCCAGATACTATCTTTACTACCAGTCATCTGAGGTAAGCCAGTAACGAAATCCATGGAAATGCTTTCCCATTTCCATTCAGGTATAGGGAGGGGTTGCAATAATCCCGGTGGCTTTTGGTGTGAAGCCTTTACCTGCTGGCAAGTGAAACATGAATTCACAAACTCAGCAACATCTTTCTTCATTCCTGGCCACCAAAAGTATGAATGAAGATCCTTATACATCTTCATAATTCCTGGATGAATAAATAATCTAGAACAATGAGCTTCTCGTAAGATGTCTTTCCTTAGTTCAAGTGTGTTTGGTACACAAACTCTGTGATGATTATACAATAAACCATCTTGTATCTGGAATCCCTCTATCTCATTCTTCTCAAGTTGTTGTTTTAAGTCTTTGAGGACTGGATCATCCTCCTATCCTTTCTTTATTTTATCCCATATTTCTGGTTTGTATCGATGAGGAATAGTTATAGTATCAGCACTACTATCAAATGGTTTCCATTCACTTAACGTTGATAGTAAACCCCAGAAGTGGATAGCACTCACTAACCCGAGTGAATAAGTTCTTCTGCTAAGGGCATCTGCTACGACGTTCCCCTTACCAGGGTGGTAGTAGATAGTGCAATCATAGTCTTTCAGCAACTCTAGCCACCGTCTCTGTCTCATATTGAGTTCCTTCTGATCAAATAGATATTTCAAGCTTTTATGATCGGTGAAGATTTCAAAAGTAATACCATACAGGTAGTGTCTCCAAATCTTTAAAGCGAACACTACGGCAGCTAATTCAAGGTCATGTGTTGGGTAGTTCTTCTCATGTGTCCTGAGCTATCGTGATGCATACGTAACTACCTTACCATGTTGCATAAGAACCGCCCCAAGTCCTTCTTTTGACGCGTCAGTGTACACTGTAAACCCTTCACTCCCAGAGGGTAGAGTAAGGATTGGTGCAGATGTTAGGCATTCTTTCAGTGTCTGAAAACTAGCTTCACATGTATCAGACCATAAGAATGGGACCTCCTTTTGAGTTAGTCTAGTCATTGGCAATGCTATCCGTGAAAAGTCCTTCACGAATCTTCTATAATATCCAGCTAAACCCAGAAAAGATCGTATTTCTGTGACAGTCTTCGGGCGTTCCCAACTCATCACCGCACTAACCTTTGTAGGATCAACTGATATACCTTCCCCAGAAATAACATGGCCTAAGAAAGATACTTCAGATAGTTAGAAGTCACATTTGCTATATTTAGCATACAGTTTGTTCTTCCTTAGAGTTTCAAGTGCCTTCCTGAGATGATGTTCATGCAGATACTTATCCTTTGAGTAAATAAGCACATCATCAATAAAGACTACTACAAAGTGATCTAAGAACTCCTTGAATACTCTATTCATGAGATCCGTGAAGGCTGCTGGGGCATTTGTTAGTCCAAAAGGCATAACTAAGAATTCATAATGCCTGTATCTAGTCCGAAAAGCTGTCTTGGGAATATCTGTATCTTTAATTTTCAACTGATGGTATCCAGATCTTAAATCAATCTTGGAATACACAGTTGAACCTTGTAACTGATCAAAGAGATCATCTATTCTTGGCAGAGGATACTTGTTCTTTATTGTCCTCTTGTTTAGTTGTCTATAGTCAATGCACAACCGCATCGAGCCATCCTTTTTCCTAACAAATAAGACAGGTGCACCCCATGGTGAAGTACTAGGATGAATGAATCCTTTATCTAACAGTTCTTGCAATTGTACCTTTAACTCTCGTAACTCAGCTGGTGCCATCCTATACGGAGGGATAGAGATAGGCTGAGTATCAGGTATGAGAGAGATTTCAAATTCAATCTCTCGCTCAGGTGGTAATCCAGGTAGTTCCTCTGGAAATACATCAGTAAACTCGCACACTATTGGCACATCTTCTATCATTCTTTCTGACCCTGATGTAGTGGATACATAAGCTAAATAACCTTGGCACCCTTGCTCTAACAACTGTTGTGCCTTCAATGTAGAGATATATTTGATATTATCATTGGATGTCTTTCCAATGAACTGGAACTCTATCGAGTTAGGAAGGTGGAATGTTACTGTCTTCTGGAAACAGTCAAGACATGAATGATGCCTTTCTAACCAATCCATTCCTAGTATAAGATCAAAATAATTCATTTCGATAACTAGCAGATAAGCAGGTGAGTAATGTCCTGCAATCTGTCCCACACCATTATCTAAGATCTTCTTGAATTATGATTGACCTCCTAGTTACAACTAAGATAATGGTTTTGTGCTTATATCGGAATCTTATCCTTACAATAGGAATAAGATATCCTTCTTCTTTTCTTTTCCTTTCTTTTTTTTGTGTGCCTACAAAGCGCCTCCACCACTGCTCCTCCAAATGGAGTAGAGACAAACAAATTCTATGGATTGATGGTATCTAGACCTTTTCTTATGAGGGTAAATATAACCCTTAACTCTAGAATCCATGGGTTTGGAAGACTTTGATCTCTCATCGTGGCAATGAGTCTTATCTCTAATGCAAATTACATTTGATCCATGTCATGGGTCATCACTATCATAGCCGCTAATTGTCTATACATGTCTTGGTCTGCCATGATCCTGGGATGAGTCAAGGTCAATGGTTAGTTCCTATATGTTTTAGCATGATGTACATAAGGGACAATGACTTGTGAATGGTACTGCAGTCAGTTATTAAAATCAAAGGATCTTAATACATCCTTAGTTTTCTGAATACCGCTCATAGTTGATAATTACTAAATAAATTACTGGAGTAACCGAGCTCTGATACCAATCTGTCACGACCCCGTTTCCTGGGCCGTCGGATCCTCCCATATCCGGATCTGGTTACTCAGCAATAATTTATTCAGCAATCACAACTAACATTCAGATATATACTGCAAATAAAAATACTCGGAAGAAAGTATTTCAACACTTTTCCATTCACAAAATAAAGTTTAGAGGATACATTGTCCCACTATAACCATTACATGTACATCAGCTTGAAAGGAAAATATACAAAAGATTACTAACTACCTTAAAGAGTAAAGCTACTGTGGCTGGCTGGATGTCTAGTATGTAAGCCGAATGAATTTTTAAAGTCCTTACTATGGCTCACCGATACCTGTTGAGTTTTCCATAAATCATAGGATAAAAAATAGCGAATGCTAAGTAACGAAGAAGAGAAAAGCAAATAAATTGTGTAATTTTTTTCAAAACTTGATATCACAATATTTCATTCCTTTTTATTAATTTAAGTCCTATTCCTTTCTATTCCACATCAGGGATTAGTCCAGGGGAACCCCACCATTCTTGGACTCCGAAGCTGTGGATGCTTCAGGATTGGAGATTGTGTTGATCTTGGTAAGCTTATGCCGCCGCACGTCGCCTCAACCAATCCTCCAATACTACCCTGACAATTTCCTTTTCTTTTATTAAACAGGGTCTCAACCCTCAGCCTGGAAAATCAAATGAGCACACCGTCCTCGAGGACTTGGTTGCTTAAAACCTCAGGCTAACATTTAATCATATAACCTAGCGGCTTTAAATACATGTTATCGTGACCCAGCCGCTATTGAACCACTCGTGCCTCCACATGACACGACCACATCTTCCGTCGTTCCAACCCGAATATATTGGCTCCCGGTACCACGCGTTGCAAAACATTCAATTTGTGCGCACTTATCATAACAGGGCAACCGTGTACCACCTAGGTAGGGAAATGCCAATACGGGTTCCTTCCGACAACCTACAGGTTGCATGCCCGACCTGTAGTACTACTCCCAGTCATCCTTATCGTGACACATGATCCTTTTCAGGATCCAACTCAAATCACACCAATTCACATGATGTAATTCTTTCGTTAAGTCTTTGATTTGCATAAACCGCAATACTTGGTATCGACTCACATATATATTATTCATAACCATATGTATACTCCTATTTATGCCTATTTTAACTCCCAAACCCTAACTTTCAGAGCCAATGCATCAATTTGATGTGTAAATCTTATTTTAGTGGGAATTACAAAGAAATTCTTCAGACTTTTTCAAAAATAGCCAAAATTAGGGTTCTTCGTAGCAAAGAACACAAAATCAAGAATTTCAATAATTTCGTATGAAAACCCAACAGCAAAAAGAAGGATTTCGTTACCTAATCGAGCTCTCTCTCGTGTATGCTAGGCTTTATCGAGTTTCGTTTTTAGAAAGGCTAATTTAAGGCTCCTAAAAAGATCAAATTTCATTTTTCGTATCAAAACGCTAAGAACATGTTAAGAACGCGAAGAACGAACGAAGAACGCGAAGAACACGAAGAACGTCAAGAACATATTTTCTCTTAGAAATTCGGCAGAGTTTCCCCTTATATCGGGATATATTTCTCGGAAAATTTCGGCAGAGTTTCCCCTTATATTGGGATATATTTCTCGGAAAATTTCTGCAGAGTTTCCCCTTATATCGGGACATATTTCTCGGAAAATTTCGGCAGAGTTTCCCCTTATATCGGGACATATTTCAAAATAAAAACGAAAAGAGTTTCCTCTATAAAATCAATCGAGAGGAAAATAACAATGAAACTGAAAGAATATACTCAACAACAAGAGATGAAGAACCGGTAGACACCACACATCTTAGGTGAGTGAACGTGTGACGAATCACAGGGTCACTGACGTGCACAACCGCCCGCACCTAAGTAGGGTATTACACAGATTTCTCCATCGAAATAACTATAAAAGCATAATACGAAGAATAGAAACATAAACGATGGAGAATCGGTAGACACCACGCGTCTTAGATGAGTGAACGTGTGACGAATCACAGGGTCACTGACGTGCATAGCCGCCCGCACCTAAGTAGGGTATTACACAGATTTCTCGTCGAACCACAACAGGAAAACGAATCGAAAAGAAATATGAATCAAAAACAAAACTTGGAAGAACAAGAGTATGAATTGAAAGCCTAGCTTACGAAGCAACTAAGAGAGGATCATACCTTTCTTCTCCTCGTTCTCCCGACAGCGCTTCGCTAGCGCTCCTCCCTCGCCTCCCACTCCTCCTCCCAACCTCTCGACCCTAGCCCTTGGGGTGGTGGTAGTGTAAGTTGTAGAGAATGAATGGGTAGGGGGGTCTATTTATAGGCCCCAGAAAACCACTAACCATGGTAGAAAACCATGGTTTAGACCTTAACCATGGTTTAGCGGCCCATGGTTTTGGCCCATGGTTTTAGCCAAAACTTATCCCAAACTTGGAGCTTAAGTTAGAACATTCTAGAGGATTCTAGATTCTCTAATGACGCTTAATTAACACTAATCGTGATTAACTTTCACTAATCGTGATTTAACTTTCGCGGCTTACGCATATCTTTTGTTAACTATTGATTAGTGTTTACTAATGATCATTAGCGGCTTTCAATCGTCATTAATTTCTTTAATCATGTTTAATTAGTCTTAATGACAATCATTATGGATTAATGACATCTTAGCCTTCCTTACTTCTCTTTCTTCCGAAATTCATAACAAATCGAAACGAAGTCCGATTCACACGAAACAAATTCTGCCGGTTTCCTCTTTACGAGCCAGATCTTATTATATAGGATCCGAGATATGCCAAGTTCAAGGCTTTACAATGACGGATGACCTGGCTCCGTCATGGGGTGGATAGCGAGTGGAGAAGATGGCAGAAGAGGTGGGGGAAGTGGAAAGGGCGAAGGTCGTGTGTGAGATGGGAGACGTGGGTGAGGGGAGTTCGGAAGTTGATGAAGGTCTCATGGCCGTTGGCTCTCATGATCCAACGGCTACAAGGCAGACACTCAAGTGCGGCTAGGATCAGATTGACGGAGGGCAGATCGAAGGGCAAATGGAGCGCCACGTGACGTGAAGAGAGGGGAACGATAACAGACGTTGGTGATACGATCTGTGGATCTGATCGAAGGGTTGAGGAGGAAGAGGTAACGTGCGGCGACGATGAAGGTTCTAGGCCACGATGGGGCGGCTATGGATGAGGACACATAGCAAGAGGAGGTTTAGGCGGGATCGAATGACTGAGATGGAATTTGAAGGTGGATCGGTTGGTGAGGATTGGTTGTGGGAAATGACGGCGGGGATGAGGGCGCCTGGAGTTGTTCCAACGGTAGAACGCAGGCGCGCGGCGAGAAAAGATGCGGTCACGTGGCTCAACTAGAATTAGCCACGTGGACCAATCAAATTATTCAGACAAAGAAGTTGAGATATGAGGGAGACGAAGGCCGAATTTGGAGAAACTCAAAACATGAAAGTTGTATATCTCGATGAGACCTACAAGTTTCATGTTAATCAAAAATAGAGATGAGGTCAAATAAAGAGAGAAATATTTTTACGAGCATTTTTAAAGGCTTAAAAACACTATAATTTTTTTGTTTGTTATTTTTTTGTATTTTTAATTTATTCTAAGACTCTGATATAAAGAAGGATTTATCTAATTTTTATTGACACTTAGTCTAAGTTAGGGGGTTAATATTTGCAAATCAAGACAATGAAACTGGGTTTCATCAACCCCTTATACTTAAACTATGCTCGTCCCCGAGCATCTCAAAAATGAATGAGCTGGATTAACCCCCTTGTGCACATGCGTTCGGGATTTAATCCGTTCAAGAAATCCCAATTTTAGAGATCCAAAATCTCAAAATTCAATCCAACCTTAATCAAGAGGCATCGAATTCCTCTAATTTTCCAGACTCTCTCTTGTATACATATAAATTAAGGATATGAACTTAAGTGTTCGACCGCAATCCCGAGAGTAGAGTCACAACGTCACCCAAGGTCCCGGTCCAAGAAACTCTCCTAAGGACCCAATCCTCAACACTGGGGAATAAATCAGATATTGTGTCCAATCTACCGTTCCTTTAGTTGTCGGACTTAGAAGTGTTGGTGGCAGGCCAGTTGATGGAGGGTTTCGGATTGTGTCATTTCTTCTCTCCCTCTCATTGGAACAAGGATCCTCCCGAGTGCCTTATTACTTAACGCATATTTTTGGTGTTGATCAGTGCGTTTGTCAGAAGAAGTTGGAGTCATCTGCACTTGTTTTCCTGGGAATACACGGGAGTGTGCCTTTTTTGAGTACCTCTCGTACCTTCTACACCCATACTTGTAACATTTACGATGCAGAGCCCTTTTTTGGTGCAAGCCTAACTCCTGGTCCTAATAGCGATGATCCAAGTTGACACATTGAAATGGTTGGGAGCGCTCGCCTTTGGTGGAAGCTCTTTGATGATTGACTTTGTGGAATGAGAGCTTTTCTTTCAACAATGATATTTCTTTGCTTAGAATTATTATTTTTGGCTAGTTCCACTACTTCTACCAAGAGTTGGCGCACACTAATCAACATTTTTATTTTTCACACCCTGACACTTAGGTCAATATCAAGAGATTTGCACATGAACCAAGTTCTCATACTGGTAAAAAAACGTTGACACTCAGGTTTCATGAAGCCTTCAATGATTTTATCCCATCCTCGAGCATCACTAGATCAAGTCCAGACTTGAATCGCTCATCCCAGTCCCTCAAGTGAAATTTCAACTCATCTCATTGAGACTGCAATCGTGCAAGTGAAGTGCTGATCATATTCTTAAAGTAGGAGACTAAGCATGCAATATAGCATGCAAATCTAGAAACCTAGGGAAATGTGGATGATTAAGTCTAAGACCCTGATGGTTAAGGTTGGTTAACCTAAAACTCAAGATCTCATAAACCGAGTGTTCTCAAATATCACTGACCCTGTGTGGAAGTTAAAATGTAGGGGATTTAATCCAACTCCTTCATCCATTTTTCTTTTCTTTTTTTTCTTTTTAAATTTTTATGAAGACTTAAAAAGACATAATGACTGCCTGAACTCAAATGAGTAGATGCATCTGCATTAAGCCAGTATAGGTGTAAGTGCAGGCCGAAACCCGTTGCTTGAGGACGGAGCCTTACGCGATGTCCTCTAAACCACCTACTCTGCTAAGGGAAATCCCTCACTGAACGCGACTACTTATTTGGGTTTAGTAGTCAATTTAACTTTTAAAGGATTTTTGGTTTTTTCTCATTTTTATGGATTTTTTTATTAGAGTTATAACACAAGTTAGACTCATTTTCCATGAAATCAAGAACATAATTTTCAACACCATGTCACACAAATAGAAATTTTCCAAAAAAATTTTCAAATGATTTTTCAAAATAAGTGAAAACCCATTTTCAAGTCATTTTCAAAAAAAATTCTTGAAAATAGTGTATCATAGTATAGGAAAACCTTGAAATCATTTTGTCCACTTAGTTCAAAAGATTATACGTTAGACCAAAAAGTTTTAAATTTTTCAAAATATAGCTAAAGTATATATACTGTATATACAATATACCCCCTATAGTTAAATTTTGCTATATACTGATAGCACTAGAGAATACAAAGCCAAAGCTCCATTTAAGTATAGAAAAATATACGTGAACTGAGGAGGGCTCCCCCTATACTTAGGTCAGTAATAACCCAAGTACTAAGGCAAGGAAAGATGAGTAAGAACATCACGGGGACTCAGGTCCCCCTATACTTAGGCTGAGGGTAGCCCAAATACAGAGATGGAGAATTGATGTTGGGAGAGACCTGAGGTGAATGAAGAAGTAGGATGGATGTACACATGAGCGTATGAATCTTCGAGGATGAATGGAGTATCTAAGATCTAGGGGAGGGTGTCGGAGCAATCAACGCTCAAACAAGCATGCAAAACCCTTTGATTTCACCAGCTCACACGTGAAACCCACAGATGTTGGTTAATTATCTTGTCATTTTTATTGGTGATTAAAACATTTTAATTTATGTTAGGATCCAAAAACAAGTCGAAGCGAAAATCATCCTACATAAACAAGGGTGTTGCTCTCCAAAAACAATATTTTACTCTATTTTAAGTAAACTTGCATTTAACAGTCTCAAGTATTTGCTTAAGGTTATTACTAATTAAATGTGAGCACATAAATCAAACAATCATCGTCTACCACACATTCTCAATTCCATTAACCTAAGTGATCAAGCCAGAAAAGAAGGTCGAGAAGAAGGCATGCAGTCGATAAAAATCATGACCTATGCTAAGAGAGAAAACTTGCAGTGAATTGAGAAAAATTCGTGGGAACTCGGACTGAATTTAAAATAAATCCCAAATGTATGCAAGTCGATGAAAATCCGAACCTAACATGCTTCTATTAGCAGGGAAGAACATCTTTTAATTTGGCTAAGTGAAGCGATGTCTACGTGCGTCTTGATTAAATATGTGTCCTACCTATGATCAAACACATAAAATAAAATGTGAAAATAGCTCAGAGAGCTGCATGCATGATCCTCGATCGACACTCAAGTAGGACGATCCCCACACAACCACAGAGAACTTCGTTCATTTACACACGTGAGTCTTCAAACGAAGACCACTATAAAGATGATTATTACATGAATTCATATAAAATGCAAGACATTTTTTCTTCGATTTTCCTCCAATGTTACTTCTGTGGCTCCTCACAGCGGGGAACACCTGCTCCGCACCTCCTTGAACACCAAGGGCCCTAGCACAAAACAAATGTTAGATATCAATCGGAAAAAAATTTAACAAAAACATGAGCTATGAATTAAAAATTAACACTTAATTAAATAACAAAAATCTAAACATGAAAGATGAGTCTGTCCCCGGCAACGGCGCCATTTGACGAACCACGATTTTACACTTTTAATTATGTAGAATTAACCACTTCATCACACTCGAATAAAATCGGGTTTGTCAAAGTACGCTTTAAATGATGTATCAATTAGAGGTAAAGCTGTCGATTTATATTTTTACTTGGGCAAGCCCAAGGTCAAACTCATGGACGCAAGCCTCTTAGGTATTATTTAGACTCTCATTGCTTAAATTAAGTGTCAAATTAAAAACTCATAGGCCAATGAATGCATGAAGACTCGATACATATAGAAACATGTAACAAACATTTTTTTATATTAGTTTTTTTATGTATATGCAAGCACATGCAAATGATGATGCATGCAAGTGTGTGAATATGCCCTGATAAAATAAATCTGCAAAAAATCCAGGTCAACTTCAGAATCGAATGGCGAAGCAAGTTCCATTGACATATTGATCCAAGGTATAAAACAAATTACATAAAGGGCAATGGGTGAAAAAAATTAATCTTTGAACTTTAGAGTATAAAATCAGAAAATCAGTTATGCCATTAAAAAGATAACGAAACGAGCTTTGTAACGCAGTTGAAATCACATCGATCGGAGCTCAGATGCACAAGATATTTGCAAAGGAAACCGGGGGCATAAACACAAGAAAACATAAAAATAACTAGCAAATATGTCACTGAGAGGGACTAAAATGCAAATAAAGATAAGATTGATGCCTTCCCTGCAAATTACCCACATGCGTGGTGCAAACGAGTTTGGTTGCAAATTACCCCAGGTGCGCGTGGGTGGCACGTGATTTAAGGACCTGTATGCAATTTGAAGAAGTCGTGAGGGTTCTCCCTGCAAATTTCTCGGCCACTCACATGATTGGCACATGAGGGTGAGGTTAGGGAGTTCTGTAGGCTCGGACTTGACTCAGACTGTTGGCTCGACTTCGGATGTGGCTTGGGAAATCTAAGCCTGGAGGTCTGGTGCCACCCCCTCCCTCCCCCGTTATTGATGCGTGGAAGACCAAGGACCGCCCGATCATAGAGATCGGACGGTGGATGTTCAAAGACGATGATGGTGTCGTGGCCGAGTGATAGCCGTTGGATGGCCACCGGTATGGTGCCATCCAACGACAGTTGTGAGATCTGGCCATCTTCCTCCACCGCGGTGGTGGTGGTGGGTTCTATCCTCTAGCTAAGTCATCTTGGCTCTGCCTCGCTTGCCTGGACCTGATAAAGCTCCTCGGAGCATCCAGGGAGATGTCGATGAAGCTGGAAGTCCGGGAGGGCTGCAGAAAGGTCTGGAGGAGGCCGTTGACGCTCAGATGCTGGAGTGGGAGCTCGCCAAGGAGGCTCCGACGAAGGCTTCGACCATTGATGGTCTAAGTACCTGCAATGTTAGGATATAGCCGAAGCGAGAAAAATGCATTATTTGGGCGAGGTCGAATGGGATGTAAGAACGTTAGGAGCGGAAAGCATGGCGGTCTTCGTTGTCTTCTCCGACAAGCTTGGAGTAGAGGGGGTGGAGTGGTCTGAGGTTGCGGAAGAAGGAAAAGATGACTGGAGTTATGTGCGATATAAGTGGAAGTGTGGTGAAGCTGAATTGATGTTAATGGAGGGTGATGTGGTGCGGCGGAGGCAAATAAAATTAGAGAAATTAAAGAAAAAATGCAAAGGAAGATCAAAGAGATTACTTGAGAAATTGGGTGATGCGTGGCCTGGGCTTGAGATTCAAGGCAAACCTCCGGTCATCGCTGCACTCCCCTGGATACAGGAAGCAGCGTGGTGGTGACGGAGCACCGCATACCTGGCCGACATCAGCCAGGGGTCGACACCGGGCATCTGTCATCTTTGCTCTCCATAGCGCTCCCTCGTTGTCATCGAGGAGTAGAGGATTGCTGAGCGGAGCCCCACATAAAGGCGGACAGTTTGAAGGCAACTGGAGACGGGGTATTTAAAAGATGGGAGTTGCAGTTCCGGTGAGAGTCGACGTGCTTTGAGCGGAGGATATGGAGCAAGAGGACGAGGGATGACATGGCTCCGTCATGGGGTGGTTCGCGAGTGGAGAAGATGGTGGAAAAGGCAGGGAAAATGGAAAGGGTGAAGTTTGTGTGCGAGATGGGCGATGCGAGAAAGGTTAGTTCGGAGGTTGACAAAGGTCTCGTGGCCGTTGGATATCATGATCCAACGGCTACGAGGCGGGCTCTCAAGTGTGGCTAGGATCAGATTGATGGAGTGCGGATCGAAGGGCGCAGGGAATGCCACATGGCATAAAGAGAGGGGAACGATAGCGGATGGTGGTGATATGATCTGTGGACCTGATCGAAGGGTTGAGGAGGAAGCGGTAACATGCAGCGGCGATGGAGGTTCTAGGCCATGATCGGGCGACTATGGATGAGGACACGTGGCAAGAGGAGGTTTAGGTGGGATCGAACGACTGAGATGGAATTTGAAGGTGGATCGGATGGTGATGATGGGTTGCGGGAAATGACGACGGGGATTAAGGCTCCTAGAGTTGATCCAATGGTAGAGAATGCAGGTGTGTGGCGAGAAGAGATGCGGTCACATGGCTCAACTAGAAAGAGCCACGTGGCCGAATCGAATTATTCAGACAAAGAGGTTGAGATATGAGGAAGAAGACGACCAAATTTAGAGAAACTTAAAACATGAAAGTTGTATATCTCAATGAGATCTACAAGTTTCATGTTGACCAAAAACAGAGATGATGTCAAATGAAGGGAGAAATATTTTTACGAGCATTTTTAAAGGCTTAAAAACACTATTTTTTTGTTATTTTTTTGTATTTTTATTTTATTCTAAGACTCTGATATAAACAAGGATTTATCTGGTTTTTATTGAAACTTAGTCTAAGCTAGGGGGTTAATATCCACAATGAAATTGGGTTTCATTAGAGAGATCCAATTATCCCTTTATTACATACTCCAACAAGGGCAAGGGCAATGTAGTTAAAGTGTGATCTTGTTTGAACTCCCTTAGGCATATCACCAATCACTCTTAGTACGGACTCTGACAAAACTATAATCCTTCGGTATACCATGAGAAACCCATTCTCAAGTATTCTAGATGTATTGATAACCTCGGTTTCATCGGCATTTTCCAATGTTTGTTGTTGAGAGATGGAACTCAAGTTTTCTTCAAAAGAAACATTGATCGTTTCCACGATAGTCATAGTTTTCTTGATGAAGATCATATAAGCTTTGCTTTGCGAAGAGTATCCTATGAAGATACCTTCTTCACTTTTTGGATCAACCTTGTCAAGATTATCTTTGGTTTTAAGAATAAAACACTTACAATCAAAGATTCATAAGTAGCATATCCTTGGTGTGCGACCAAAAATAAGCTCAGAGGATGTCTTCTTTAATCCGAGGAAGATCAAGGTTTTGTTTAAGACATAAGAACCAATATTTATGGCCTCTGCCCAAAAATAACGAGGTTGATTAGATTAACATAGAATAGTTCGGGCACATTCCTGTAGTGTGTGATTCTTCCACTCTACAACTCCATTGTCATATGATATTATTGGGGCTGAGAATTCGTGATTAATTCCAATCTTAAACAGAACTCAAAGGAATTATCATTCTTGAACTCACCACCATGGTCAATTTTTAACTTACTGATGGCAGTTCCTTGTTCGGTTAGAATCTACTTGTCTAACTTTTCAAATTCAGAGAAAGCTAAATATTTCACAGTAAGGAACAAAATCAAGTAAAACAAGATTAGTCGTCAACTACGATAAAGCAATAATGACACCTACTTAAACTTACATATTTTGTAGGTCCAAACATGTCTAGGTGTGGAAGTTCTAAAGGTCGTGAATTACTAATGTATTTCCGATGCTTGGATGGGATTCTATGCAATTTTCCTATCTCACATGTTGTTTGCATTCTCTTTTTCTTATAGGATAGCTTAGGTAGTCATTTTATTAAGTCAAGTTTGCCAAGTCTATGGATTTGTTTGGAGTGTATGTGACCTATTCATTTATGCCAAAATATAGATCCTTCTTGTGTTGCCAGAAGGAATTCTAATGATGAATCTTTGTTGAATGTAAGTGTGTATACATTTTTGTGCCTATTGCCTCTAACCAGAACAAATAATGTGTCTTCCTTAGATACTTCAAACACTTTTTAGAGAATGCAACTTTAAAATATTTATCACAAATATGTGAGACTTAACGAATTGTGCTTCAAGCCTTTAACAAGAATAATGGAATCAAAATCAGCAATAAGGTTACCAATCATACCTTGACCAACAATTATACATGTATGGTTGTTGTCAAAAGTGATTGTACCTCCACCGTTAGTTTGGATGTGCAGAAACACGTCTTCATCTCTAGTCATGTGCTTGGAACATCCATTGCCCATGATTTAGTAATCTTTATTTCCTTTGTTATATTCTTGTGAAATAGGGCTTTGTCATTTTTCACTAAGGATGTTCTTGTTTCTTTGGTTCTGCAAAACATTGGATAGAATTTTTTGATACCCATATCTTTCAGGTCCTTGGTGGGTTAGCATGGTTCCAAGAATTTTTCCTAGGTTCCAATACCCTCTTGGTTGGTTTTTGAATAAGAAAAACTTTAGCAGGTTTAATTGATTTAGAGGTGTTGGCTTCACGAGGGATATAACCTGATCAATAATTTGTAGTGCTTTGGTATTTCCCTCCCAAAAGTTTATTTAAGTTTCGTTTTCTTCAGTAAACGTAGGAAGGTCATTAACTAAAGTGTTTGTTTTCTTTCTTAATATAGTGATAGTGACTTCTAGGTTATCTATGTTGGTTTTAAGAACTTGATTTTCTTTTTCATGTTGATGTTTAAAAAATAGATAACAATTAAAAAGTTCAGTTATGCACTCTTTAAAAGCTTTTATTTCTGATGCACGATCTTCTAGTGTAGTGTATGCAATCTGTTTAAGAAGTTTATTCTCATTTTTTAATTTTATGACTAGTTCATGTAATTCAGAAAATATCATATTCTAATTCTTCTATATAGGAGTCACTAACAGTTACCTGATCATCGCAAGATATAAGACTGTCAAGAGCTTCATCATTATCTGAGTCTTCTAATTCACTCTCCGAGGTTTTTAAAAAGTTGGAGGAGTCATCCCATGAAGCATGGAGATCTTTCTTCTTTGGCTTGTCGTGAAATCTCTTTGGGTGGAACTTCTATTTGTTTTCAAGAAGTTCAATCTTCTTATCGAAGTTCTTGCTTTCGAATTTTCGATTTCTCTTGATAAGGGCACAATCCTTTTTGAAATGACCCTTTCTTTTGTAATTGTAACGGGTCAGATCTTTATCTTTCTTGTGCTCTCATTTCTTGAGGAATTTCTTGAATTTTCTTGTGATCATGGTGAAATCCTTATCAATGCTTTCATCTGAATCTTTAGTAACTGGAAGAGCAAGATTCTTTCTTCTTTGCTTCTATACCGGCTTCATTCACTTGCGTTCTTTCCACTTCATAGTATAGCATTTTCCTTGTGAGATCAACAATGGGCAGGGTGTCACTGGCTTCTTTGATTATTGTCATTGTGGTGCTCCATTCAAATGTAAGGGATTTGAGAAGCTTCTTGACTTGATCAGGTTCATCCATTGTGATACTTAAGATTAGTATATTGTGGATCACACTTGAAAATTTAGTATACATATATTTAGTGGATTTTTCCCTCGGTCTCTATTTTAAAAAGTTCTTACCTTTTCTATAGAAGGTTGATTATAGTTTCCTTAACTTTATTATAACTTTATACGTGACACTCAGCTTATTCCATATTTCATAAGTTGTCTTCCAGGCTTAGACTCTATTGAAATCTTCTTTGTTTATAGCGTAGAATATAACATTCATCGCTTTGGAATTTTTGGTAGACTTCTTCTTGTTAGAATCTGTCAAGGAAGCCGCCTCAGTTGGATTATATTTCTAATACTTTGACTCAATGACGTTCTAAACTTCATAATCCATTGATTCTAGAAAATTTTACATGCATACATTCTAATAGATATAATTTGTATAATGAAGTAAGGAAGACATCTGTGGACTGGATATAATCGAGGAGCGCGTGCCTGCCTGGGCAAATTGCCTAAAGGTTCTCCGCCTCCAGCTGCATATTGCACAAAGGTCCCCTACCTCTAGTTGCACGTGAGGAGGATGTGTCTGCTTGGACAAATTGCTTAAAGGCCCAAGAGGCTTATATTATTTCCGGATAAGTCTTCCAATGATTCTTTTGAGAGGAAAACTATAAATTTCTATCGTAGTTTAGTCCCCAGAATTTCATTTCATCATATCTTTCTCATTTGAGCTTTAATTTTTGCATACATTATGTCGTTTTGAAGCATGTACTATGCTCTACCATCTTATATATGTTGGAAACATATTAGAGCTTGATTTAAGTCAAATATTATCTAGGAATCTATTCTAATTGTGCAGGCTAAATTTCGACTTATTTATGCTATGTTATATTGAAAAAAAGATTCAACTTAATATGCATGGAATAGATGGCAAGGATTTAAATTTTATCAATTCTTTTGTAATTATTGTTTATGATCCTTGAGGAATCAACCTTTGCAGGTGATCCATTGTGAGCAGGTTTCATTAGATTAATTCTCAACTGATAAATAATCATTTTAATTGAGAAATTAATCTCTGCAGGGGCGTAATCAAGGAGGAATTAATTTAATCCCCTGACATATTATGTGATTACAATCCATTTACTCAAGGATTAAATTATAGGGAAAATCAGGGGTTAAAATATCTTGAGAAATGTTTGCGGGATTAATCTTTTATACATCGATTTTTTAATCTACATTTGAGATATTGATTTGATAAATAATATTTTTTGTATTTCTTTAGATCAATGATTTCATCTTGATTGAGACCTATGTCATATGTTGTCACGATATAGGCATGCATCCTCTTATTATAGACCTATGCGTTGCTATTTAAAGTCATGGATAAAATTTTAAGCGCATCACGAAACCATGAAGATCGCCTCATATGCGATCGGGAGCGACTAGTCGCACTAGTTGCTCGGGGCATCAGAATTTTAAAAAAAATAAATGAATGAAACCACATGATTCGAGAACACTTCTCAAATCATTTCATCAATATCACAAACGGATTTAAAGGAATATCTCTTGAAGTGTGGTTGCAATCGCTAATCTCTAAACGAAGAGATTCTGTTGTCTCAAGTCCGATCCAATGGATGAAACGCTTGCGAGCATGTTGATGAAACATGTGCTCCTCTCAATCCAAGTTGATGATCCAAATGATGAATCTCCTGATCTCGTCTCACGAGATCCGATGTCTTCTTCATGAGCAATATACACAAAAGAAGGCAGAGATCCATGAGTCGTCGATCCGATAACACAATGGTGTTGTGGTGTCTGCGAGATTTTCTAAGTCAACAAGTGGACAACCACTATATTGATATAGAGAGGGGACAACTATAGAGAGAGATGGAGAGAGTTTAATTCCTCTTGGAATTCTAGTCATTAAAAAAAGGCAAGGTCTACCCTTCCTTTTATACTAATTAGGGTGATCGTCCTCCTTTTTGAATGGTTCAAGGTGGACGACCACCTTTTAGGTGGTTAGTTGCATTCCTTAATATATATATTATATTAAAATGAAATAACTATTATTGCATTTATCTTCACAAAAGTAATTCTAAAATAAATTTACGAAAACATTAATCATGTCATTGACAAATATGAATCATATTCATATATCCAACATAACATGTAAATTAGATTTACAATTAACTATTTATTGTGAATCCAATTCACAATAACAACATATAATTCGTAATTCTATTTACAATAAATATTTACAACATATTATAAATCATATTTATAATATCCATGATTATTATGGATAGTAGTATACATACCAATCATATCTTTGATAATTAAAATGTATTTGTGGATCCAAGATAACTCTTCTCATATGTCAAAATAATATGAATTGTACTCAAATTATTTGTGATAATTAAATTGCATTTCATTACCAAATTATCTTAATGCTCAAATACATTGTCAATAAAGGAATTTTTCTTGATACAGGAACAATGTGCTTTCTCTATTGATACATGGAGATAAGGACAATGCGATTGTATGTTCCACATATAGTGACTTGGATATTGAGATCGCATTTCAAATCTAGATCTCGAGAATCTCCATAAATGTTTGATTAAATCGAAGCCGTAAATCTAATCTTATTGCATCTGAATCACATTATGATCACTGTCCAACATTTGGACCATGATTAGATTACTTCTCTACTGGGAAGAGTCACTAAAATTCAGACCCATTTCATCACTCCCTCAGAATCATTGTTATACAATTGTTATGATCACATCACCCTCATGTATTTCTAAAACATGTATACCTTGCATACTGTAAGGCCTAGAATAAACTCGAAGACATAGATCAAATTTAGAATGTCACCTTTAGGGTTGTATCATTAAGTTTATCATTTGATTATTGGGATTTGGTATTGATCAGATACTTTCCAAAAGCATATATCATATCTAGGTATTGGTCATATACTTTTAAAAAGGCATATATCAAACTTATAAATTCAGTCAAGCTTCCAATGCGAGACAACCGTGCATGGAATTTGATCCCAATACCTCATGAGGGAGCTCATGTTTTCCATTTCAATAATGAACCTGTATGATCCCTTTGAGAGATCGTATTACTCATATGCCCTCGCATGCATACTATCTCACTGGAGTATAGACCTTGTTTAGGCCATCAACCTATCGATCTGCCAAACGTACATACTTAGACATATAGGAATACATCTGTCTCTGGTCATAGGATGCATGCTTATGTAACAATATATGACACATGGCTTGGTTATCTCGATCTTGTTAAATCAATTCTTTGACCTAACTTATCTAACACCTCTGGATCTTTATTCGTATGTAGAGGACATGCATCAAGAGGCGGTTAGATATCAACCCACTAGAGAATGGATTTTCATCTCCTACTCGGGATGGAGATCGTCTCTTAATAATCATTTGACAGTGCTTAATGAGTCTTTAATCTAAATCTTTAGATATTCATCCAAGCACTAGCCTTATATGATTCAACAATTGAATCAACAACTGTATGATCATTAAGATGGCCATAGTACATAACCCTAATTGTACTTAGGGACCTATTATGCAAATTAATTATTCTTCATTTCAGATCAATGAATGATAATTGCAATAACATTTATTGTATAATGGCTCACCGTGGGCTCGCATGTCCAACATTTTCCCACTAGGCCAAAGAGCCATTAATGGGCTATCTTTAAACGTATACTTATGTGCTAATCATAAGCCATTTAGGAAAATAGATTGGTAAGCTGACCAATCACTCCATTCTTAAGAGGCTATGCCAAGTCATTTTATGGTACTTGCATATCTCCTAATAACAGTGCTTGCATCCAATGCGAATGTTGCATCTTATGCAACCCATACTCAATCTTGTTAAAGTAGTTATAATGTCTTTGACACCACAACTCGGTAATCATTATAACCGGTATATAATTTTGATTCTCCTTATTAGAATACCCTTATTCTCGGACATCTCTATCTCTTAAGGAATCTTCAGTTAAGACCTTTTAGATCAATGTCTATAAAGACTCAAGTTCTTGAAGACAAGACTTTGAGATCACTATCTCTAAAGTCTTGTCATATTCGAAGATATTGCTATTGTTGCAATCATGTGTTTTATCTCCATACTAGGATTAGTAACAATGTAAGACAGACATCTCACTTTTGTATACATTGAAGGATATGATCAGATACTTAAGCGCATCACGGAAGCGTGAGGATCACATCGTATGTGATCGGGAGCGACTAGTCGCACTAGTTGCTCGAGGCAGCGGAAATTTAAAAATTTTCATGCGACGAAACCACCTGATCCAAGAACAATTCTTAGATCATTTCATCTAAACCACAAACAAGTAATAGGATTAACTCTTGAAGCGTGGTTGTGATCAAGTCTCTAAACGAAGAGACCTCCTGTCTCAAGTCTGATCCGACGGAGGAGACACTTGCGAGCATGTTGACGAAACACGTGCTCCTCGCAATCCATGTTGATGATCCAAGCGGTGAATCTCCTGATCTCATCCCACGAGATCTGATATCTTCTTCATGAGCAAGACGCATAGAAGGATACGGAGATCCATGAGCAAACAATCCGGCAACATGATGATGACACTGCGGCTATGGAGACTCTCTCTAGGGCATCCATGGTGGACGACCATATGAGAGAGTGAGAGAGGGCGTGTAGAGAGAATGAGAGAGAGAGCCTTATGTTCTCATTGTGTTGTTGTAACCAAGAAGAGCAAGGGGTGCCTCTCCTTTTATAATATTTTGGGATCCATGGATCTCAATTCATGGACAACATAAATCCAATGGTTGACATTGATTTGTGTTTCTTTTAATGGCCAAGATTTTGTTGGTAAAAACCAACAATAATTAATTTAATTTAGATTAAATATATATTGATAAATCAAAATGATTTAATCCCAAATTAAATCAATCCAACATGGAGATATATGGAATAAAGATTGCCTCCTTCCATAAGTTGGTAGCAATCTCATGAAATCTCATGAGATTACATTATTCCATGGAAATCTCCAAGATTTCCTACAACACTTGTTGTAAATTATTCTACAAAAATAATTCATATTTATTTTGTGAATATTGTAGTCTTGCCATTGGAAAATTGTGAATCACATTCATAACCTAAAATAAAATGTGAATTACATTTTCAATTAATTTTCCAATATGAATCCAATTCACATCAACATTTAATTAACAAATGTAAATTTCAAATAGCTCTCTCTTATATATTATACATCACATTTATAATATATATGATTAATATGGATAGTGTTGTCCACATTATTCATATGCATGATAATTAAATCACATTTAATCATCTTGGATCTCTATTCTCATGTGTCCAAATAGTGTGAATCATATTCACATTATTTACATCTTTGATAATTAAATCACATTTAATTAGCTAAGATAACTCTCCTTGTAATATGAATCAAATTCATATTATTTACCATAATTAAATCACATTTATTTATCCATTTTCTTAATGCTCGAATACTTATATCAACAATGAAATTATCCTTAACTCATTCAAGGATAATGCGCTTTCTCCGCAAATTCTTTGAGATAAGGACATGGCAATTGTATTGTTCCATGTATAGTGACTTGGATATTGAGATCACATCTTAAATCCAGATCTCAGCTTCTCATTGCATCTGAATCACATTCAGATCAATGTCCAACATTTGGACCAAGATCAGATCACTTCTCTACTAAGAGGAGTCACTAAAATCCAAACCTATTTCATCACTCCATAGGAATGGAAGTGTCATGGTTATACAAATGTTTATGATCACATTACCCTCAGGTATTACCAACACCTGTACATCATGCATATTGGAAGACTCAGAATAAACCTGAAGTATTAGATCAACTTTACATTGTCTACTTCAGGGTTTTATCAGTAAGTTTCTCATTTGATCATTGGGAGTCGGTATCGATCATATATTTTCCAAAAGCATATATCATACCTAGGTCTTGATCATATACTTTCCAAAAGTATATATCAAACCTACAAATTCAGTCAAGCTTCTAAAGCGAGACGACCGTGCACGAAATTTGGTTCTTCCCAATATCTCATGAGTGAGCTCATGTCTACCGGTTTAGTAACTGAACCTGTATGATCCCTTTGAGAGATCGTATTACTCATACGCCCTTGTATGCACACCAACGTGCCGGTGTATAGACCTTAATTAGGTCATCAACCTATTGGTCTGCCAAATATTCATACTTAGACATATAGTAACACATCTGTCTCCAGTCAGAGGATGTGTGCCTATATCGTGACAACATATGACATAGGACTTCGGTTATCTCGATCTCGTTAAGTCAACTCTTTTACCTAACTTATCTAACACCTCCGAATATCTATTCCTATGCAAAGGACCTGCATCAAGAGGTCGATTAGATATCATCCTTCAGAGAGAGGATTTCCATCTCCTCCTCAGGCTGGAGATCATATCTTAATAATCATTTGATGGTGCTTGATGAGTTCTCAATCTAACTCTTTAGATATTCATCCAAGCACTAGCCTAATGAATCTTAGATTCATCACTCTAAGTCTCATTAATAAATCTCAAATTCCTCAAAATCATCAGCATTTCTGCATTTATTATGCATAATTAGCATTCATGCATGTTTTAATAAGAATTGCATTTTAGCTCTCATCTCTGCACAAAATAAGAAGCCAAAAATCCCAGGAAAAATTGACCTTTAAATAGACTAACTTCCCTCATTTTTAACTAATTCATGCTAACCCCGAATGACCCAAAACCACCTCCACTGTGTACACATCACTAACAAGAATAAATAAAAAATACAAAAAAAACACTAACCTAAATAAGTGGACATAAAACGCAAACCCCAGTTCTAGGATTTCTGGACTAAAACCCTCATATCTTCCTCATCCGATGTTCGTTTTGAACCTACTCACTTTTTAACTAATGTACATTCAATTACCTTCAAAACAAGACCAAGTTCAAGTGAATCAGAGCTCATATGTGAAAGTTGTATTTTGGGCCTCTTTTGTACATTTTGTATTTTAGCTGATATTGACCTTATAGTTTATGTACATAATTAACCTATTTTAGTTTATCTCTTTTTCATTTGTCTTCTTTGATAAAAGTTTTATTATATTATTATGCAAAAATCCAGATCCAAAATGAGATGAAAATCAAAGAAATTAATTGAGTTTGAGTGTCCACTAATAGTCTGTACAAAAGTCATTTTTATTATATTGTATTGTATTTCTCACTCGTCTTATTTAATAAAAATCCAAAAAAATTAGATTGTTGTGTAAATAACTATCTTTGATTTTATAATATTTTTTACGGATTTTTATCTTGTTTAAAAATGACAAAAAATTATAAAGCCTAAAAATCATGGTATTATATGTACATGGGATACCCAAAAATATCACTTTGTGCAATTGATCGATTTTGATTTTGATGTCATGAAAGTTGTATATCTCATTGAGACGAGCAACTTTTGTGAAGAAATTTTTTCGATTCGAGGTCATTTACTATTTCTTTTCTATTTTTTTAAGTATTTTTTTCGAATTTTGCGGGGCTGACATGCAGCCGCTCCTGGAGCCTCCACGTGTCACCCAATTTTGGGCTTTTTATTTATTCATTTAAAAAATATAAAAAATAATAAAAATATATATATAAATAATAATAGAATATAATAAAACTGCCACACGTGCGAGGCACGTGCCTCCCAAGAACACGCCACACACGTGCACTACCCATCTTCTGTCTTTACAGCCACTATGCGTCCTTATTGTGGCCATCCGATCTCGGCTGATCGGACGGCCCCAGCCTCATCTTCTCCCACCCGCTTCTTTCCCAAATCGAAAGCTCCGCCTTCCCCGGGATTTCACCACCATCGCGTATCTCGCACCTCCGCACCGCCTTCCCCCTCAAATCAAATCCCCGACGATCCCTTCCAATCCCAAATCTCACCTTCCATTTCTGTCTTTGCCAAATCTCGCCGCCGATCATCATCCTCATCAAGATCTCATCTAATCTGTTCAAAACCCATCACTGACCTTCCTTCTCCGGCGACACCATCTCCCTATAAAACGTGCCCTGCCGCCAACCCTCGAACCCATCCGTTGTTCCCCACTCTGGTAGTGACATGCACGAATCACCGGCGTGATCCGAGGACCTTGTTCTCGTCGCAGCTCCGCCACAGTGCTGCTGCTTCGCTCCGGCCCTACATCGTCGTCGAGCCCCTCCAGGTATCCATCCTCCTCCGCTTCGCCGTTCAACCTCTCTCGCTCCCGATCATCTCCTCCGTTCTACTCCCTGACCCCCATCTTCAAATTACCCAACGACCCACGTTCTTCAACACTACGTCATCATCTTCACCGGCATCGCCAGAAGCTTCGACCTTCACCGCCACTCCTAAAGCTCCACAGCCAACGACGCTCGGTTTTGTCTTCAACAATCCTGTGCGTCTTCGACATTTAAACTACATCTCCAACGCCGCCAACAATCTCGCCTCTCCGCCATCGACTGCTAGAGCCGCTAGGAGCCTCCAGCTCCGATAGCATCGTCAGAGGGCATCCTCCACCCACCGTCGTCCGATCCACCTGATCGAGCATCTGACCGTCTAGACACGCCAAAGCTTTGTCGTCGGATCTAACTCCATCAATGGCTCATATTAATCCTCAACTTCGGATCCGGACTAGAGCTCCAGACCAAGGGTGAGGCTCGAAGCACCGACACGTGGAGGCCCGCACCAACCTCTCTCCGAGCATGCTATTTCACGTGCGCTACACGTAATCCGCGTGAAGAATTACAGAAAGGCCCCGGGTGATCTCTTGAATCACAATTCAGTCCAGAACCCCCAGGGGTCATGTACTTTACACGTGACCTTCTGGGAAAATTACAAGGCACACCCCGGAGGTTCTCTTATTCACATACAAGGCCACCGGCCAGAGGGCATGTGCCACGCACATGCCCCTCTGGTAAAATTGCAGCGGACCCCCCAACCTTCTTGATAATTACGCAAAAGCCTTCCTTTGCATTTTATCTATGTTAAACTATTGCATAAATACCCTTGTATTCCCCTCAGTTTTGGACCTATATATTACATCATTTTATTTATAAAAAACAAGCATTTTGTCTGCATTTAATTCTTTACATCATGGCATATTGTGGACATTTTCATGATCATTGGTTAATTAATAATTAATTATTTGGCGGAAAATTACATACTTTGCCCATTTTATGCTCTAAAATTTATAATTGATTAAACGTTGCTCTAAAAATTCCCGAAAAATCACAGATTGTAGAATTAATTGTGTTTAACATTGTGAATCAAAAGACTTACATTTGCATGCATGGTTTGCCTTGTAAAAATCATTTTGCATATTTCAATGTTTGATTTTTAATAGGTAACAAATCTTATATTTTTGAGGTTTAGGATTTTTTGAGATCCATCACTTAGTGATAGATCTTGGATAATTTTATCCCTTGAAAATAATTAGGTTTAATATTTATTATAATTAAATATTGAAAATCATTTTGTTTGTATTTAAAAATTCATAAAAAATCATCTTGCATCCAAAAATTCTAAAAAAAATTATAGTGCATTTAGTTCATCATACTTATCATCTCTACCAAGTTTCATATTTTTCGAACATCGTTTGCTTGATATTTACATTTTAGTCCCTAAAATAGGCCAAAATTGCATTTTGCATCCCTTATTGCATTAAAAATTACAAAAAAAAGTCCGCCACGAAAATCGTGCACGAACTTTGATAAAATTCTAGGTTATTCCTTTGCCTCCTTGTGTTCGACCTTAGGACTTGCCCAAGTAAAATAAATATAAAACCACGCAATTAAAAATTGACTAAATGATTGTGGTTATTTTCTTAACCGATTCCGATTGCCGCCTACAACGAAACGATAAATCATATTCTTTAAGCAAACAACAATTCATGACATACATTTTCAAACAGTGCAATCTAGAAATCGTCACAGCCTCTATGATTCAATTATTGAATCAAATGATCATTAAGATGGCCATGGTACATAACCCTAATTGTACTAAGGGACCTATTATGCAAATTAGTTATTCTTCATTTCAGATCAGGGAATGATATTTGCAATAACATTTTTTTCATAATGGCTCGCCGTGGGCTCGCATGTCCAACAATCTCCCACTAGCCCAAAGAGCCATTAATGTGCTAATCATTTAAACCCGCACTCATGTGACAATCATAGGCTATTAAGAAAAAATAGCTAGGTAAGCTGATCAGTCACTCTGTTTCCAAAAGACTATGCCAAGTCCTTTTACGGTACTTGCATATCTCCTAGTAACAGTGCTCGCATCTAATGCGAATGTTGCATCTCATGCAACCAATACTCAATCTTGTTAAAGTAGTTATAATGTCCTGGACACTATTGCTCAATATCTATTATAATTATTATAATTAGTATTTCCATAATCCTTAGCAAAATATCCTTGTTCTGGGAGATCACTATCTCTTAAGGTATCCACAGTTAAGACCCTTTAGATCTCTATCTATAAAGTCAAGCTTTTGAAGATAAGACTTTGAGATCACTATCTCAAAAATTGTGTCATCTATGAAGCTTTTTTTATTACTGCAACCAAGTGTTTTATCTCCATAGTTGGATTAGAAATAATTTACTACTCCCACTGCATGGTAGACATCTGGTATTCGTACAAATCTAGCATACACTTGGTTTCTCGCAACTGATGCACACATGCAAGCATTTCTAGCATTCACTTCCTCAACTCTTTAAGGTATTATCCCCTTAGATAGGTCAGTACCATATCTTAAGGTAAGAAAGCCTTTCTTGGAATTTTTCAGAAAATGGAACATGTCCAAGGTGTACTGCAAATGTGACAGTCCCAATACCCTCTTCTCTTTACTTCTGAACACCTTCATAACTAAGATTTAAGAGGTATTGAGATCATATCTCAAGTTATGGAACAACCAGATCAAAACACTTATTGTTGTCCTCATATCAATTTGAATGATTATGATATTAACTACATTTAGCATGATGAACACAATGGCACTCCCACTAAGCTTTACATGGTTCATCAAGATTTTACCTGAAATCATAACATTTATAATTTCATCAAATCATATGTTTCAACAACACGAAGCTTATTTGAATCCATAGATGGACTCTTTAGCTTGCACACCTTGCTTTCCTCAACCATGAAGCCCTGAGGCTACTTCATGTGAATATCCTCATAGAGGTATTCATAGAAGAATGCAATCTTGACTTACATCTTAATGATGCCATAGTCAAGTTATGTAGCTATAGTTAGCAAATTCTGATGGGTATAAGCATGGTTACAGAAGAGCAAGTCTCATCGCAAACTCTAAAAGACATTGATTCAGGTAGGTATTCAAATATTTTGAATACATCATCTCTTATAGAGCCACCATTATGTATGATGTAGAGAACCATGCCATTCATGATTAAATGTTGAGAGCACATATGTATGCCAGATCATCTTCTTATACTTTATAAGGATTAATTGACAATTGTGATGATCATCAACATGTCACTTCCAAAGTACGTTCAATGACATCAAGACTATAGAAGCATACAAAACCTAGGGTTGTAGTCCTATTGTCTATTTAGTTGTCATTTCTCATTATTATGAGGAAACTTGCACATTGCAACCACATACATTACGTGTCCAACTGCAAGTACAATATCTGGATCATGAGTCCAATCCATGATATTTACTAGTTATTATTGAGTATGATATTGAGTGGGTTTAATGAAGGATTACCTGAAATAAGAAATTTTCATAAGTGTATATATTTATATATGTACATATTTTACTTTGATTTAGGAATTTTTATATCAAAGTTGTCTTACCATGTTAACACTGAAAGTTCATTCCTTTAATCACTTTCAATGTAAGAGATATACTTACCATTATATCTCAAGCAAGATTTGGGATCTCCTTCCTTATCTTTGTTACATCCCAATAATATAAGAACCTGTAACTCGGATAAAAAGAAGCGGGAACACATTCCGCCTTGCAAGTCCAACTTGCATTTCCCAATTCGGTCTTTAACACCCAGGCCCACCACCCTGTCATTAATTGAACCAACCATCAACAGGAATACAACTCTCTATGCGCAATCCAATATAGCCCCAATAATATGAGGACCCGATATTGGTGTCACTACGCATACGTCCTTACTCTTTCGAGAAGCGAAGAGCCCGATCCAAATGGATTGTATGAAGGAGCTGTCACTTCAGACTTGCGCCTCCTACATTCAATATCTGGCGACGGAACCCTTTGCGTTGACGGGGGACCATGGATGTCACTTACGTGATCCTCCATATCATATTCAAATTCAAATTAATCATTATGAATCATATCCATTATGATTAATTCTTATAAGGGAAATAAGATATCTATTTATAATAGAGTGTCTTAATTTTAATTGGATTCCAATTAATCTAATCATATTAAATTAATGATCTAATTAATATCCAACAAACATTCTTAGTTGTTACTTGAATTATGGTATTATCTCAAATATATATTATTTCGAATTTTAATAATTAGAAATACATCATGGTTTCTTAAGCATTATAGCAACCCTACCCGCTGTCATGGCCAGTACCGACGGGAATGGGACAGACTGCACACGGTGCAACCTGCTACCCCAACGCTCCCCGACTAGACACCATATCCGCCTCGAGAAAGAATAATGCAAAATAGTTCACTTTGTACTTGAGATGATAATTGGTTTTTCAACTGAAATTATACCATATAATAATAATAATAACCATTTTGATTAGCATTGTAATGAGATTTTTTTAAACAAATCCCAAATCCTATTCAAGTAACATGTTTGTTGGAATGTAGATCATGTAGATCATGTAACCAATTTTGTGATCTAGATCACATCTAATCAATAATTGGTTAGGAACATATCATTTAAGGAAATAATTATCTTAAAATATTTCACAAATATTTATCCACAATTATTCCAGGCAATTAAACTATTTAATTTCACTAATTTCTTAAATGACAATCACTAGGTTCTTGATTAGGAAAGTAATTCCAACAGTGACCCTCACTTACTAAAAATTCCATATCTCAATCAATTTAAATCAAAATTAAGCAAAATAAGTTTCCAAAGTTTGCTAATTTGATTTACGATATAACTTATGTGGTTTGCACGTATTTCAAGGCGTTTTAAATCCGTAATTAACTCTTTAATTACGTTAAGATTGGCAGTTCCCGAAACTGTGGATACATGTTCATTCAAATGATCATATCTCGAGCATACATAATCCAAATTACGTAAACTCAGATCCTATGATTTTCTTTTTTAAAGGGGAACAAAATACTATTATTTTGTGTTTAAATACTTTAAACTGGACCGAAAATAGTCACAAAATAGAGATGTGAAAATGAACTGTAAGGAAACTTTCGCAAACCCTAATGAACCCAAGTCGTCCTAGGTTTATGGATCGTATCCGAAACTTTCAACCTGGATCTGATACCACTTGAAGGATATGATCGGATCCTTAAGCGCATCACGAAAGAGTGAGGATTGCATCGTATGCGATCGGGAGCGACTAGTCGCACTAGTTGCTCGAGGCAACGGAAATTAGAAAATTTTCATGCGACGAAACTACATGATCCAAGAACACTTCTTGGATCATTTTGTCTAAACCACAAACAAGTAATAGGATTACCTCTTGAAGTGTGGTTGTGATCGAGTCTCTAAACGAAGAGACCTTTTGTCTCAAGTTCGATCCTACAGAGGAGAAGCTTGCGAGTGTGTTGATGAAACACGTACTCATCACAATTCATGTTGATGATCCAAGCGGTAAATCTCCTGATCTCGTCCCATGAGATCCGACATCTTCTTCATGAGCGAGGCACACTGAAGGAGATGGAGATCCATGAGCAAACAATCCGGCAACATGATGATGATGCTACGGTGATGGAGACTCTCTCTAGGGCATCCATGGTGGACGTCCATATAAGAGAGTGAGAGAGGGCATGTAGAGAGAATGAGAGAGAGAGAGAGCCTTATGTTCTCATTGTGTTGTTGTAACCAAGAAGAGCAAGGGGTGCCTCTCCTTTTATAATATTTTGGGATCCATGGATCTCAATCCATGGATGATGAATCAACATTTCATCATATTTATTCTATCATTTTGGCCTCAAAAACTTTGGTAGATGCTTGTAAATAACCTTAAATCCCACACTTTAGCATTCATGCATGTGTATGTAAATAGTGTACAAAATACAGTTTTTAAAGCCAAAATTATAGAATAAAGAAAAGAAAAGAAAAAGAATAAAATATTGTAAATATTTTATGACCCGAAACCCCGAGACCTAGGCATCTAGATGAATTGATCGACAAGGAATAAAGAAGGGGGAGATAAGGGCGAAAATTCACTAAAGATTCCTTTTATTTAATTCATTCCTTATTCATTTTGGGACCTATTTTTATTTCCAATTTTTACACTTCAAAAAAAGATCCATTTCACATGAAAGTTGTAGATAATTAAATAAAGAAAAATAGAAAATTGATTTCACCCAAAAATAATGCAAAGATAAAAAGTTATGATCTGAATAAGTTTCCGGAATCCCTACTTCCCAGACCTGTATCCCTCAAATAAAAACTCCAAATGTATCAAACTCACAATTTAATTGTATATAATTTTTAAAAAACTATTTAATGGAGGTGGTTTCGTATTTTGTGGAGCTACGGTTTGAAAGTTGAGTTTTGGACCCTTATTATATACATGTACATATTACATTATTCATTTTATTTATAGTTCTTTATTTTGGTAATTTTATATTTTTATAATGTTGTAAATATTGTTTATAATATATATGCATATTAAACCATGAATAAAAAACAATAAAAACATAAAAATAAAATACTTGAACATAACACATAGATGAATTACCTATGTCTATATTTATGGAGAATATACATATATTTGTTTAATTATGCAAATCACATCAGAAAAATAAAGTAAAAATATATTTCACTTCTAAAAATGAGTCATAAATTTATAAAATAACAAACAAATAAATAAAGTCAAATATATAAAATAAAAATAAATTATTAAAATATATAGATGAATGTACCTATATAGGCTATAAAAGGTAACTTGTATTTTTAAACCTCTAAGAAATAAATAAAAATCATATTAAAATACTTAAAAAATAACAAACATTTTTTATTTTATAACCTAAAACTAATAACATCAATACTATTTTAAAATGATTTTTTAATCTTTTATTCGGGACTTTCTCCTGGTTGGTCCACGTGGACCAACCAGGGGCTAGTCAGCGTTAACCTGAGTCAACTGACTGTCCTTCCCCCTCTGCCCCTTGTCAGACCTCGTTTTGGCCCATGTTTGCGATTTTTTCGAGGCCAAACCGCTCCTTCTTAATTTTGGGACCTATTTTTATTTCCAATTTTTATACTTCAAAAAAAGAACCATTTCACATGAAAGTTGTAGATAATTAAATAAAGAAAAATACAAAATTGATTTCACCCAAAAATAATGCAAAGATAAAAAGTTATGATCTGAATAAGTTTCCGGAATCCCTACTTCCCAGACCTGTATCCCTCAAATAAAAACTCCAAATGTATCAAACTCACAATTTAATTGTATATAATTTTAAAAAAACTATTTAATGGAGGTGGTTTCGTATTTTGCGGAGCTACGGTTTGAAAGTTGAGTTTTGGACCCTTATTATATACATGTACATATTACATTATTCATTTTATTTATAGTTCTTTATTTTGGTAATTTTATATTTTTTTAATGTTGTAAATATTATTTATAATATATATGCATTAAACCATGAATAAAAAACAATAAAAACATAAAAATAAAATACTTGAACATAACACATAGATGAATTACCTATGTCTATACTTTTGGAGAATATACATATATTTGTTTAATTATGCAAATCACATCAGAAAAATAAAGTAAAAATATATTTCACTTCTAAAAATGAGTTATAAATTTATAAAATAACAAACAAAATAAATAAAGTCAAATATATAAAATAAAAATAAATTATTAAAATATATAGATGAATGTACCTATATAGGCTATAAAAGGTAACTTGTATTTTTAAACCTCTAAGAAATAAATAAAAATAATATTAAAATACTTAAAAAATAACAAACATTTTTTATTTTATAACCTAAAACTAATAACATCAATACTATTTTAAAATGATTTTTTAATCTTTTATTCGGGGCTTTCTCCTGGTTGGTCCACGTGGACCAACCAGGGGCTAGTCAACGTTGACCTCGGTCAACTGACTGTCCTTCCCCCTCTGCCCCTTGTCAGACCTCGTTTTGGCCCATGTTTGCGATTTTTTCGAGGCCAAACCGCTCCTTCTTTCGTGTCGACTTCTTCACGACTTTTGTGCGTCGGCCAATGCTCTTGCACGCCCTCATCTTTCCTAGGGCTGAGGGCCGACGATCTTGCCGATCTCCCTCGATCTTTAGAGCCACTCCGTCAACCCTTCAAAAGCCCTCTCGATTTTCCCAGGCAAACTTGAACCCTGTTTGGCTAGCTTTGCTCCCCCCTTTTGTGGTCCATAGAGAGAGGAAGGTGACATCTCCCTCCCTTGTGCGTTAGGACGGTCGAGTAGGCTCCAAGGAGGCTCCGCCACCTCCGGTGAACTCCTTTGACGTCAAGGTCTTTCCTTAGGTATCCAGACCTTAGAGGCTTCCCTTTTCTTCTTTATTCTTTGCGCATTTTATTTTCCATCTCCGTAGGAGTAGACTCCCATCGTTAGTTTCGAGTTACGCCCAATAGGTCACCTAATCGCCACCCTCGCCGGAGCCCGCTCCGGCGACCCATCTCGCGCCGCCGTTCCCCGTCGCATTCCACTTCACTGACCATCAAGGTAGTTTGCCCTCGATCCAACCCTTTTTGCAGGTCTTGCGCATTACAGGGAGCCTGGAGCTCATTTTGGAGCTTCGCCGGAGAGACCTGGACCCATCTCCTCCGCCGCCCTCCTGGCGGTGCACCGATGCCTCTCCGACAAAGCTGAGCCTCCAACACGTAGACCTTCCTCCCAGGAGCCCGCCGACCAGTTTTGGAGCTCAAAGAAGGTCGGAGGACGGAGATCGAGCTCGAGGAAGCTCGCCTCGCCGGCGTTGTTTCCCTATTCTTCCTCCACCCTCTAGCACCTTTAGATCGGGCCAGAGTTCCAGATCGCACGTCCGCCATTGGATCCTTTCACGCCACCACCGTTCGATCAGCCTTGGAGGATCTGATCTGGGTCGTCGAACGAGAACCGTCGTCGTGGGTCCCCAGAGCGACACGTGGATAAGTGAAAGACGCCTGTCGTCGGATTGCCCAGGCATGGGTATTTTGCACTCAATCCCTCACTATTTTTGTATTTAAATATTAGAACCCAAACTTTCATTTGTAGTTTTAAAAGTTCTATAATAATTGCATTTAGACCCCTGAACTTTCCATATTTGCATTCAGGTCCTGTCCACGTCACCTCACGTGACTTGTACACGTGGGGTATGGGACATTTTACAAGGACCCCCTGCGGGTTGTCGTATTTCGTTTTAGTCCAGGAACTTCTTTATTAAGTATAATATTTTTGGGAAAATTGCAAGTAAGCCCCAAGGTTCTTGTTAATTACGTTTAGGTCCTCCCAGGCGCGTGAGTAACACGTGTTTGGCTGGGAATTTTTCACTTGTGCCCCTACGGGTTTTGAAATTTACAATTGGTCCTGGATTTTTGTTGAATATTTATATATTTTGTGGAAAAATTGCACTGTGGCCCCTGGATTTCTGGATAGTCACATTTATGCCCTTGTTAGCAGTGTAGTTTCTCTTTGTTGTCTCTATTTATTTCATGCATCTACAAAATCTTAAAAATCACTAAAAAATAACCTTAAGCTCCTATTTTGTTGTCCTTTCAGGATATATTTTTACTTTGCATATTTCTGGCATTTTATTATTTATAAAAATTTAAAAACATGCATTTTCCTTACTGTTTGCATTAGAAAATACACAAAAATTATAAAAAGTTTTTGGCAAATTCCAAAAAAATTAAATTTTGTGTATTCCTGTGTGTGTTTGGCCTTAAAAGCAAAAACCATTAAAAATTTCAAAAGAAAAACCCTTAAAAATAGAAAAACCCTAAAACTCTTCACAAAAATCTTAAAAAATTCCACAAAAATCCTAATAATATAATTTTTACCTCTAAATTTTTTCTGTTTTATTACCTATACTTTAAAATTAATTTGAGGAATTTTGGTCTCCGTTTGATATTTTTTATCCTCATTTTAGTTTCGACCAGCAACTTGTTTTATTATTCACTAGTATTTTTGACTTTAAAAATACCAAAAGAATTAGGAAAAATATAGAAAAATCACAAAAATAGTTGAAATATACAAAAATATCAAAAACACTTTATTTACTGTATTTTGAGTATTTTCCCCTATTTTCATCTCTCTCTTATCTTTAGTGTATATATATATTCCTTATATATTATCTTTATTAAAAGTAAAAGAAAATACAAAAATACAAATGATAAAAAGAAAATACAAAATCAGTAAACTGAAAATCGAAATATAAAATATAAAATCAAAAATTAAATAAAAAATAAAAAATTAAAACCCTACAAATAAATAGCATATTTGTAGGCATTTATTCACATTCACTCTTGAGCACTTATTTTCGATCTATCCTGCTTGTTCCCTGTGTTTGTCACTCTACACATACTTGCACTATACACACTATTGTTGTAGAGTTATAATAAATTTTAACTCCTTAAGTTGATCTTCATTGCTTGATTTATTTGTCGTGGGTTAACGATTGATTAATTCGGGTTTCATGAGCGGTCGCCATAGCGACTTCGTCTCCGCCTTGTGTGGGACGTATTTTGACCCTCGCAAAATTCGAGTTATCGAATGGCGTCGTTGCTGGGGAGGAACAATGTATAGATTTGATTTATTTGTGTGATTGTGATTATTTTGTCTACACTCTTGTTTTATTCATTTTGACATATATTGTTTGAGCTATCTAATCCCTCCTCTTTGTTGACTATGTGCGAGGTACCGCGGATCGAGGGATGCACGTTTCCCTAGGCATTTGCGCACCCATGTGAAGCCGGCTTTGACCTGATATCTCTGTACGAAGAAGATTTAGAGGGATTTTGTAGATTAGCTCCATTTACTTTCTTGCATACATTTGTGTAATTCAAGTGAGAGAGTGACTCAATTTGTAACTTAAACAGGACTTACAGGACATTTCAGCAGTTCACGAGGTCCAGTTCCTGAGGGATTGTTCCCTTGGGGGCCTCGTCGGTTTTTCACAGTTTTTCTCACGGTTTTTGTCGATTTTATTACCTGCTTGTTTCACGCGGATTTAGCACCTAGATTTAGGAGTTTTTATTGATTGTGACGTAAATAGCTAAGGCCCGACACTTAATATCTTGCCTGTGCCTATAGAGCATAGTTGGACTTAGCTAAAAATCAACTGAAAAAGCTATTGACTTGGATGAGAGACCACGTACCAGGAGGGGTCGTATATAACGCGTGCAGGATCCATTGTGGTGGACACGGATTGGCTCCCAAGACCGGAAACCGGTCTCTCTTCCTAGTCATAGCTACTTTTGCTTCACGATTAATAGAAGTTGCGCATCTAGGGACGGTTTCCTCGTGCATCATATATGTAGTTTTATTCCTGTCTTTAAATTTATGCGCGGATCACCCTGCAAGTAGAGTGCTGGAGCAAGGTATGCATTTCTATCTTTGCATGCATCATAGTGTTTGATCGCGCATCGGCTTTTCCGACTTCCTCCCCCGTTTTATTGGATTCTAAATAACCACAGAAATCGGAAAATTCATTATGCGTTGTCTTTTAGTCAGAAAAATACCTAAAAAGAGATAACCACATAAAATTGGGACTGCTAATGCAAACTTGACCATACAACTCATCCCCCCAAAAAAATTGTCTTTGGGAGAGTAACCCCCTCCTTGTTTGATTTATCTGCAACGAGAGAGTGAACCGCACACTAGGCTAGAGCCACGCCCGAATCTTGGTTGACTACTGGTCTTGGTGAGTCATTCTCCAGTGAGGATCTCTCCGGTAATCGGTAAAGCTGACCACGACGTCCTTTGCAGAGGGAGTTGATCGGGTAGCCGATAAACGATTCACAACTCCTACTGGCTGGGAAAGATCTCATTTGAGACTGGGACAGTTGGCTAGGAGAGTTGGGTTCCCAACAGCTCACTTAACCACTCTGATAGATTGACTGATCACCTTAATAAAATTTGACAAGATAAAAGACCGAACCTTCACGGTCATCAGCTCAAGAGTTGTGTAGGTGAAGTGGGGGTTTGATTGACCATCTTGTTTGCATTCCAGATCTCATCTGCCTTTTTCTCAAGATCACGATGATGGGAAGGAGATCCCATAGGCCATGTCTGGTGGCACCGCTATCGAGCACTCCTCCATTTTCATCTAGGTCAGCTTCAGGGAGTT
Organism: Ottelia alismoides; assembly: GCA_037367405.1. Taxonomy (NCBI): domain Eukaryota; kingdom Viridiplantae; phylum Streptophyta; class Magnoliopsida; order Alismatales; family Hydrocharitaceae; genus Ottelia; species Ottelia alismoides. Next base: position 354,999 of record JAZKJV010002794.1, on the reverse strand, counting down.
TAGACCCGCTCTCCGAGCCTGAGTTCACGTCCACCCTCTTCCCCCTCGATCACCCTTCTTCTATCAGTCTTGTGGTGTCAGAGGATAGTACAATAGAGATTTCTGGACATTTGACGGCACCTGAGATGGGTACCTTTGCCTTTACAGAGACCCAAGACATGGCCAGCAGTGAGGGACGCCCAGATGAGCAGGGACAACCTCCATATGTATTTGATCAAACTACCATCAAAAATTCATTGCTAGCTTCCCTGGAGACAATGCAGAGACAGATCAGAGATCAGGGAGCCTTCATCGGCGACATTATGAGAGAGCTGGTGCATATGTGAGCGTATCATGAAGACAGATCTGAGGGTGGCGGAGAGATACCTGATGACAGAGCTGAAGGAGGAGGCAGAGCAGGAGACTACCAACAACCAGAGAGGCCACCACCGACGACCATGAGACAGTTGCACAACCCAGCTGCAACCCTCACTCACCGATGGATCCAGCTTCCTCCCATTGTTGGGAATTTTGAGCTTCGTCCCCGGACCATCCAGTTGTTACTCAAGTTCCATGGGTTAGCCATCGAGGAGCCTCATCTCCATCTGCAAGAGTTTGAGATGATTTGCAGCACTATCCACGACAGACTAGTGGATGAGGACACAATAAAGATGATTGCCTTCCCGTTCTCATTAGTTGACCGAGCAGCCTATTGGCTGAAGCATCTTGGGAGGTTTGTCATATATTGGGAGCAGCTCCGGATCGCATACTTGAATAAATATTACCCTCTCGGCCGGACCAACGTAACGCGAGTGTTGATCAGCAACTTCACTATGATCCCGAATGAGTAGTTCCATGAGGCTTGGGATTGCTTTAGAGAGCTCATGACCGGTGTCCACATCATGACATATCAAAGCCCAAATTGGTTCAGAGTTTCTTTTGTGGGCTGACACCGGAGCTGCAGGGGCTTGTGAATGCCTCTTGTGGTGGGTCATACTTTTTCACGGGTGAAGATGATGTTTGGGCCATCTATGAAGGGATGGTAGAGAACTCTACAGTCATGGCCCAAGCACGAGTCTACACACAACAGAAGGCCCCCCAAGGGGCAAGATCATATCAACAGATCGCCCACATCGATGCCGTCCTCACACTCCGTCAGCAGCCGCAGCTCAAGCCGAATCCATCGCAACCGACATGGGGATCATTAGCGAGAAGTTGGACCGCATCGAGATCCTCGAGAAGAAATAGAGTTAGGGGATGGCCCAGATGGACCAGTTGATGAAGACCATGAGTGACATGAAGACACAGATCTTGTGTATTCAGGAAGCACAGACGTCCACGTAACCCCCCAGATCACGTGCTGATTCCAGCAGTAGCAACTCCACCCAGCCCTCTACCCCGTACGGCCAGGTTCACCACATCCAGGCAGAGCCGGTTCAGAAGCTATAGTACTACCCGTCGCAGCGACCATCTCAAGACACTCAGATGGTGGTTTATCAGCCGGATCAGCCACTGGCAATTCTACCTCCACCATCCTTCAAGCAGGAGCCACTGATGGAAGTCAATGGGATATGGTACGATCGGTACCCTCAGCAGGTCGGGATTCATCGTAATCATCCCGGATTCCATTGGACCACTGGAGGCACATCCTCCCGCTCAAGGCGGTCAGAGCAGCCAGCAACAACAATAGCCCTATCACTCCCAACAGCAGTACCAGCAGTGTCCTCATCCCTCTTATCAAGTACAACAGTGGAGGCAGCGTCAGCAACCTTACCAGTAGTACTCCCAGCCTCCCCCTCACTATTCACAGCAGCAGCCTCATTCCCAGCACGGGAACACTTCCGGTTCTCAAACACCGCCTTCGAGAACCCAACACTTGATGACCTCGCCCGCTTGCTTTCTAAACAGCAAGCATCCTTCCGACGAGAAATGGATGAGTTCTGGAAGGAGATGAGGGACATTATCAAGGGCAAAGCCACCATACCTGCGCAGATCGAACCTAATTCGAATAGTCTAAAGAGGAAATTTGAGCAGGTATAGTCTACAGAGGATACCACTCCTAGTGACTTTTTGAATGACATGTCTTATTCTATGTTTGATGCTGATTTCGTGACTACTAGGAGTGGAAGGATGCCAGCCGGAGGTGCCTCGTCTGAGCGACGAACACATGAGGAACCAAGAGCGTCAGGCGATGAGAGAAGCAATGTTGATGCTGCTAATGATGTTGATGACGGCGGTGGTGATACCACCAAAGAGAGAGATCCATATGACGGTGCTGAGGCCGTCGTGACACCAGATACATGCGGTGGTACTGTGGCCACCATTTTTCTTGATGATCCAAATGCGGACGGTGGTGCTGATGTCACCATTTTTATGTTGAGCCAGAGCGCGGTACTTATGCCGCAAAGTCAAATGCTATGGGTGGTACTGAGGCCACCACTTCTACTCATGATGTGTTCCCCTCTGTTGTGTTACCACCTTTTGTATCTCAGGACTGTGGTAACAAGAAAAAGAACAAAAATATAAATAAAGGAAAGGTTTCTATATCCACTTCGAGTCCATATGTGTTGCGTGATGATCATTGTATGGATTCTATTCCTTTACAGGCACATGAACCTCTTCCTAGCCCTCCATCCGAGGAGGGCCCAACCATCCCCGTCCCTCAAGCACTCTGCTTGGCGAAGGGAAATAAAAAAGAAAATCCCAAAAAGACACAACAATCGGAGTTTGCCAGCACATGATTGACAGCTGACTCTACAGGAGGCACTTGAGCACATCCCCCTCTTCCAGAAGAACTTCAGAGAGAAGACCACCGTACGCAGGAAGAGGAGGAACCACAGAGGAGATATTCATGTGCTCACCCGGGACACATGCTTTGCCATTCAGAACCGATTGCCAGCCAAGAGACCTGATGCAGGAGCTCCCTATGTCAGATGCGAGATTCAGGAGCAGCGGTTCGATCGTACTCTATTAGACAATGGCTCTTCTATCAAACTCCTTCCAACAGCCTTACTCGATCAGTTCGAGTTTGGCCCTCTTCTTCGGAGCAGGACAGTCCTTCAGTTTGCTGATCGATCGATTAAGAGGTCGAAGGGGCTGTTGAGAGATGTGGTCGTTACTATTCAGGACCCGAAATTCCCCGTGGACTTTGTTGTATTGGACATGGAGATCCCTGAGTCGGTAACAGATACCCCCATCATACTCGGACGCCCATTCTTGGCCACTACCAAGGCATTGACCAACCGTGATAGTGGGAAGGTGTACTTTCACGTAGAGGGCAAAAGTATACAAATAGAGACGATTGACGAGACCAGAGCGAGAGATTCAACCTGCTCAGAGTAGCTTAGTGACACAGAGCAGATGGCAGAGGCTGATCGAGATGTCCACCAGGAGTGCGACTTTGTGATGACCGATGATGAAGCCATTTGGACAGATCCTGTAGCACAAGCCCTCGCCTTGCCCACAGATTCAACATACTTACAGCCTGTGGCAGTTGAGATCTTGGAGAGCGCACCCCTGGCAGAGGACACATTGGAGGCTGAAAGTTGTGGGATGAGTGGTGAGGCAGAGTTCCATTCATGTTCTTCAGATTCAGATCCCTCAGATTCAGACATCGATTGGGATGATTTTGATGATTATTTATCATGTTTGATTCTGAGCCGACAGCTAGGACGGAGAGCGAGCCAGCACGATTCACAGATATTCTAGTAGGGCTCCCTTCGTTGGATTTTCATGCACAGCAAGAGTTCTCACATGCAGATTTGGTAGCCTTCACATAGACATACCAGAAGCTAGATTTTTCAGCTCCCAGTTGTCCAGAACTGAAGCCTTTGCCGCAGTCGCTGAAGTACAGATTCCTTGCGGGTGAGCCAGATATGCACCCAATCATTATCGCAGCATATTTGACTGGAGAACAAGAATCTCGTTTGATGGAGGTTCTTGAAAGAAACCGCAAGGCAATTGGATGGATTATAGATGATCTCCAGGGGATTAGTCCGGCTCTGTGCTCCCACCATATCTACCTCGAGGAGGACGCTAAGCCCTCACGTGAGTTCCAGCGACGACTGAATCCGAATCTTCGAGATGTGGTCGTGAAAGAAATATCCAAATGGTGGAGCACTGATTTTATCTACCCCATCTCCGACTCCAAGTGGATTAGTCCATTACATGTGGTACCCAAGAAGATGGGTATCACTACAGTTGTGTGCGAGTCTGGAGAGGAGATAGCTACCCGAGTACCCACTTCATGGAGGGTCTGTGTGGACTACAAAGGATTGAATTAGGCCACCAAGAAGGATCATTTCCCACTGCCATTCATTGATCAGATTATCGAGAGGCTAGCTGGGAAGAGTCATTACTATTTTCTTGACGGGTACTCTGGTTATAATCAAGTGGCCATTGTGCCCGAAGACCAGGACAAAATGACATTCACCTATCCATTTGGGACTAATGCTTTCAGACGGATGCCCTTTGGTCCACGTAATGCCCCAGCGACATTCCAAAGATGCATGTTGTCCATCATCTCGGACATGGTGGGTGACTGTTTAGAGGTCTTCATGGATGACTTCTCGGTCTATGGTGATGGGTTCGATGCTTGTCTTGACTGCCTAGACCGCATGCTTCAGCGCTGCATAGAGGTCAACCTTGTCGTATCTTGGGAGAAGAGACACTTCATGGTGACTCAGGGGACGGTCCTTGGCCATATCATCTCCAACATGGGCATGGAGGTTGATCCGGCTAAGGTGTATATCATTAGAAAACTCAATCCACCATCCAATCTGCTGCGACAACCGCGGTCTTTTCTGGGGCATGTCGGTTTCTACCGACGGTTCATTCAGGACTTCAGTCATATTGCCTGATCGCTTACGGACTTTCTGACGATAGACATCGAGTTCATTGTCGATGATAAGTGTCTTGTGTCTTTTAAGACTCTCAAGAGTATGGTTGTCACAGCTCCTATCCTTCAACCAACCGATTGGTCTCTCCCATTCAAGATCATGACAGATGCTTCTGATTTTACCGTAGGGGCTGTGCTTGGATAGAGGAGGGATGGATTGCCGTATGCCATTCACTACGCTAGCTGAACCTTGGGTGCTGCTCAGCGGAATTACTCTGTGACTGAGAAGGAGATGCTAGCCATAGTCTTTTCTTTGGATAAGTACCGATCATATATTTTGAGATCTAGAGTGACTATTTATACAGATCACACTGCCATCCAATACCTCATGGCAAAGAAGGATGCCAAAGCTCGACTTACCAGATGGATCCTTCTGCTCCAAAAGTTTGATATTGAGATTAAGGATAAGTCTGGAGTTAAGAATGTGGTGGCGGATCACCTCTCCCTCTTAGAGAACCTTGAGGAACCTGAGCCCATGGCACCTATCACTGAGACATTTCCAGATGAGGCGATCCTTGCCATCACCTCGCTCCCATGGTACGCCGACATTGTGAACTATCTTGTTTCCAAGACAGTTCCATAGGGTTGGCCCAGACAGTGACTTGAGAATTTCCTCGCGAAGGCCAAGCCATACCATTGGGAGGATCCCGTCCTTTATCATGAGGGAGGGGATAGTATCTGGAGGAGGAGAATTCCTCAAGAAGAGCGGCATAACATCCTCACCTACTGCCACAAGCTTGAGGCAGGAGGACATCATTCTGGGAGACGGACAACACAGAAGGTGCTCCAATCCGGCCTTTGGTGTCCTACTCTCTTCAAGGATTCTGATGAATTCGTGAAGAGATGTACTGACTGTCAGAAAATGGGTACTTGCAGATAGAGAGACATGATGCCCATGCAGTCCATTCACTTTTATGAGGTTTTTGATGCATGGAGGATCGATTTCATGGGCCTATTCCTAAGAGTCAGGGGTTTGAGTACATTATGCTTGCTGTGGATTATGTGAGTCGTTGGGTTGAGGCCATCCCCGCCCGATCTGCAGATGCTAAGACCGTGTGTCGATTTTTGAGGAAAAATATTATTTCACGGTTCGAGGTACCTAGAGCTCTGATTTCAGATGGGGGGCCTCACTTTATTAACGACAAGGTAAGGGCCCTTACAGATGAGTTCAGCATTGACCATCGTATTGCCACTCCATATCATCCTCAGACTAATGGTCTTGCTGAAGTATCGAACAAAGGGATCAAGACTATTTTACAGAAGGTTGTCCGCCCAGACCGAAAGGATTGGTCACAGCTTTTGGACTCGGTCTTGTGGGCCTATCGTACTTCCTTCAAGACACCATTAGGGACATCTCCCTTTCGTCTCGTCTATGGCAAGCCTTGCCATTTGCTAGTGGAGATCAAGCACAAGTCACTATGGGCAGTTATTGAGTTATTGCTAGATCCCGAGAGTATAGGAGAACAGAGGAAAGCAGAGTTGGCAGCCCTGGAGGAACTGAGAGATACAACCTTTTCGAGTATCCTACAATACAAGGAGAAAGTGAAGACATGGCACGATTCTCATATCAACCATAAACAGTTTGAGCCCTATCAGCGTGTATGGTTATTTGATTCTAGATTGAAATTATTTTCAGGGAAATTACAGAGTAAGTGGAAAGGTCCATATGTGATTAAAAAGGTACATGACAATGGTAGTATTGATATATCTGAGTTGTCATTTTCCTCTACCTTTCGAGTCAATGGTCAACTCCTGAAACTATATCTAGATCATGATCCGCCGATCGTTGACGTTGCCCATATTCATTTAGTATGAGATGTACTCTTTGACTAACATCACCTGCATCTCATACACGGTATCACTTCTATCTTCCATTGTATAGATCCATTTGCCCATATCATATCATTCTTTCATCCATTATGTCTGCCACCCCATTGTCATCTTATGATTTTGCTATACTTAGGACGCACCTTGTCCTAAGTATAGGGGGGTGCACACACTGAGATGTGATCTGTGTATTCTCTCTTCTTCTTTTCTTCTTTTCCTTGTCTATCTTCTTTATCTATCAAAAAGGTATCGCCCCCTTTCGTCAGTCTTCTGTACTTAGGACATACTTTGTCCTAAGTATAGGGTGGTGTGCACCCCGAGACCTTTTATTCTTTGATCCTCTCCATTGTCTCATCTTCTTGTCTATAGTTAGGGGTATCTTACCCTAAGTATAGGGGGAGACAGTCTAAGTACGATCTGTTCATTCCCACCCTTGACTTTCCCTGCTTTGTGTACAGTCTGCTATACTTAGGATTATTTGATCCTAAGTATAGGGGGGACGGTCGACTTTTCATTCGTTTATTCATTCATCTCTTATTCATTTATTCTTTAGACTTTTCTATACATAGTATGAGTTGTGTCTTCTCTTTTTCTCTCTTATCTATGAGGACATAGCTCAAGCTAAGTATAGGGAGGTCGTATATACAACGTATATACTTTAGTCATAACTCGTACTTTCATATTTTTCTTAATAACTATGGCTAATTATACTTAAAAATTCATTAAAAACCTTAACAAACAGATGGGTTTATTCCTCAAATTATTTTTGTACTTACTGATTAATAAATCAGGTGAATTTTTTTTGCAAAATGTTTTAAAAATAGTTTGAAAATCTTTGTGAAAAATCTTTTGAAAACTATTTGGAAAACGTTTTGTTACATGTTTTCAACCTTTATAGAAACATTTTGATTAAAAAAATGATTTTCTTGGTGTGAAATAAAATGTTTGAAAAATGATTTGCAAATGATTTGAAAGATAGTTGCAAAAATATTTGAAAAAAATCCGTATATACTGTTTGGAAAACCTTTGCAAAATGATTTTCAAATGTGTGTACATGTTTGTAAAGATTCTTTGTAAAATGTATTTTGTACTATAGTTTTCAAAATTGTTTGAGAAACCTTTGTCAAATAAGTTTGAGGAATACATACATCTCACTTAAAATTCTTTATACATATCTATAAAATTGATCACTTACCCTTGTAAATTCTTAAAAATCTAATTCTTGTAAATATAAGATGCATCCCCGTGTAAATATTTGTACCTAGTTTTTAGTCAAAACCTTTTGTTTTCAAAAATCCCAAAAACATTTGCAAAATTAAAATACCAAAAACTTTTGAAAAATGTTTTTGAAAAATCTAAAAAAATACATATGCATGATCTTTTCAAAATTCTACAAAAAGTTCAAAATCTTTGAAAATTGCATCACAAAAATATTTTCTGCATAGAATTTGCATAACATTCACATTTTTCGGATTGAGTTTGATTGTGGAACGAGTTTAAGTAAAATCCGAAAATTGGAGCTTGGTTGTACCTTAAATCTACCTAATTAACAGGAACCTTATAGGAACCGGAATTGAGGTACTTCAGGTCTAGTTGACTTAATTCTTTGAGGATCACAAGACTTGGTTCAATGGATTCTTGACTTCCTAAGTAGAGTATTTCGGAGCGCACACACGACTCTTGTTGATAATGACCTAACTTGGACACCTGCACCTTTCACATGGCTCAACTCAGTTGGAGTGGTGAGGAGGTTGGATTTACCAGTATGAGACGCACACAGGTGGAAACACTTGTCCTCCTCTAGGGAGGGAAGTGCACCACAACCCATTCGGTGATGATGAATTTTTAGGACAGGAGATTGTGGGTTGCAATAAAGCTTCAAAAGAGTGATAGTCTGCTAGCTCAAGAGGAAAAACTCCCTATGTAAATGCTGCTGTATATAGTATCCAAAAAAAATGCAAAAAGCAAAAACTCCAAAAAAGTGGACAGGCTTATTCAAAAATAAAAAAGCCTGCCGGAGTGTATATATGTGTATAATCAAATAAGCAAGCTTGAGCATTCAAAGTCAAATAATGTGAGCCTGCAGCTGGATGACTTGACTACACTGGTCTTGCATCCGAGGATAGGTATCTACACTGGCTACCGTCCATTCTTCTCTTCACCCCCTCCTCTTGAGCTGGTTGCCACTTGAACAAGAGAATACCCTGCTCCTCAAGGAATGAGTTATTAGATTGGGGAATCATTGGGTTGTCATATTGGAGAAGTCAGTCTCTTTGTCATTTCAGTTGGGGAGAGCCACCATCACTTACAATGTACGAGTCAGATTCATAGTTATAAGGGTTTGCGTATGAGTTGAAGTATTCTGACCTGGCTATTGAGGAGACTTGAGCAGAGTTTTGGGATTCTCGAAGGCTGTTGAATTTCAAGTCCGGTTCTCATTAAGGTTCCGACCACACTAAAATTCCAAAGGTCCGACTTAAGCTCCAAACTTTGATTTTGTGAAGACAAGTTTGATAATTAAACTTCATCCATCTTTCTTCTTTTTCTTTTCTTTGTTTTCTTTTTTGCATTTATTACATAAGTGTTTGCTAGGGACTAGCAAAGGCAAGTATAGGGGGATGATGAATCTACATTTTACCATCTTTATTCTATCATTTTGGCCACAAAAACCCTGGCAAATGCTTGTAAATACCCTTAAATCCCACACTTTAGCATTCATGCATGTGTATGTTAATAGTGTACAAAATACAGTTTTTAAAGCCAAAATTATAGAATAAAGAAAAGAAAAGAAAAATAATAAAATATTGTAAATATTTTATGACCCGAAACCCCGAGACCTAGACATCTAGATGAATAGGTCGACAAGGAATAAAGTAGGGGGAGATAAGGGCCAAAATACACTAAAGATTCCTTTTATTTAATTCATTCCTTATTCATTTCAGGACCTATTTTAAGTTTCACTTTTTACACTTCAAATAAATAAACTTTGTACATGAAAGTTGTAGATACTTAAATAAAGAAAAAAAATACAAAATTGATTTCACTCAAAAATAATGCAGAGATAAAAAGTTATGATCTGAATAAGTTTTCGGAATCCCAACTTCCCAAACCTGTATCCCTCAAATAAAAACTCCAAATATATCAAACTCACCTTTAATTGTATATAATTTTAAAAAAACTATTTAATGGAGGTAATTTTGTATTTTGCGGAGCTACGGTTTGAAAGTTGAGTTTTGGACCCCTATTGTATACTTGTACATATTACAATATTCATTTTATTTATAGTTCTTTATTTTGGTAATTTTATATTTTTATAATATTGTAAATATTATTTATAATATATATGCATATTAAAACAGGAATAAAAACACAATAAAAACATAAAAACAAAATACTTGAACATAACACATAGATGAATTACCTATGTCTATACCTATGGAGAATATATATATATCTTTATCTAATTATACAAATCACATCAGAAAAATAAAGTAAAAATATATTTCAGTTCATAAAAATGAGTTATAAAATTATAAAATAACAAAAAAATAAATAAAATCAAATATACAAAATAAAAATAAATTATTAAAATATATAGATGAATGTACCTATATAGGCTATAAAATGTAACTTGTATTTTTTAACCTCTAAAAAATAAATAAAAATCATATGAAAATACTTCAGAAAATAACAAACAATTTTCTTATTTATAACCTAAAACTAATAAAATCAATGCTATTTTAAAATGATTTTTTAATCTTTTATTCGAGACTTTTTCCTGGTTGGTCTACGTGGACCAACCATGTGCCAGTCAGCATTGACCCCGGTCAACTGACTGTCCTTCGCCCCTCTGCCCCTTGTCAGACCTTGTTTTTGGCCCATGTTTGCAGTTTTTTTGAGGTCAAACGGCTCCTTCTTTCGTGTCGACTTCTTCACGACTTTTGTGCGTCGACCAATACTCTTGCACGCTCTCATCTTTCCTAGGGCTGAGGGTCGACGATTTCGCCGATCTCCCTTGATCTTTGGAGCCACTCTGTCAACCCTTCAAAAGCCCCCTCGATTTTCCTAGGCAAACTTGAACCCCGTTTGGATAGCTTTGCTCCCCCCTTTTGTGCTCCATAGAGAGAGGAAGGTGACAACTCCCTCCCTCGTGCGTCAGGACGGTCGAGTAGGATCCAAGGAGGTTCCACCACCTCCGGCAAACTCCTTTGCCGTCGAGGTCTTTCCTCAGGTATCCAGACCTTCAAGGCTTCCCTTTTTTTTTCTTTGCACATTTTATTTTCCATCTCCGCAGGAGTAGACTCCCATCGTTAGTTTTGAGTTACGCCCAATAGGTCACCTAAATGCCACCCTCGTCGGAGCCCGCTCCGACGACCCATCTCACGCCCCGTTCCCCATCGCAATCCACTTCACCGACCATCAAGGAAGTTTGCCCTCGGTGGTCTAACCCTTTTTGCAGGTCTTGCGTGCTACAGAGAGCTTGGAGCTCATTTTGGAGCTTCGTCGGAGATACCTGGAGCCCATCTCCTCCGCCGCCCTCCTGGCGGTGCACCGATGCCTCTCTGACGAAGCTGAGCCTCCAGCACGTAGACCTTCCTCCCAGGAGCCTGCCGGCCAGTTTTGGAGCTCAAAGAATGCCGGAGGACGGAGATCGAGCAAGGGGAAGCTCGCCACGCTGGCGTTGCTTCCCTGTTCTTCCTCCGCCCTCCAGCACCGTTAGATCGGGTCGGAGTTCGAGATCGCATGTCCGCCGTTGGATCCTTATGCGCCACCACCGTTGGATCAACCTTGTAGGATCTGATCTGGGCCGTCGAACGAGAACTGCCATCGTGCGTCCCCAGAGCGACACGTGGATAAGTGAAGGACGCCCACCGTAAGATCGCCCATGCGAGGGTATTTTGCACTCAAAACCTCACCATTTTTGCATTTAAATATTAGAGCCCAAGCTTTCATTTGCAGTTTTTAGAAGTTCTGCAATAATTGTATTTAGACCCCCGAACTTTCCATATTTGCATTCAGGTCCTGTCCACGTCACCTCACGTGACTCGTACACGTGTGGTAGGGGACATTTTGCAAGGACCCCCCTACGTGTTGTCATATTTTATTTTAGTCTAGGAACTTCTTTATTAAGTGTAATATTTTTGGGAAAATTGCAAGTAAGCCCCTAGGTTCTTATTAATTACGTTTAGGTCCTCCCCAGGCACGTGAGTAACACGTGTTTAGCTGGGAATTTTGCACCTGTGCCCTTGTGGGTTTTGAAATTTACAATGGGTCATGGATTTTTGTTGAATAGTTATATATTTTGTGGAAAAATTGCACTGTGGCCCCTATATTTCTTGATATTTACATTCATGGCCTTGCTAGTAGTGTAGTTTCTCTTTGTTGTCTCTATTTATTTCATGCATCTATAAAATCTTAAAATCACCAAAAAATTAACTTAGGCTCATGTTTTGATGTTCTTTTACGCTATATTTTTATTTTACATATTTCTTGCATTTTACTATTTATAAAAATTTAAAAACATGCATTTTCCTTACTGTTTGCATTAGAAAATACACAAAAATTATAAAAAGTCTTTAAAAAATTCCAAAGAATTATATTTTGTGTATTCCTGTGTGTTTTTTGACTTCAAAGCAAAAACTATTAAAAATTTCAAATGAAAACCCCTAAAAATAGCAAAACCCTAAAAATCTTCACAAAAATCTTAAAAATTCGACAAAAATCCTAATAATATAATTTTTACCTCTAAATTTTTTCTGTTTATTACTGGTACTTTAAAATTAATTTGATGAATTTTGGACTCTTTTTGATATTTTCCATCCTCATTATAATTTTGGCCAGCAATTTGTTTCATTGTTCAATTGTATTTTTGACTTGAAAATACCAAAAAAATTAGGAAAAATATAGAAAAATCACAAAAACATTAGAAATATACAAAAATAACAAAAACACTTTATTTCTTGTATTTTGAGTATTTCCCCTATTTTCATCTCTCTCTCATCTCCAGTGTATATATATTCCATATATATATTATCTTTATTAAAAGAAAAAGAAAATACAAAAATACAAAAGATAAAATGAAAATACAAAATCAGTTAATTGAAAATCGAAATATAAAAATATAACATCAAAAATTAAATAAAAAATACAAATTAAAAACCCACAAACAAATAGCACATTTGTAGGCATTTATTCACATTCACTCTTGAGCACTTATTTTTGATCTATCCTACTTGTTCCCTGTGTTCGACACTCTACACATACTTGCACTATACACACTATTGTTGTAGAGTTATAATAAATTTTAACTCCATAAGTTGATCTTCATTACTTGATTTATTTGTCGTGGGTTAACGGTTGATTAATTCGGGTTTCGTGAGCAGTCGCCACAACGACTTCGTCTCCACCTTGTGTGGGATGTATTTTGACCCTCACAAAATTCGAGTTATCAATGGACAACACAAATCCAATGGCATTGACTTGTGTTTTTTTAATGTCCAATATTTTGTTGGTAAAAACCAAAAACAATTAACTAATTTAGATTAAATATATATTGATAAATCAATATGATTTAATCCCAAATTAAATTAATCAAGCATGGAGATTTATGGAATAAATTTTGCCTCCTTCCATAGGTTGGTGGCAATCTCATGTAATCTCATGATATTACATTATTCCATGGAAATCTCCAAGATTTCCAACAACACTTGTTGTAAATTATTCTATAAAAGTAATTCATAATTATTTTGTGAATATTGCAATCTTGCCATTGGAAAATTGTGAATCACATTCAAAACCCAAAATAAAATGTGAATTACATTTTCAATTAATTGTCCAATGTGAATCCAATTCGCATCAACATTTAATTAACAAATGTAACTTACGAATATCTCTCTCTTATATAATAGAAATCACATTTATAATATATATGATTAATATGGATAGTGTTTGTCCACATTATTCACATTCATGATAATTAAATCACATTTAATCATCTTGGATCTCTATTCTCATGTGCCCAAATAATGTGAATCATATTCACATTATTTACATCTTTGATTATTAAATCACATTTAGTTATCTAAGATAACTCTCCTTATAATATGAATCAAATTCATATTATTCATGATAATTAAATCACATTTAATTATCCATTTTCTCAATGCTCGAATACTTATATCAATAATTAAATTATCCAGAACTCATTCAAGGATAATGCACTTTCTCCACGGATACTTGGAGATAAGGACAGGGCGATTGTATTGTTCGACGTATAGTGACTTTGATATTGAGATGACATCTCAAATCCAGATCTCGGGCCTCCCATAGATGCTTGATTAAATCAAGACCGCAAATCTAATCTTCTCATTGCATCTGAATCACATTCAGATCAATGCCCAATATTTGGACCAAGATCATATCACTTATCTACTGAGAGGAGCCACTAAAATCCATACCCTTTTCATCACTCCCTAGGAATGGAAGCGTCATGGTTATACAATCGTTAATGATCACATCGCCCTCAGGTATTCCCAATACCTATACATCCTTCATACTAGAAGACTCAGAATAAACCCAAAGTATTAGATCAACTTTACACTGTCTACTTCATGGTTTTATCAGTAAGTTTCTAATTTGATCATTGGGAGTCGGTATCGATCATATACTTTTCAAAAGCATATATCATACCTAGGTCTTGATCATATACTTTCCAAAAGTATATATCAAACCTACAAATTCAGTCAAGCTTCTAAAGCGAGATGACCATGTACGTAATTTAATTATTCCCAATATCTCATGAGTGAGCTCATGTCTTCCGGTTCAGTAGTGAACCTGTATGATCCCTTTGAGAGATCGTATTACTCATATGCCCTTATATGCACACCAACGCACCGATGTATAGACCTTTGTTAGGTCATCAACCTATTGGTCTGCCAAATGTACATACTCAGACATATAGTAACACATCTGTCTCCGGTCAGAGGATGCGTGCCTATATCGTGACAACATACGACATAAGACTTTGGTTATCTCAATCTCGTTAAGTCAACTCTTTGACCTAGCTAATCTGACACCTCCGAATCTTTATTCATATGCAGAGGAGCTGCATCAAGAGGTCGGTCAGATATCAGCCTATGTGAGAAAGGATTTCCATCTCCTACTCAGGCTAGAGATCATCTCTTAACAATCATTTGACGGTGCTTGATGAGTCCTCAATCTAACCCTTTAGATATTCATCCAAGCACCATCCTCTATGATTCAATTATTGAATCAACAGTTGTATGATTATTAAGATGGCCATGGTACATAACCCTACTTGTACTAAGGGACCAATTATGCAAATTAGTTATTCTTCATTTCAGATCAGGGAATGATATTTGCAATAACATCTATTGCATAATGGCTCACCGTGGGCTCGCATGTCCAACACACATCTAGTATACAGTGAGCTTCCCAAAGCTGATGCAGTACATGTAGATTTGGTATTCACATCCTCAAATCTTTGAGGTGTTATCTCTTTAGACAGGTGAGTACCATATATTAAGGGAAAAAATCTTCCCTTGGAGTTCTCCTAAAATGTAATATGTCTAAAGTGTACCACTAATGTGATGGCCCCAATGCCCTCTTTTCTTTACTTATGAACAACTTCAGAACTAAGATCTAAGAGGTGTCATTGAGATATTCCATCTCAATGCATGGAACAACCAGATTATAAAAAAAACACTTATTATCATCCTTATACTATTCCAAATGATTAGGATATTATCTACATTTAACACGATGAACACAATGGAACTCCTACTAAGCTTCACTTGGTTCATTAAGATTCTATCTGAAATCATAACATTTATATTTTCATCAAATCTAGTGTTCCAACTAGAAGAAGCTTATTTGAGTTCATAAATGGAACTCCTTAGCTTGCATAACTTGCACTCCTCATACATGAATCCATGGAGCTACTTCATGAATGTCCTCTGATGGGTTTAAGTAAGGCCACTAAAGAGTAAGTCTCATCGCACTCTTCATGTGTATCTTGTGGATAAGATGTGCTTTGAAGGTCTCTACCTTCTCATCAGGTTCCCTCTTTCTCTTGAAGATCCATTTACACCTAATGGGTTTGACCCCTATAGGTGGATCCTCGAGGGTCCATATACAAGACTTGTATATGAAGTCTACTTTAGACTTTATTGCTAACATCCATCTCTCCATGTCACGATCCTTGGAAGCTTCATCATATGAAGTCAAATCATTGTCAGACTTAACTGACACATGGAATCCGTCCTCAAACTCAGCTGAAGAGGTTTGAGTATTTCATCTTTAATTGTCCTTTTAGTTTTTGATTTTAGGAGCCTCATTATCTTCTCAAAATTCAATGAGTTCCTTCACTTCATTTACATCTTGATTCTAAAAAAGAGTCATCTTCTAAGAATCATATCCTTAGACATGAAATCTATTAAGAATCTCAAGATCATAAAGTAGGTATCCAATACCATACTTTATTTTCCTAATGAAATAGCACTCTTTGGTGCTAGATTCTAGCTTACTTGCATCCATGACATGGTTATGGATCAAGTAACCCTAAATCCTCAAGTGTCCAACACTAGGCTAGGTTCCAAACCATAGCTTATGAGGGTTTTTTAGTTTAGATTCGCATGGAATCTTATTAAGGATATATATTGTAGTCTCTACTACATATATTCTTGGAAACTAAGAGATATTATGCTAAGAGTCATCATTGATCAAATCATGTCACACATGATCCAATTGCATATCATACAACTCCGATGAGTTTATGTGTATTAGGAGAGTGATATAGGAACAATTTTCCTTTCTCCATAAGGTATTACTTGAATTGATCTCATAGCTACTTGCTACCTATATTAGATCAAATTTATTTTCATCTTCCTTCAAACTTTGGTTCTAAACCAAAATTGTGAAATCTTTGAAATTTCAATGGTTTTTAAGGCGAAGAGAAGAAATATCATATCAGAAATAATCATCAATTGATATTACATATCATTAATGTTTATTTGGATACAGATGATCTACATGCATCAATATGTATGAGATCTTGAATAACTTGCCATCTTACACCACTCCTAGAGAAGGGTGTATTGGACAATTTCTACTTTGAATACCATATTCACAAGTATGTAAGATTTGAAATTTTAAACACTTTAAAGTTTCATCTCTTACTGGTATATTGATCATTAACATACTCGTCTAAGGCTTGATACCAGATCATTGTCAAATGATATTTATCCTTCTATTGATCTTTTAAGTTTTAAATCCAGTATTAAAAATGTTAATGAACCATTCATTAATATTCCAATTTAGTAGAGTCCTCTAGATGTTAAATTACTATCTTAAATATATCCACCATAACTCTTTATGATAGGTCTATTTCAGAATTCATGTTTATTTCCAACATTTTGAAATATACATGAAGACATTCTAATATATAGGTCATGAAGACATTCTAATATATAGGTCATTTTAGAATTCATGTTTATTTCCAACAATTTGAAATGTATTTTTATATATAGGTCATGAAGACATTCTCTAAGACCAAAGGATATCCCATTGAAAATATGTAGTCTGTCTATCCAATGAAGATTTCTGCAACAATTGCATCAACATCCATGTGGATGACTATTAAAAATTAAGATCAAAATTTCCAGTCCTCTAAAACATATGCAACCAATTATGAGTGTTATTTAGAAGAATGAGATACAATTTTAGACTTTGATGTTATCCAATAAGCAAGTCAATTTCAATGATTATATGTAAATGTATAATATTCTGATGAACTATCCAGATCCTTCTGTAAGGATTTTAGATAATCCAGATATCAATACATGGGCTTGTTGCAGTATTGACATTCATCCAGTTCTTTGTACAATCAACTCTTTTACTTTCCTTCTTACTTGGGCCAGACCCATGGTTCAACTACGCTCCCCTCATCTATAAACAATCATTGCTTAAGATAAATGATCTCTTAAGCTGAACTCAAAAGATTCCAACATACGAGTATTTCAACATTTTTACATGCTTCATTTAGTTCATACAATACGAATATTATGAAGCTCCGTGAATGACTTGAGTAAAAACAATAGAATGATGACACTCATCGTACCTACATCCACCTTAACTCTTAAAGACTTTTGGTTCAGGCATGTACTCAAACATGTTGAGTGCATCTCTTATTGTGCCACCATTATGCATAATGCAATGAACCATGTCATTCATGATTAGATATCAAAAGCACATATGTATGCCAAAACATCTTCTTAGATTTTATAAGAATTTTCGATAAGTATGATCATCATTGACTTGATACTTCCGAAGCACATTCGATGAGAGATAAAGACTATAGAGACAAAAAAACCCAAGGTTGTTGTTCTATTATCTATTTAATTATCATTCCTCATTATTATTAGGAAACTTGCACATTGCAACCACGTACATTATGTGTCTGAAGGATACGGGAAAAATCCTCAAGCGCATCACAGATGCGTGATGATCACTTCAAATGCAATCGGGAGCAACTAGTCATACTAGTCGCTCTCGGCAGCGGAAATTAAAATTTTCCATGTGAAGAAACCACATGATCTAAGAACACTTCTCAGATTGTTTCATCTGAACCACAAACAAGTAATAGGATTACCTCTTGAAGCGTGGTTGCGATCGAGTCTCTAAACAAAGAGACCTCCTGTCTCAAGTCCGATCTGATGGAGGAGACGCTTGCGAGCGCGTGGATGAGACGCGCGCTTCTCGCAATCCATGTTGATGATCCAAGCCACAGATCTCCTGATCTCAACAAATGAGATACAATGTCTTCTTCATGAGCAAGGCACGTCGAAGTAGATAGAGATCCACGAGCAAACGATCGGGCAACATAACGACGACGTTGCGGCGATGGAGGATCTCTCTAGGGCATCCATGATGGACGACCACATGAGAGATAGAGAGAATGGGCGTGTAGAGAAAGAGAGAGAGAGCATTCATTTTTCATATCTCCTGAAAAGCAATGGATGCCTCTTCTTATATAGGGTTTTGGGAATCCATGGATCCAAATCCATGGACAACACACAATCAATTGTTGAGATTGATTTGTGTTTCTTTCAATGGCTATGATCTTGTTGTAAAAACACAACAATAATTAATTTAATCTAATTTAATATATATCGATAAATCAATATATTTAAATTCAAATCAAATCAATTAATTATCCTTGGAGATAATGAGGTAAAAAACAATGTCCCCTAAAAAGGGTAGATGGCTACCAACATCTCATGAGATCTCATTATCTAATGAGATACATTGCCTCGATATCTCCAGGATTTACAACAACAATTGTTGTAAATTATTTCACAAAAATAATTCATAATTATCTTGTGAAATATTGCAATCATGCCATTGGAAAAATGTGAATCACATTCACATCCCAAAACAAAATGTAATTATATTTTAATTAATCATCCAACGTGAATCCAATTCACATCAATAATTAATTAACAAATATAAAACACAATCTGCTCTCTCTAATATATTATAAATCACATTTATAATATATATGATTAATATGGATAATGCTATCCACATTATTCATATCCATGATAATTAAAGCGTATTTAATCATCTTGGATCTCTATTCTCATGTGCCAAAATAATATGAATCACATTCACATTATTCACATATTTGATAATTAAATCACATTTAATTATCTCAGACAACTCTCCTTATAAGATGACTCGAATTCATATTATCCATGATAATTAAATCACATTTAATTACCAATTTTCTCGATGCTGGATATATATATATATATATATCAACAATGAAATTATCCATGAACACGTTCAAGGATAGTACGCTTTCTCCGGGATACTTAGAGATAAGGACAGGCGATTGTATTGTTCCACGTATAATGACTTAAATATTGAGATCACATCTCAATCCAGATCTCGGGCCTCCCATAGATGCTTGATTAAATCAAGACCGCAAATCTAATCTTCTCATTGCATCTGAATCACATTCAGATCAATGTCCAACATTTGGACCAAGATCAGATTACTTCTCTATTGAGAGGAGTCACTAAAATCCAGATTCGTTTCAACACTCCCTAGGAATGGAAGCGTCATGGTTATACAACCATTTATGATCACATCACCTTCAGGTATTCTCAACACCTGTACATCCTGCATATGGGAAGACCCAGAATAAACCTGAAGTATTAGATCAACTTTATACTATCTACTTCAGGGTTTTATCAGTAAGTTTATCATTTGATCATTGGGAGTTGGTATACTTTCCAAAAGCATATATCATACCTAGGTATTGATCATATACTTTTCAAAAGTATATATCAAACCTACAAATTCAGCCAAGATTCCAAAGCGAGACGACCGTGCATGGAATTTAATTCTTCCCAATATCTCATGAGTGAGCTCATGTCTTCCGGTTCAGTAGTGAACCTGTATGATCCCTTTGAGAGATCGTATTACTCATATGCCCTTATATGCACACCAGCGCGCCGGTGTATAGACCTTTGTTAGGTCATCAACCTATTGGTCTGTCAAATGTACATACTCAAACATATAGTAACACATCTGTCTCCGGTCAGAGGATGCGTGCCTATATCGTGACAACATACGACATAGGACTTTGGTTATCTCGATCTCATTAAGTCAACTCTTTGACCTGGCTAATCTGACACCTCCGAATCTTTATTCCTATGCAGAGGAGCTGCATCAAGAGGCCGGTCAGATATCAGCCTATGTGAGAATGGATTTCCATCTCCTACTCAGGCTAGAGATCATCTCTTAACAATCATTTGACGGTGCTTGATGAGTCCTCAATCTAACCCTTTAGATATTCATCCAAGCACCAGCCTCTATGATTCAATTATTGAATCAACAGTTGTATGATTATTAAGATGGCCATGGTACATAACCCTACTTGTACTAAGGGACCTATTATGCAAATTAGTTATTCTTCATTTCAGATCAGGGAATGATATTTGCAATAACATTTATTGCATAATGGCTCACAGTGGGCTCGCATGTCCAACAGTGTGTATCTGCAAGTACAATATGTTGATCATGGATCCAATCCATGATATTTACTGGTTATTATTGAGTACAGTTTTTGAGTGGGTTTAATGTAGGTTATTTGAAATAAGAAATTTTCATAAGTACATATTTTACTTTGATTTAGGATTTTTATATCAAAGTTTGCTTGCCTTGTCAACTCTGAAAGTTCATTCCCTTATTCACTTTCAAAGTAAGAGATATACTTGCCATTACATCTGAAGAAAGATCTGGGATCTCCTTCTTATCTTTATTACATCCCAATAATATGAGAACTTTTAATTCTGATAAAAAGAAGCGAGAACTCATTCTGCCTTGCAAGTCCAACTTGCACTTCGCAATTCAGTCTTTAACACCCAGTCCCACCACCCCTAAGGCATTGTTGACCTGTCGTTAATTGAACCAACCATCAACATAGAACTCGCTATGCGCAATCCAATATCTCCCCAATAATATAAGGACTCGATATTGGGGTCACTACGTATACGACCTTACTCTTTCAAGAAGCAAAGAGCTCAATCCATGTGCGCTTATATGTAGGAGGTGTCACTTTGGACAAGCATCTCCTACATACAATCCATGGCGACGGATCCCTTCGCCTTGACGAGAGACCATGGTTGTCACTTATGTGATCCTCCATATCGTATTCAAATTATAATTACTTATTGTGAATCATATTCACACAATTAATTCTTCGATGGGAATTACAACTCTATTCAAAATAGAGCATTTATTTTAATTAGATCTAATTAATTTAAGCATATTAATCAATTGTCAATTCAATCAATCAATAAACAAACAATCTTGATTGTTACGTAAAGGATGGTATAATATCAAAATACGTATTACTCAAATTTTAATAATTAGAAAAATACCTCATGATCATCTCAAACATTATACTTTCCTTACCTGCTGTCCTGGTCAGTACACATATGGTGTGGAGCAGATCGCTCACGGAGCAATCTGCTACCCCAACGATCCCCAACTAGACACCATATCCACCTCAGGTCAGGATAATATGATTTGATCATATTTTATTTGAGATGATAGCATGTATTTCAACAGAAGATATACCATATAATATTTATCAAAATCATTTTGATTAATATTAAAAGGAGATTTGCTAAATAAATCCCAAATCCTATTCAAGTATCAATGTTTGTCGGAAAGTTCATCATAACTAAATCGATCAAGATCAATTATCATATCATGTTGGTGATGGTCATTCAAAATAATAATCTTTATTAAATATTTCACAAATATTTAACAAATAATTATTATAGGAGATTAAACATTAATTTCTATTAATTAATTGAATGACAATAACAAGATTCAAATTTGTTAATTTTCTAGCAGTGACACATGTTTACTAAAACTATCAAATCTTGAGCAAATAAACTCCAAATCATGCAAACTAAATTTCCTTGGTTTTACAATTTGATTTGAAATAGATTCCAATCGATAGACACACCATTTTAAGTGCTTTAAAACCATGATTATCTCTTGATTATGTCTAAATCGTTAATCCAGTAATAATGGACTTATGTCCACTAAAACGATCATAACTTGAGCAAACGAATTCCAAATCACACAAATTCAAGTCCTACTATTTACTAAGAATATGGGAAACATAATCCAAGTGATAAACTCACATTTTAAGGAATCTAAACAGGGATAAAAATCTCACAAAATAAGGTTGTAAGAATAAAATGTGATGAAAATTCGCACAACCAAAAATGCCCATATCATCTTAGATTTATGGATCATATCCGAAACCTTTGACCTATGGCCCTGATACCACATGAAGTTTATGGAGAAAACCTTAAGTGCATCATATAAGTGTGAAGATTGTATCTTTTATATGCGATCAAGAGCGACTAGTAGCTCTACTTGCTCAGGGTAGCAGAATTTTAAGAAATTTAAACAAATGAAACCACATGATTTGAGAACACTTCTGAAATCATTTCATCATGGTCAAAAAAGGGTTCAATGGAATACCTCTTGAAGCGTGGTTACGATTTATAGAAACGAAGAGATTCTCCTATCTCAAATTTGATCAAATGGAGGGGACACTTGCGGGCGCATTGATAAAATGCGTGCTCCTCTTAATCCGAGTCGATGATCCAAGTGACGGAACTGCTGATATCTTCTCATGAGATCCAATGTATTCTTTGCGAGTGAGATGCACAGAAGAAGATAGAGATCCACGGGTAGTTGATCTGACAACACATCGACATTGTGGTGACTACAAGATTTTCTAAGTCAATAAATGGACGACTAATATATTGATATAGACAGGGGGGACTGTTATAGAGAGTGATGGAGAGAGTTTAATTCCTCTTGGAATTCAAGTCATTAAAAAAGGCAAGGGCTACCCTTCCTTTTATACTAGTTGGATGCACATAGATCTCAATCCATGTACTTTCTTAATTCAACAATTTAGATTAAAAAGTTATTAATCAATGGTCATGATTTGTTGCTACAAATTTACAATATCAAATAATTAAGATAAATTAATATCATTTTAATTTAATTATAATATATAGATAATTAGGGGAGGCAACCACCATCCCTAAAATAGGTTGGCCATCCCCCTTTGAATGGTTCAAGGTGGACGACCACCTTTCAAGTGGTTAGTTGCCGTCTTTAATATATATATATATATATATATATATATATATATATATATATATTATCAAAATGCAACGACTATTATGGCATTTATCTTCACAAAAATAATTCCAAATTAAATTTAAGAAAACATCAATCATGCCATTGATAAATATGAATCAAATTCATAAATCCAACATAATATGTAAATTAGATTTACAATTGTTTATTGTGAATCCAATTCACAATAACAATATATAATTAGTAATTCTATTTACAATTAAATCTCTCCAACACATTATAAATCATATTTATAATATCCATGATGATTATGGATAGTGATATCCATATCAATCATATTTTTAATAATTAAATCATATTTAATATCCAAGATAACTCTTCTCATGTGCCCAAATAATATGAATCATATTCAAATTATTTATGATAATTAAATCCCATTCAATTACCAAATTATCTCACTACTCGAATACATTATCAATAAAGGAATTATTCTTGAACTCTTTCAACAATAATGCGCTTTCTCTATGGATACTTGGAGATAAGAACATGGTAATTATACGTTTCACATACAATGACTTGGATATTGAGATCACATCTCAAATCAAGATCTCAGGGACCTCTCATAGATTTTTGATTAAACCAAAGCTGTAAATCTAATATCTCATTGCATCTGAATCACATTCAGATCACTGTCCAACATTTGAACTAAGATTAGATTACTTCTCTACTGAGAGGAGTCGCTAAAATCTATACCTATTTCATTACTCCCTCTGAATGGAAGCATCACAGTTATACAATCATTATGATCGCATCATCCTCCGGTATTCCTAATACCTGTACATCCTACATACTGGAAGACCTGGAATAAAATCGAAGATATATATCAAATTTAGAAAATCTCCTTTAGGGTTTTATCATTAAGTTTCACATTTGATTATTGGGATTTGATATCGATCATATACTTTCCAAAAGCATATATCATACCTGAAGGATATGGGAAAACCCTTAAGTGCATCACGGAAGCATAAAGATCACATCGTGTGCAATCAGGAGCGACTAGTCGAACTAGTCTCTCGGGGCAGCAGAATTTTAAAAAAATTTAAGATGATGAAACCACATGATCCAAGAACAATTATTGGATCATTTCATCTAAACCACAATTAGGTACTAGGGTTACCTCTTGAAGCGTGGTTGCGATCGAGTCTCTAAACCAAGAGACCTCCTGTCTCAAGTCTGATCCAACGGAGGAGACGCTTGCGAGCGCATTGATGAGACGTGTGCTCCTCACAATCCATGTCGATGATCCAAGCAGTGAATTTCCTGTTCTTGTCACACGAGATCCAACATCTTCTTCAAGAGCGAGGCACACCAAAGGAGATGGAGATCCATGAGTAGATGATCCAGCAGTATAACAGCGATGCTGCAGCGATGACGAATTTCTCTATGACTCCATGGTGGACGATCACATGAGAGAGGAAGAGAGCCTTGGAGTGTAGAGAATGAGAGAGAGAGAGAGAGAGAGAGAGAGAGAGAGAGAGCATTTGTCGATATTGTAATCGTCTCCATCAAAGAGCAAGGGGTGCCTCTTCTTATATAGAGTTTTGGGATCCATGGATCTCCATCCATGGATTACACACAATCATTGGATGAGATTGATTTGTGTTCCTTTCAATAGCTATGATCTTGTTGTAAAAACACAACAACAATTAATTTAAATTAATATATATTGATAAATCAATATAAATTAATTTCAAATCAAATCAATTGGCTAGTCTTGGAGATAATGAGGGGACTAACCTCATCCCCTAAAAAGGGGGGACATCCACCAATCATCTCATGAGATCTCATTATCTCATGATATCTCATTATCTCATGAGATCTCCAAGATTTACAACAACATTTGTTGTAAATTATCTCATAAAAAAAATTCATAATTATCGAACATTGCAATCATGCCATTGGAAAAAATGTGAATCACATTCACATCCCAAAACAAAATGTAAATTATATTTTGAATTAATCATCCAATGTGAATCCATTTCACATCAATAATTAATTAACAAATATAAATCACAATATGCTCTCTCTAATATATTATAAATCACATTTATAATGTATCTGATTAATATAGATATTGCTATCCACATTATTCATATCCACAATAATTGAATCACATTTAATCATCTTGGATCTCTTTTCTCATGTGTCCAAATAACATGAATCACATTCACATTATTCACATCTTTGATAATTAAATAAAATTTAATTTTCTTAGATATCTCTCCTTATAATATGAATCAACTTCATATTATACATGATAATCAAATCACATTTAAATATCAATTTTATCAATGCTCGGATATATAATATAGATAGTGAAATTACCCATGAACTCTTTCAAGGATAATGCGCTTTCTCCGTAGATACTTGGAGATATGTACATGGCGATTGTATTGTTCCACGTATAGTGACTTGGATATTGGGATCACATCTCAAATCCATATCTTGCAGACCTCCCATAGATGTTTGATTAAATCAAATCCGTAAATCTAATCTTCTCATTGTATCTAAATCACATTCAGACTAGGGTCCAACATTTGGACTAAGATCAGATCACTTCTCTATGAGAGGAGTCACTAAAATCTAGACCTATTTTACCACTCCTTAGGAATGGAAGCGTCATGGTTATACAATAATTTATGATTACATTACCCTCAGGTATTCTTAATACTTGTACATCCTGCATAATGAAAGACCCAGATTAAACCCGAAGTTTTAGATCTCTTTTAAACTGTCTCCTTCAGGGTTTTATTATTAAGTTTCTCACTTGATCATTAGGAGCCGGTATTGATCATATACTTTATAGAAGCATATACCATACCTAGGTCTTGATCATATACTTTCCAAAAGCATATATCAAACCTACAAATTCAGTAAAGCTTCCTAAGCGAGATGACCATGCACATAATTTGATTCTTCCCAATATCTCAAGAGTGAGCTCATGTCTTCTGGTTCAGTAAATGAACCTGTATGACCCCTTTAAGAGATCGTATTACTCATAACCTTGGTTAAGTCATCAATCTATTAGTCTGCCAAATGTACATACTCAAACATATAGTAACACATCTGTGTCCGGTCAGAGGATGCGTGCCCATATCATGATAGCATATGACAAAGGTCTTTGGTTATCTTGGTCTCATTAAGTCAATTCTTTGACCTAACTAATCTGATACCTCTGAATCTCTATTCCCATGCAGAGGACCTGCATCAAAAGATGGGTCATATATCAACCTAATGAGAATGGATTGCCATCTCCTACTCAGGATGGAGATCATCTCTTAACAATCATATGACGGTGCTTGATGAGTCCTCAATCTAACTCTGTAGATATTCATCCAGGCACTAACCTCTATGATTCATCAAATTAATCAACAACTGTATGATCATTAAGATAGCCATGGTACATAACCCTAATTGTACTACGGGACCTACTATACAAATTAGTTATTCTTCATTTGAGATCGGGGAATGATATTCTCAATAACATTTATTGTATAATGGCTCGCCGTGGGCTCGCATGCCCAACAATACTTAGGTATTGATCATATACTTTCAAAAAAGCATACATCAAACCTACAGATTCAGTCAAGCTTCTAATTCGAGTTGACCGTACACGGAATTTGATCTCAATATATCATGAGTGAGCTCATTTCTTCCGGTTCAGTAATGAACCTATATGATCCCTTTGAGAGATCGTATTACTGATAAGCCCTCGTATGCACATTAGCTCACCGGTGTATATACCTTGATTAGGCCATCAACCTATCGATCTGCCAAATGTACATACTTAGACATATGACAATACATCTATCTCTGATCAACAGACGCATGCCTATATCATGATAGCATACGACATAAGACTTGGTTATTAACTCAACTCTTTGACCTAACTTATCTGACACCTTCGAATCTCTATTCCTATGTAGTGAACCTGCATTAAGAGGTCGGTTAGATATAAACCCATTTGAGAAAGGATTTCCATCTCCGACTCAAGTTGGAGATCATCTCTTAGTAATCATTTGACAGTGCTTGATAAGTCCTCAATTAACTCCTTAGTTATTCATCCGAGCACCTGCCTCTATGATTCAACAATTGAATAAAACAACTGTATGATAATTAAGATGGTCATGGTACATAACCCTAATTGTACTAAGGGATCTATTATGAAAATTAATTATTCTTCATTTCATATCATGGAATGATAATTGTAATAACATTTATTACATAATGGCTCGCTGTGGGCTCGCATGTCCAACATTTATATGTCTAAGTATGTACATTTGGCAGACCGATAGGTTAATGGCCCAATCAAGGTCTATACATCGATGAGCTGGAGTGCATACAATGGCATATGAGTAATATGATCTCTCAACGGGTCATATCGGTTCACTTGTGAATGAGAAGACTTGAGCTCACTTATGATTAATGTGATTTTTGGGCACATGGGAAGAGTTATCCTGGATAAATAAATGTGATTTAATTAGCAAATATATGATTAATGTGGACATTACTATCCATAATAATCATGGATATTATAAATATGGTTTATAATATGTTGGAGAGATATAATTGTAAATAGAATTACAAATTATATGTTGTTGTGAATTGAATTCACAACAAACAATAAATTCTAAATCTAGTTTTACATATTATGTTGGATATATGATTATGATTCATATTTGTCAATGGCATGATTGATATTTTCACAAATTTAATTTGAAATTATTTTTATGAATATAAATGCAATAATAGTTGTTGCATTTAAATGTGTGTGTGTATAAGGAAGGCAACTGGCCACCTAAAAGGTGGACGTTCACCTTGAACCATTCAAGGGGGACGACTACCCTATTTTTAGGAATGGTGGTTGCCTCCCTTAGTTATCTATATTTTATAATTAAATTAAAATTAATTAGTTGTTTCCTTGTTAAATGAATATAATTATTATTTTTAACTATTTGGTTGTTGCAAATTTATAGCAACAAATCATGGCCATTGATTAATACTTCTTAATCTAAACCATTTGATTAATAGAGCACATGGATTGAGATCCATGTGCATCCAACTAGTATAAATGGAAGGGTAGCCCTTGCCTTAGACTACTTGAATTTCAAGAGGAATTAAACTCTCTCCATCTCTCTCTATAGCTGTCCCCCATCTCTATATCAATATGGTGGCCGCCCACTTATTGACTTAGAAAATCTTGTAGTCACCGCGACACAGTTGTGTTGTCAGATCGACTACTCATTGATCTCCATCTTCTTCGGGGCTCCTATCTCATGAAGAATACTTTTGATTTTGTAAGACTATATCATGAGACTCAAGGCTCGGATAATCATCTTATATTATAAAAATCCTGCGTTTCATCAATACACTCGCAAGCGTCTTCTCTGTTGGATCTGACTTGAGACAAGAGGTCTCTTAATTTAGAGATATGATCACAACCACACTATTATGAGGTATTATGATATCTACTTTGTGATTTATATGAAACAATCTGAGAAGTGTTCTTGGATTATGTGGTTTCATTGCTATTTTTAAATTTCGTTGCACTGAGCAACTTGTGTGACTAGTCGCTCCAGATCAGATGTGATGCATTCTTCATGCTTCTATGATGCGCTTAAGGTTCCTTCCATAACCTTCAAATGATGAGCCTTGGTAGAGGTCTTTGATATGATCTGAAACCCTTGGCGGTAAAGGTTTATGTTTCAGATGCGAGGGAATTGTTATTTTTGCAAAGGATGTAAGATTCGAATTGATTTTTCACTAAAATAAAACCTTATGTTTGTGCATTATTTGGACGTGGTTTTTTGGTTAATAAAATATTTTTAGAATGTCTAAATATGTCCTAAAAATAATAACCTATAATTGGTACCAAAAGTGCATGAAAATGATTCGAAGAGTTCCCACCATGAAAGTTATTTTGCATGTATTTGTGGATCTATAAGAATTTTTCTCAATATTTTCCCATCATGAAATATTAAATAAACACTCGTATTAAGTAGAGAATCAAACCAAAAATTTTCTTGATTTTATTTTGGGTGATTTCGTCTCTGTTTGCCCTAGATATTCCATATTTAATGGAGATGGGTCAGGAGATTATTAGATCATCAAATATCTTTGCTTAATGTGTTTATAATTCTGTGGAAATCTTGGAAATTATGAATTTTCCTTGATTAGTTATGATGCTTAATAGTTATAAAATAATTATTAATCATCGTAGGCTATTGAATACATGTTTTATGAAACCCTAGTTTGTCCTACAATACTTATAGGATAATTTCTACATGCAAAACATTGTTACTTGAATAGGATTAGGAGTTTATTTAGCAAATATCCTTATAATATCGATCAAAATGATTTCGAAATTATATGGTATAAATTTGGTTGAAATACCGAATATCATCAAAACACAAAATGATCAAATCACATTATCTTGACCTGAATCTTATATGATGTCTAGTCGAGGGTTGTTGAGGTAGTAAGTTGCCCCGTGAGCGATCTGTCCCACATCCTGTGCTGGCCAGGACAACATGTAAGGAAATGATAATGCTAGAAATAATCGTGATTTATTTTTTTAATTATTATAATTTGATCAATACATATTTTGAGATTATACCATCCTTCAAGTAACAATCAAGATTGTTTGTTGGTTTATTGAGTTGGATTGATAATAGATTTAATATGATTAAATGAATTATATCCGATTAAAACGCTCTATTATAAACATAATATCATTTTTCTTAGAAGAATTAATTATGTGAATATGATCCATAATAATGAATTAAATTTTGAACATGATATGGAGGATCACATAAGTAACATCCATGGTCTCCTATCAAGGCAAAGGGTTCTGTCACCATGGATTGTATGTACGAGATGCATGTATGAAGTGAAAACTTTTCGTGCATATAAGTGCAAATGGATTGTGCTATTTTCTTCTCAAAAAAGTAAGGTCGTATGCGTAGTGACCCCAATATCGGTTCCTCATATTATTGGGGTGATAGTAGATTGCGCACATCGATTTCTAATCATATTGATGGTTGTTTCAATTAGCGACGGGCCAACATCGCCTTCAGGGTGGTGGGCCCAGGCAATGTTTTTGAAACCGGACTGGATCGACCGGTGAACCGGGCCTGAACCGGTCCGGTTAACTTGTTTATGCTGGTTTGGTTTGATTAATCAAATTTTAATTAACCCGTCCGATTCAACCTATTTTTTTGACCCGGTTATTTAAAAATTTTGTTGGTAATAGGAGTTGAACCCATGACCTTTGGTTATATCTTTCACACTTCTAACCAACTACACTATCACAAGTTTTTATATGTATTGAGTTTTAAATATAATTAAACTATTATCATGTTATAGAGCATCTAATCCAAATAATATATATATATATATGATATGTATGATATTTGATGGTGTATAAGAAAAATACTTTATGCATAGTGTGAAATATATACATTATCTGTATATGTTATATATATTTCAAGTATATTAAGTGTATATTATATATATATATTATTTCATTTCGGCTTGATTAGCCGGTTCAACCACTTTTTTCACCAGTTCGATTTAATCCGATTTTAAATAATGATGACATCATCATCCCGTTGAACCGGTTTGATTACATGGTTCGATCCGATCCGACCATTTCAATAATGTTTCCAGTTCGATGTCCAGTTCGGTTTCAAAAACCTTGGGCCCATGTGTTAAAGACCGATTGGGAATGCAAGTTGGACTTGCAATGCAGAATACGTTCATGTTTCTTTTTACACAAGTTGCAGTTTCTCATATTATTGGTATGTAGCAAAGGTAAGAAAGGAGATCATAGATCTTGCTTGAGATATAATGGTAAGCATGTCTTTTACTTTGAAAGTTAATAAGGGAATGAACTTTCAGAGTTTACAAGGCACAGAAACTTCGATATAAAATCCTCAATCAAAGCAAATATGAATTTATGCATATATTTCTTATTTCATATAACCTATATAAAACCCACTCAAAATTATACTCAATAATAACCAAAAAATATCATGGACTGGATCCAAGATCAAGATATTGTGCTGTTGTTGGACACATAATGTATATAGTTGCAATGTGCATGTTTTCTCATAATAGTGAGGAATGACAATTAAAAAGACAATAGGACAACAACATTGGGTTTGTATGTCTCTATAGTCTTGATCTCTAATTGAATGTGCTTTGGAAGAATCATGTCGATGATGATCGTAATTGTCAAAAATCCTTATAGAATCTAAGAAGTTGTTTTGGAAGACATATGTGCTCTCAACATTTAATCATGAATGACATGGTTCACTTCATTATGTAGAATGATGGCTCGATAAGAGATATTGTACTCAAAATGTTTGAGTACCTGCTTGAACCAAATACTTTAAGAGTTAAGATTGATGTTGCTATGATGAGTGTCATCATTCTACTATCTATAATCTAGTCCTTCAGAAACTTCATAATATTCATATTACATGAATTGAATGAAGCATGTATCTATGTTGAAATACTCTTATGCTGAAATATTTTGAGTTCAACATAAGAGATCCTTTGTCTTAAGCAACAGTTGATTGTAGATGAAGGGAGCACAATGGAAGCATGGATCTGACCCAAGTGAGAAGGAAAATCAAAAGAGTTGATTGTACTTCTGTAATTTCCAAACATATGACATCCAAAGATTTAGACGAATGCCAATACCACAACAAGCCGATGTACTGATAGTATGACTATCTAGGCTATATAACATCCTTAGAGAAGGACTCGGATAGTGCATCAGAATATTATATATCTACATATCATCATTGAAATCGACTTATTTATCATACAAAGTCAAAGTATAATAATTTTATCTCACTCTTCTAATAACACTTGTAATTGGTTGCATATGTTTTAGAGAACTGGAAAATTTGATCTTAGGGTTTAATAGTCATCAACATGGATGTTGATGCAATTGTTGCAAAAATCTCCATTTGACAGATAGACTACATTTTTTTAGTGGGATAGGCTATAAGGGTGTAACCCATTAGGTGTAAATGGATCTTCAATAGAGAGAGGAAAATTGATGAGAAGGTAGAGACCTTCTGAGCATGCTCGGATCAATAAGAACACACAAAGGGAAGACATTGCTCGTGATGAGACTTGCTCTTCATAGACCACGCTTAAACCCATCATAATATTTCTAACTATAGCTGCACAACTTGACTATGACATCTAAATGTTGGAAGTCAAGATTGCATTCCTCTATGAGGACCTCACTAAGGACATTCATATGAAGTAGTCTCAGGGCTTCATAGTTGAGGAAGGCAAGATGTTCAAGCTAAAGAACTCCATCTATGGACTCAGATAAGCTTCTTAAGTTGGAACATTAGATTTGATGAAATTATAAATGTTATGATTTCAGGTAGAATCTTGATAAACCATGTGAAGCTTAGTGGGAGTGCCATTGTTTTCATCGTGCTAAATTTAGATGAAGTCATAATAATTTAGAATGATATAAGGATGATAATGGATGTTTTTTGATCTAGTTATTCTATACCTTGAGATGTGATCTCAAAGATACTTCTTATATCTTAGTTCTGAATTTGTTCAGAAGCAAAGAGAAGAGGGTATTGTGACCGTCACATTAGTGGTACACCTTGGACATGTTCTATTTTTTTGGGAAACCCCAAGGAAGGCTTCCTTCCCTTAAGATATAGTACTGACCTATCTAAAGGGATATAACCTAAGGAAATGAATGTTAAAACTGCTTGCCCTTGTGCATCAGTTATGAGAAGTCTGTTGTATGGGAAATGTGTACAAAACTCAAATATCCACAATACAATGGGAGCAGTAAACTGTTACTAATACTACTATGGAGATAAAACACTTGATTGCAGTAATAAAACTACCTTCAAAGAGGACACGATTTTTGAGATAGTGATCTCACAGTCTAATCATCAAGAACTTAAGACTTTATATAGAGTGATATAAAAGGTCTTAACTGCAGATGCCTTATAAGACATAAGACTGGATCTTAGTCTTAGGAGATAGAGATCTCCAGAAACACGAGTATTCTGATAAGGATAATAGAAATTACATATCGATTATAATAATTATTGAGTTGTAGTGTCAAGGACACTATAACTACTGCAACAAAATTGAGTATTGGTTGCATAAAATGCAACATTTGCATCAAATGCGAGAATGCTACTAGGGATATGCAAGTATTGTAAAAGGACTTGGCATAGTATCTCGAGAATAGAGTGATTAGTCAGCTTACCAAGCTATTTTCTAAATAGCTTATGATTAGAACATGAATGTGGGTTTAAAGATTAGTTTGTTAATGACTCTTTGACCTAGTCGGAGATTGTTGGACATGCGAGCCCACGATGAGCCATTATGCAATAAATGTTATTACAATTCATTACCTAATATGAAATGAAGAATAATTAATTTGCATAATAGGTCCTTTAGTACAATTAAGGTTATGTACCATGTCCATCTTAATAATCATATAGCTATTGATTCAATGGTTGAATCATAGAGGCTGGTGCTTGGATGATATCTAAAGAATTAGATTGAGAAATCATCAAGCACTGTCAAATGATTATTAAGAGATGATCTCCAGCCTGAGAAGGATATGGAAATCCTTTCTCTTAACCGACCTCTTGATGCAAGTCCTCTACATAGGAATAGAGATTCGGAGGTGTCAGATACGTTAAGTCAAAGAGTTGACTTAATGAGATTGAGATAACCCAGACCTATGTCGTATGTTGTCGCGATATAGGCATGCATCATGTGACCGGAGACAGATGTGTTGCTATATATATGAGCATGTACATTGGGTAGACCGATAGGTTGATGTCCTAATCAAGGTATATACACCAACGAGCTGCTGTGCATATAAAGGCATATGAGTAATATGATCTCTCAAAGGGATCATACATGTTCACTTATGAATTGGAATACATGAGATTACTTATGAGGTATTGGGATGGATTAAATTCCATGCATGGTCGTCTTGCTTTGGAAGCATGACAAGAATTTTTAGGTATGATATATGCTTTTGGAAAGCGTATGATCGATACCAACTCCTAATGACCTAGTGAGAAACTTAATATTAAAACGTTGAAGGAGACATTCTAAAAGAGATCTTAAACTTTGACTTTATTCTAGGTCTTCCAATATGCAAGATGTACATGTATTAGGAATACCTGAGGGTGCTGTGATCATAAACGATTGTATAACCATGACACTTCCATTACGAGGGAGTGATGGAACTTGTCGGAATTTTAGTGACTCCTCTCAGTAGAGAAGTGATCCGATCTTAGTCTAAATGTTGGACATTGATCTGAACGTGATTCAAATGCAATGAGAAGATTAGATCTATGGCCTTGATTTAATCAAGAATCTATGAATGGTCCCCGAGATTTGGATTTGAGATGTGATCTCAATATCCCAATCGCCCTATCCTTATCTCCAAGTATCCGCAGAGAAAGCTCATTATTCTTGAAAGAGTTCAATAACAATTCCATTATTGAATTGTTTATCCGAGCATTGAGATAATTAAATGAGATTTAATTATCATAAATAGTTTGCATATAATTCAAATTATTTGGAGACATGAGAAGATCTATCTTGGATAATTAAATGTGAATTAATTATCAAAGATATGATTAATGTGGATATCACTATATATAATAATCGTGGATATTATAAATATAATTTATAATATGTTGGAGAGATTAAATTGTAAATAGAATTACAAATTATTTGTTGTTGTGAATTCGATTCACAGCAAACAATTAATTGTAAATTTAATTTACATATTATGTTGGATATGATATGATTCATATTTGTAAATGTCAAGATTGGTATTATCATAAACTTAATTTGGAAATATTTTTGTGAAAAATTAATCCAATAATAGTTGTTGCATTTTAATATATATATATATATATCAAATAAGGTAACTAACTGCCTAAAAGGTGATCATCCATCTTGAACCATTCAAGGGGGAAAACCACCCTATTTTTAGGAATGATGGTTGTATCCCTTAATTATCTATATTTTATAATTAAATTAAAATAAATCAGTTGTTATCTCGATAAAAGAGTATAATTAGTTTAATTTAATTATTTGTTTGTTGTAAATTTATATCAACAAATCTTGACCATTAATTAATAACTTCTTAATCTAAACCACTAGATTAAGAGAGCACATGGATCGAAATCTATGTGCATCCAACTAGTATAAAAGGAAGGGTAGCCCTTATCTTTTGGACTACTTGAATTCCAAGAGGAACTAAACTCTCTCCATCTCTCTCTATAGCCATCCCAAACTCTCTATATCAATATAGTGGACATCTACTTATTGACTTATAAAATCTCATCGTCACCACAACGCCATTGTGCTTCCGGTTCGACTACTCATGGATCTCTATTTTCTTCAAGGCTCCTTGCTTGTGAAGAAGACATTCGATTTCATGAGAAGAAATCAAGAGATTCGAGGCTTGAATAATCATCTTGGATTACGAGAAGCCCACATTTCATCAACACACTCGCAAGTGTTTTCTCTGTTGTATTAGACTTGAGAAATGAGGTCTCATACTTTAGAGACACGATTGCAATCAAGCTTCAAGAGGTATTCTGATTTCTACTTTGCGATTTAGATGAAATGATCTGAAAAGTGTTCTTGGATCACGTGGTTTCATCTCTTTAATTTTTTAAATCTCCTACACCGAGCAATTAGTGCGATTAGTCGTTCCTGATCGCATGTGATGTGATCTTCACACTTCCATGATGCGCTTAAGGATCTTTCCATAACCTTCAATTGTTACCTAGGATGACACATCACCCGAGGCAAAGGGGTTGAAGGTGGAATGGTAGAGGCGCTTTGAGGGCAAGGTTGTGTCGAGGTGAGACATGTGATGCAACGAGCGGTGGAGGTGATTGATGCAAGGCGAGAAGGTGGTGCAATTTGGGGGTTTGATCGGAGAGGTGCAATGATGAAGACAAGCAAAAGAATTGGATAAGATGTGAAGAAGGAAAGAAGAGGAAGAGGGTGGTCTCCTGAGGATGAAGTGTAGGAGGAAACTCCGATCATCGCCTCAGTGGCCAAGCAGAGGCCACGAAGCTTGACTGATCGTCTCATGATCGATCAATAATAGAGGAAAGTGATCCTCTGGACCAAGCCTTCAAGGGTTCTTCACCGGAGGTGGTGGCCTCTATTACAAGCTACCTCTCCGGTAATGACTCCATTTGATGAACGTGAAATCCACCTCTTTTACAGTCTATATACTATAGTATAGGAGGCGGAAAATGATTTGTCAAAAAAACTACAATACTTGAATATTGTGGAGAATTTTTACTTGGTAAGTATACCAAGGTCAAACGTATGGAACGATTTATTTCTAGTCGAGAGGTTATAAATTAATTTCAATAATTAATTAATTGCTATGTTAATTTCTTTATAAAATAAAGTGAAAATGAATGCAATGCGAAGAAGACAATGAAGCATGGGATCTATGATTTCTAATATTTAATTTAGTAAGAAGATGAGCAAATAATCCTTAAGATGGAACTACAGATCAAAAGATATTAATTGTAGAAAAATTTATCAATTAGAATCCAAGCTGTAATGTTAAGAAAAAGTAAATAATAAACATTCCTGCAGATGATTAGAAGATTTGACCTCCAAATTCCCTATAATAAAATCCTCAAATAAATGGATTTTAATCGTATAAAATGTCAGGGAACTGAATTAATTCCTCCTCAATTATGTCCCTACAAAGATTAATTCCTCAATTAAAATGATTATTTATCATTAGAGAATTAATCAAACTAAATATCCTCAGTCGAGTCCATGCAGATTGAGTTTAAGGTTTTCTCAATATAAAATAACACAAATTTATAAAAATCAGTCTGCATAGATCAAAATAGATCCTCAAATAATATTCAACTTAAAACAAGGGTTTGATATATTCACAACATATATAAAATGGTAGAGCACATAAATAATTTCAAAACAACATATTGTGCGCAAAAATTGAAGTTCAAATGAGAAAGATATAATGAAATGAAGTTTTGAGGACTAAAATGCAATGAAAATAAATAATTTTATTCTCAATTTGGTCCTTGGAGGACTTATATGTAATATACAAAACTTGGAGGGGCCTCTCGTAATTTACCCATGACGGCATGCACACCGCATGTGTTTTTGGCGGTGGGGCTGTCAACGCGATTTCCAAGAATGGCAGGGGGTAGGCCGTAATTTCCCCCCGAAGCATATGCCTCTATCACGACCCCGATTCCCGGGCCATCGGATCCTCCCATATCCGGATCGAGTTACTCAACAATAATTTATTCAGCAATCACAACTAACATTCAGAAACAGACTGCAAATAAAAATACTCAAAAGAAATTATTTCAACACTTTTCCATTCACAAAATAAAGTTCAGATGATACACTGTCCCATTATAACCATTTACATGTACATCAGCTTGAAAGGAAAATATACAAAAGATCACTAACTACCTTAAAAAGTAAAGCTACCGTGGCTGGCTGGATGTCTAGTATGTAAGACGGATGAATTTTTAAAGTCCTTGCGATGGCTCACCGACACCTGTTGGGTTTTCCATAAATCATAGGATAAAAATTAGCGAATGCTAAGTAACGACGAAGAGAAAAGCAAACAAATTATGTAGTTTTGCAAAACTTGTTATCCCAAAAGGTTTTATTCCTTCTTATTAATTTAAGTTCTATTCATTTCTATTCCACATCAGGGATTAGTCCAAGGGGAACCCCACCCTTCTTGGACTCCGAAGCTGTGGATACTTTAAGATTGGAGATTGCGTTGATCTTGGTAAGCTTATGCCACTGCA
Source organism: Ottelia alismoides (assembly GCA_037367405.1). NCBI lineage: Eukaryota > Viridiplantae > Streptophyta > Magnoliopsida > Alismatales > Hydrocharitaceae > Ottelia > Ottelia alismoides. The sequence continues at coordinate 316,641 of JAZKJV010002794.1, read as the reverse complement.
CGTCGCCTCAACCAATCCTCCAATACTACCCTGACAATTTCCTTTTCTTTTATTAACTAGGGTCTCAACCCTCAGCCTGGAAAACAAATGAGCACACCGTCCTCGAGGACTCGATTGCTTAAAACCTCCGGCTAACATTTAATCATATAACCTAGTGGCTTTATATACATATTATCGTGACCCAACCTCTATTGAACCACCCATACCTCCACATGACATGACCACTTCTTCCATCGTTCAACCCGAAGATACTGGCTCCCGGTACCACGCGTTGCAAATAATCATTTCGTGCGCACTTATCATAACTGGGCAACTGTGTACCACCTAGGTAGGGAAATGCCAATACGGGTTCCTTCCGACAAACCTACAGGTTGCATGCCCGACCTGTAGTTCTACTCCCAGTCATCCTTAACGTGACATACACAATCCATTTCAAGATCCAACTCAAACCACATCAATTCCCATGATGTAATTCTTTCATTAAGTATTCGATTTGTATAATCAGTAATAATTAGTATAGACCCACATATATATTATTCATATACATATATACTCATATTATGCCTATTTTAACTCCCAAACCCTAACTTTCGAAGCCACCGCATCGATTTGATGCTTAAACCTTATTTTAGTGGGAATCACAAAGAAACTGTTCAGACTTTTTCAAAAACAACCAAAATTAGTTTCTTTATAGCACAGAATATAAAATCAAGACTTTCAATAATCTCGTTTGAAAACCCAACATCAAAAGGAAGGATTTCGTTACCTAATCGAGCTCTCTCTCGTGTATACAAGGCTTTATCGTGTTTCGTTTTTTAGAAAGGCTATTTTAAGGCTCCAGAAAAGATTGAATTTCATTTTCGTATCAAAAACACTAAGAACGTGTCAAGAATGCGAAGGACGAACGAAGAATGTGAAGAACGTGAAGAACGCCAAGAACATATTTTCTCTTAAAATTTTGGCAGAGTTTCCCCTTATATCGGTACATATTTCTTGAAAAATTTCGGCAGAGTTTCCCCTTATATCGGGACATATTTCTCGGAAAATTTCGGCAGAGTTTCCCCTTATATCGGGACATATTTCAAAATAAAAATGAAAAGAGTTTCCTCTATAAAATCAATCGAGAGGAAAATAACAACGAAACTGAAAGAATATACTCAAACAACAAGAGATGAAGAATCGGTAGACACCACACATCTTAGGTGAGTGAACGTGTGACGAATCACAGGGTCACTGACGTGCATAGCCGCCCGCACCTAAGTAGGGTATTACACATTCTTCATCAAAATATTTATAAAAGCATAATAGAAAGAATAGAAACATAAACGATGGAGAATCGGTAGACACCACGCGTCTTAGATGAGTGAACGTGTGACGAATCACAGGGTCACTGACGTGCATAGCCGCCCGCACCTAAGTAGGGTGTTACACAGATTTCTCCTCGAACCACAATAGGAAAACGAATCGGAAAGAAAAATGAATCAAGAACAAAACTTGGAAGAACAAGAGGATAAATTGAAAGCCTAGCTTACGAAGCAAACTAAGAGAGGATCATACGTTTCTCCTCCTCGTTCTCCCGATAATGCTTTGCTAACGCTCCTCCCTCGCCTCCCACTCCTCCTCCCGACCCTAGCCCTTGGGTTGGTGGTGGTAGTGGAAGTCGTAGAGAATGAATGGGTAGAGGGGTCTATTTATAGGCCCTAGAAAGCCACTAACCATGGTTAGAAAACCATAGTTTAGACCTTAACCAAGGTTTAGCAGCCCTTGGTTTTAGCCAAAACTTATCCCAAACTTGGGGCTTAAGTTAGAACATTCTAGAGGATCATAGATTCGCTAATGACGCTTAATTAACACTAATCATGATTAACTTTCACAAATCGCGATTTAACTTTCGCAGCTTACGCTTATCTTTTGCTAACTATTGATTAGTGTTTGCTAATGATCATTAGCAGTTTTCAATTTGTCATTAATTTCTTTAATCATGTTTAATTAGTCTTAATGACAGTCATTATGGGTTAATGATGTTTTATCTCTCCTTACTTCTCTTTCTTTCGAAATTCATAACAAATCGAAATGAAATCCGATTCACATGAAACAAATTGGTTTCCTCTTGACGAGCCAGATCTTATTATATAGAATCCGAGATATGCCAAGTTTAAGGATTTACTATTATAACAACCTTAAAGAAAGTCTCGTCCTCGAGATTAGAAATGTAGGCATAATCCTCGAGACTAGAAATGTAGGCATAACAACCTTAAAGAGGATTGAAATCATAACAACCTTAAAGAGAATGAACGCCCTTTCATTTATAATGAATATATACATAATACATAGTGTTATCATTCAAACAAGTACGTGTATTTCTCTCTCATTTTTGCCTTAGGTTCTCATGTGGCTTCTTCAAACTCTTGGTTCCGCCGCAATACTTTAACTAGAGGCACTTCTTTGTTTCTTAACTTCTTGATATCCCTTTCAAGTATTTGCACAGGTATCTCTTGGTATGTCAAGTCTGGATCAACATGTATATCATCATAACTTATCTTATGCTCTGGATCCCTAATGTACTTTCTCAGATTTGATACATGAAATACATCATGTACTGCCGAAAGATGTGGAGGAAGCGCAAGTCTATAGGCAACTTTTCTAATCCGTTGAATAATTTCAAAGCGACCCATGAACCTGGGTGCTAACTTCCCACGCAAGCCAAACCTCTGAACACCCTTCATAGGTGATACGTTGATAAATACAAAGTCACCTACCTCAAATTCAAGGTCTCTTCGCCTGGTATCACTATAACTTTTCTGGTGACTCTGGGTAGTTAATAGTCTTTTTCTAGCAAGCTCTACAGCTTCCCGTGTCTCCTGAAGTCTATCTGAATCATAAAGGTTCTTTATTCTGACCTCTTACCAACACAAAGGAGTAGTACACCTTCGTCCATAGAGTGATTCAAATGGTGCCATGCCAATACTTGTATGGTAACTATTATTGTAGGTGAATTCTGCAAGAGGCAAATGTTTAATCCATGATCCCTTCCATTCTAAGGCACATGCTCGTAGCATATCCTCTAGTGTCTGAATTGTACGTTCTGACTGACCGTCTGTTTGTGGATGATATGCTGTGCTTAAGCATAACTGTGTACCTAAGGCTTTCATGAAGTTCTCCCAATAGTGTGAGGTGAATCGTGAATCTCGATCGATACTACTTCCTTTGGGATACCATGGAGGCGAATCACATGTGTAATATATAACTCAAAAAGCTGGTCTGGAGTGAAAGATAAGCTTATCGAAATAAAGTGTGCTACCTTTATCAGACGATCTATTATAACCCAGATACTATCTTTACTACCAGTCGTCTGAGGTAAGCCAGTAACGAAGTCCATGGAAATGCTTTCCCATTTCCATTCAAGTATAGGGAGGGGTTGCAATAATCCTGGTGGCTTTTGGTGTGAAGCCTTTACCTGCTGGCAAGTGAAACATGAATTCACAAACTCAGCAACATCTTTCTTCATTCCCGGCCACCAAAAGTATGAATGGAGATCCTTATACATCTTTGTAATTCCTGGATGAATAAATAATCTTGAGCAGTATGCTTCTCATAAGAAGTCTTTCCTTAGTTCAGGTGTGTTTGGTACACAAACTCTGTGATGGTTATACAGTAACCCATCTTGTATCTAGAATCCCTCTATCTCATTCTTCTCAAGTTGTTGTCTCATGTCTTTAAGAACTGGATCATCCTCCTGTCCTTTCTTTATTTTATCCCAGATCTCTGGTTTGTATTGGTGAGGAATAGTTATAGTATCAACACTACTATCAAATAGTTTCCATTCGCTTAACATTGATAGTAAACCCCAGAAGTGGATAGCACTTACCAACCCAGGTGAATAAGTTCTTCTGCTAAGGGCATTTGCTACGATGCTCCCCTTACCAGGGTGGTAGGAGATAGTGCAATCATAGTCTTTCAACAACTCTAGCCACCGTTTCTGTCTCATATTGACTTCCTTCTGATTAAATAGATATTTCAATCTTTTATGATCAGTGAAGATTTCAAAAGTAATACCATACAGGTAATGTCTCCATACCTTTAAAGCAAAAACTACAGCAACTAATTCAAGGTCATGTGTTGGGTAGTTCTTTTCATGTGTCCTGAGCTGTCGTGATGCATACGCAACTACCTTACCATGTTGCATAAGAACTGCCCCAAGTCCTTCTTTAGACGCATCAGTGTACACTGTGAACCCTTCACTCCCAGAGGGTAGAGTAAGGATTGGTGCAAATGTTAGGCATTCTTCCAGTGTCTGAAAATGAGCTTCACATGTATCAGACCATAAGAATGGATCTCCTTCTGAGTTAGTCTAGTCATTGGCAATGCTATTCGTGAAAAGTCCTTTACGAATATTCTATAATATCCAGCTAAACCCAGAAAAGATCATATTTCTGTGATAGTCTTTGGGCGTTCCCAATTCATCACCGCGCTAACCTTTGTAGGATCAACTGATATACCTTCTCCAGAAATAACATGGCCTAAGAAAGATACTTTAGATAGTCAAAAGTCACATTTGCTATATTTAGCATACAGTTTGTTCTTCCTTAGAGTTTCAAGTGCCTGCCTGAGATAGTATTCATGCAGATATTTATCCTTGGAGTAAATAAGCACATCATCAATAAAGACTGCTACAAAGTGATCTAAGAACTCCTTGAATACTCTATTCATGAGATCCATGAAGGCTGCTGGGGCATTTGTTAGTCCAAAAGGCATAACTAAGAATTCATAATGCCCGTATCTAGTTCGAAAAGCTGTCTTGGGAATATCTGTATCTTTAATTTTCAACTGATGGTATCCAGATCTTAAATCAGTCTTGGAATAAACAATTGAACCCTGTAATTGATCAAAGAGATCATCTATTCTTGGCAGTCGATACTTATTCTTTATTGTCCTCTTGTTTAGTTGTCTATAGTCAATGCACAACCGCATTGACCCATCCTTTTTCTTGACAAATAAGACAGGTTCATCCCATGGTGAAGTACTAGGATGAATGAATCCTTTATTTAACAATTCTTACAATTGTACTTTTAACTCTCATAACTCAGCTGGTGCCATCCTATATGGAGGGATAGAGATAGGATGAGTATCAGGTATGAGAGAGATTTCAAATTCAATTTCTCGCTCAGATGGTAATCCAGGTAGTTCCTCTGAAAATACATCAGGAAACTTGCACACTATAGGTATATTTTCCATCATTCTTTCTGACCCTGATGTAGTGGATACATAAGCTAAATAGCCTTAGCACCATTTCTCTAACAATTGTTGTGCCTTCAAAGTAGAGATATATTCGACATTATCATTGGATGTCTTTCCAATGAACTGGAACTCTATTGAGTTAGGAAGATGAAATGTTACTGTCTTCTAAAAACAATCAAGACATGCATGATGCCTTTCTAGCCAATCCATCCTAGGATAAGATCAAAATAATTCATTTCGATAAGTAGCAGATAAGAAGGTGAGTCATGTCCTGCAATCTGTCCCACACCATTGTCTAAGATCTTCTTGAATTATAATTGACCTCCTAGTTCCAACTAAGATAATGGTTTTATGCTTATATCGGAATCTTATCCTTACAATAGGAATCAAATATTTTTCTTCTTCTTCTTTGTTTTGGTGTTCCTACGAAGTGCCTCCTCCACTGCTCCTCTAAATAGAGTAGGAGCAACTAAATTCTATGGACCGATGGTATCTAGACTCTTTCTTATAAGGATGAATAGAACCCTCAACTCTATTATCTGCGGGACTGGATGACTTTGATCTCTCATACTGGCAAAGTCTTCGCTCTGATGCCTCTTAATTTTGACCCATCTCATGGGTCATCACTACCATAGTCGCTAATTTCCTAAACACGTCTTTGTCTGTCATGATCTTGGGATGAATCAAGAACAAAGGACATATCCTATATGTCTTAGCTTGATATACATAAGGGACAATGACTTGTAAATGGTATTGCAGTCAGTTATTAAAATCAAAGGATCTTAATACAACCTTGGTTTTCTGAATACCCCTCATAGTTGTTAATTACTAAATAAATTACTGGAGTAACCTTTCTCTGATACCAATCTGTCACGACCCCGATTCCCGGGCCGTCAGATCCTCCCATATCCGGATCGAGTTACTCAGCAATAATTTATTCAGCAATCACAACTAACATTCAGAAGCAGATTGCAAATAAAAATACTCAGAAGAAAGTATTTCAACACTTTTCCATTCACAAAATAAAGTTCAGATGATACACTGTCCCACTATAACCATTTACATGTACATCAACTTGAAAGGAAAATATACACAAGATTACTAACTACCTTAAAAAGTAAAGCTACTGTGGCTGGCTGGATGTCTACTATGTAAGCTGGATGAATTTTTAAAGTCCTTGCGATGACTCACCGACACCTATTGGGTTTTCCATAAATCATAGGATAAAAATTAGCGAATGCTAAGTAACGAAGAAGAGAAAAGCAAACAAATTGTGTAATTTTACAAAACTTGTTATCACAAAAGGTTTCATTCCTTCTTGTTAATTTAAGTCCTATTCCTTTCTATTCCACATCAGTGATTAGTCCAGGGGAACCCCTTCTTGGACTCCGAAGCTGTGGATACCTTGAGATTGGAGATTGCGTTGATCTTGGTAAGCTTATGCCGCCACACGTCGCCTCAACCAATCCTCCAATACTACCCTGATAATTTCCTTTTTTTATTAACTAGGGTCTCAACCCTCAGCATGGAAAACAAATGAGCACACCGTCCTCGAGTACTCGATTGCTTAAAACCTCATGCTAACATTTAATTTTATAACTTAGCAGCTTTAAATACATATTATCGTGACCCAGCCGCTATTGAACCACCCGTGCCTCCACATGACACGACCACATCTTCCGTCGTTCAACCCGAAGATATTGTCTCTCGATACCACGTGTTGCAAATAATTCATTTCGTGCGCACTTATCATAACAGGGAAACCGTGTACCACCTAGGTATGGAAACACCAATACATGTTCCTTCTGACAAACCTGCAGGTTGCATGCCCGACCTGTAGTTCTACTCCCAGTCATCCTTAATGTGATACACACAATCCTTTTCAAGATCCAACTCAAACCACATCAATTCCCATGATGTAATTCTTTCGTTAAGTCTTCGAATTGCATAATCAATAATAATTAGTATAGATCCACATATATATTATTCATATATACTCGTATTTATGCCTATTTTAACTCCCAAACCCTAACTTTCAAATCCACCACATCGATTTGATTCTTAAACTTTATTTTAGTGGGAATCACAAAGAAAGTGGTCAAACTTTTTCAAAAACAACCAAAATTGGGGTTCTTGATAGCACAGAACATAAAATCAAGACTTTCAATAATCTTGTTTGAAAATCCAATAGCAAAAGGAAGGTTTTCGTTGCCTAATAGAGCTCTCTCTCGTGTATGCAAGGCTTTATAGTGTTTCCTTTTTTTGAAAGGCTATTTTAAGGCTCCTGAAAAGATCGAATTTCATTTTCGTATCAAAAACGCTAAGAACGTGTCAAGAACGCGAAGAATGCGAAGAATACGAAGAACACGAAGAACGCCAAGAACATATTTTCTCTTAAAATTTCGGCAGAGTTTCCCCTTATATCGGGACATATTTCTCGGAAAATTTCGGCAGAGTTTCTCCTTATATCGGGACATATTTATCGAAAAATTTCGGCAGAGTTTCCCCTTATATCAGGACATATTTCTCGAAAAATTTCGGCAGAATTTCCCCTTATATCGGGACATATTTCAAAATAAAAACGAAAAGAATTTCCTCTATAAAATCAATCGAGAGGAAAATAACAACGAAACTGAAAGAATATACTCTAACAACAAGAGATGAAGAACCGTAGACACCACACATCTTAGGTGAGTAAATGTGTGACGAATCATAAGGTCACTGACGTGCATAGCCGCCCGCACCTAAGTAGGGTATTACATAGATTTCTTCATCAAAATTATTATAAAAGCATAATAGAAAGAATAGAAACATAAATGATGGAGAATCTGTAGACACCACGTGTCTTAGATGAGTGAACACGTGACGAATCACAAGGTCATTGACGTGGATAGCCGCTCGCACCTAAGTAGGGTGTTACACAGATTTCTCCTAAAAACACAAAAGGAAAACAAATCAGAAAGAAAGATGAATCAAGAACAAAACTTGGAAGAACAAGACGATAAATTGAAAGCCTAGCTTACGAAGCAAACTAAGAGAGGATCATACCTTTCTTCTCCTCGTTCTCCCGATAGCGCTTCGCTAGCGCTCCTCCCTCGCCTCTCACTCCTCCTCCTCCCGATCCTAGCCCTTGGGGTGGTGGTGGTAGTGGAAGTCGTAGAGAATGAATGGGTAGGGGGGTCTATTTAAAGGCCCCAGAAAATCACTAACAATGGTTAGAAAACCATAGTTTAGACCTTAACCATGGTTTAGCGGCCCATGGTTTTGGCCCATGGTTTTAGCCAAAACTTATCCCAAACTTAGGGCTTAAGTTAGAACATTCTAGAGGATTCTAGATTTGCTAATGACGCTTAATTAAAACTAATCGTGATTAACTTTCGCAAACGATTTAACTTTCGCGGCTTACGCTTATCTTTTGCTAACTATTGATTAGTGTTTGCTAATGATCATTAGCGGTTTTTAGTCCATCATTAGTTTCTTTAATCATGTTTAATTAGTCTTAATGACAGTCATTATGGGTTAATGATGTCTTAACCCTCCTTACTTCTCTCTTTCTTCCGAAATTCATAACAAATCGAAATGAAATCCGATTCACACGAAACAAATTCCGTTGGTTTCCTCTTGACGAGCCGGATCTTATTATATTGAATCAGAGATATGCCAAGTTCAAGGCTTTATAGCCTCGTACCTGCCATGCAAGCTTAGGGCCCCAAGCCTCTACGTGGCTTGTGTGACAGGCTCGGGCCATCTGAACCTCGAAGTATGGGGGCTCAGTTGGGATGTGGCGTGACTGCTCAAGGGCCATTGGATCAAGATCCTGAAGCCTGATCCAACAGTGGCTGTGTTGCGGGGCGAGAAACAGAGCAGATTTCGGAGTCGATGGAGCCAAGGTGGAGCACAGTGAGGTGCGATGGCTTCTGGTGGGCGAAGATGGAGTCAAAGTGGAGTCTTGACTGACACATGATCGAGATACTAAAGGCATCGAGGAGGCGGCTTATTGATGACGGAGCCAAGGCGACACGTCATGGGCGGAAGTCATTGGAGTCGAGGCAGCACAAGGGAAAATGTTAGGGATGACACGTCGCCCGAGGTAGAGGAGCTGAAGGTAGAGCGGTAGAGGTGCTTCGAGGGCGAGGCGGTGTTGAGATGCGACATATGATGCGACGAGCGATAGAGGTGATTGATGTGAGGTAGGAAGGTGATGCGATTTGGGGGTTTGATCATAGAGGTGAGATGGAGAAGATGAGCAGAAAAATTGGAGAAGATGTGAAGAAGGAAAGAAGAGGAAGAGGGTGGTCGCCTGGGGATGGAGCGCCGGAGCCAACTCCAATCTTTGTCGCAGTGGCCGACATAGAGGCCATGAAGCTGGACCGATCATCTCACGACTGATCATCAACAAAGGAAAGCGATCCTCTAGACCATGCCTTCGAGGGGTCTTCATTAGAGGTGGTGGCCTCTGTCACTGACAGCCTCCCTCAACTTACCCTCGCTCTCTCTCATTTATTGATAATGGCGGATGGAGAAGAGGGGAGATTGGTGCTTAGCTTTATGGAGAAGAGGTCACAGTAGCTTGGAAAGAAGAGGTGGCGGGCGACGGTTGCAGAGGACGATGGGGAGGGATCGATTGACTGGGAAACACGTGCGTAGTAAGTGTTGAGGGAGAGAGTGAGGAGGGAAGCGAAATGTGACCTCGAAAGAGAGACGAACAGAAGGGGCAACATCACGTGCATGACACATGTCTTGGAGAAGAGAGAGAAGGGAGGAGAGAGAAAAGAGAGAGAAGAAAAAGAAAGAGGAAAAATGAAGAGATAATAAAAAAGTAAAATAAAATAAAAACTAAAACTAAATAAAATAATAAAAATAATAATAAAATTATGGATTATTTAATAAAGTAAATATAATATAAAAATTAAATAAGAAGAAAAATAAAAAGAGACAATAAATGAAGTCAAATAAGAAGGTGGTCAACATGAAATTCTTCTCTCGACATGATGTATAACTTTTGTGAAGGACCCAAAATCAACAGAGGTCATCTATACAAAAGTATTTTTGGAGGTACTCTATAGATAATAAAATACCAGATTTTTGCAATTTGTAATTTTTTGTATTTAAATTTGGTTTTAATCAGTGAATTAATTTATATACACTATATACATATTTAATCTATTTTTATAGATTTTTTATAGGCTAGAAGATTAAAAAATAAATCAGCGAAGATAAAATATGTACACAATATACAATGTCAGATTTTTATGTTTTCTTTAAATTTTCTTTTTTTTGATTTTATTTCTTTATAGTAAGTTAGATAAATAATCAAAGAATATAATAGAAGAAAAATTAGATTAACATAAATAATATTTTCTCCATAAAATAATAGGCTCAATCAAGGTTTAAAACAAGGTTATTTACTTACAACTTTAACCCTAAATTTAGCACAGTTAGTGAATGTTAATAACTTGATTTTATGGGATTTAATTAGTGATTTATTAAGAGGATTTTGCTAAGATTTCTATATAAAGTCGATGAATCTTGGATCCATTAGTTTGTCATTAGTGCTTTTACTCAAAATTAGTGAACCTGCTCTATACCATTTGGTAGACTTTCGGATCAATTCTACTGGGGGAGAGGGTGGGGGTGAACGGAGCATGTTAATTTCAATTTTTTCACAGAATAATATCAAGCAGTTCACAAGCCTTCGAATAGCAATCATAGTACATAGGATGTTAACATAGAAATCCAAGCGGTTAAAAATCAAGACCCAAGTCTTTTTGACCTAGGATTTCCGGTTTGTCAAGCTAACCAACCTTTCCACTATAGTCCAAGATATTTAAGCGGGTATCTCAACTGGTTACCTGTTGGAAAGCTTAATACTTTGGATCAAACACAAAAATCACAAACTTTGAATCAAAAACCAAAGTCGCCACTACGACATGACGTAACTATAACACCGCTTGAGGCTTGAACTTGGCCTCGAGCTACCTGTAGAGAAAACTCTGAGAATATCTATAATAAAGGGTCAATGGACCAAGGTAAACAATTATATGAACTTTAAGAGATCAACACAATATCAAAGTCAATATCAAATAATAAGATATTATATCAGACAAAATAATCACTGTAAATATTCAAGAAGATATATCTCTAATATACTTGGAATCTATAAATATAAAAATATCACCAATTTTCAGTAGCCACAAGAGATATCTAAATACATACAGAAAACTTTAAGAGATAACTATAAATCAAGACTAGCTTTCTTGTGGATCTTTGAAACACTTCTTTCGGAAGAATGAAGAACTAAAGAACATAGGGAGAAATAGAGGGAGCTACTCCGATAGCTTTAGAAGACTCATTGTGAATTATATGTTGAAATGAGGTGGTAGGGGTTTTCTTTTATAGTGTCTCAAGAGTATATCTGTCAAGAGATAAAAATAGTAAGCTTTTGAATTTAAAATTCAAACATTGGTTGAATAGGTGAAAGGTTGTTATCGATTAGATATGGATTGATCGATCACATTAAGGCTTTGATCGTTCAACTCAAACCATAACACAATTAAATATTAAAAGATTGAACGATAAAAAATCAGGACTCATCGATTAATAAAAACATAATGTTCAAATAAAGAAAGCATTCATTAAATATGATCGATCAAACAAATTATTTTATCGATAAAAAACATTTACTTATTAGATCTGGAATTTGGTCAAAGTGGATTCATCCATATCTTACAAATGATCGATCATATTAGTAACCTTGATCGATCAGGTTTAGTCGATCAACAAGAAGGTGTGATTGATCAACCCGATCTTGAGGGTTGATATGATTCTTGAAATTGACTTGAAAGTATAAACAAGTAACTCTAATGTGCAGAGATACAAATCTTGGGTATACTTTAGAGTACGTCAGTGTTTAAACAATAATTACAAATACTTAAGATTTGATGACATGTGATAACAAGATAAAAACTTTTGAGGAACTTCACTTGGGATCCCTCCCTTGATATTTCTGCAAAACAATACAGAAATGCAAGTAGATCCAATATGTGTGTATGTCATCTTTAAAACAACCTTAGGAAGAGAAACAAGAATCTAACACTAGAAAGTAGGAATACATAACCAAAGATCGATTCCTTGTGTCAAAGTTTAGATTTCTTGTGTCAAAGCTTCCTCTGAAATCTGAATTTGAATATCCATTAATTTCAAGATTATCATATTACATGTACATGAGTAAATAATACTTGGCGCCTTATTAATACATGAAAACTTTCTTTGAGGTGGTCCATACCAGAACTACTTTGCCTATCGACCCAATATGTTCGTAGCAAAACTAATGTCAGATCAAGTACATATCTTAGAATACCCTAACCACCGATGAATAAAGAAATCCCTTTCATTTTATGTTCCAATTCATTCATTAGACATTGATCCAAACTAAATCTATCCTCTTTATGAATAGGATCAATTCTGATAGAGAACTTGTTAATCCTTAATCTTATTATGACTTTTTTAGTATATAAATTTTAAGGCAACCCTATCAATCTTGTGATATATCACGAAAAATATTCTATTCCAATCATGTAAGATGCCTTACCTGTATTTTTCATTTCAGAATCTCTGTGAAGATACTTCTTCATATCATGTAACTATACCAAATCGTAGCCAATAAAATATAGAGTTACTATAATAAACTTGCTCCGATCAACCTTCACATAGATACATTGACTTACATTGTTTTCTATACAAACCATAAAATATAATGATATCATTAAACTTTATATTCAATTAATGGAAGCTTGATTCGATCTATATGTTGATTTCGTTAAATTACATAAACCTTCATGTTGGTCCATATCAACATCTTCATCTAACTCTTCATTCAAAAAGGATATATATATATATATATTCACTTTCCATATCATATTGAGGTACCAAAGAAAAATGATTACTAAGGAGTCCTTCAAAATCAGAGAAAAAGTCTCCTTATAATTGATGTCATCCTTTTGAATGAAGCTCCGTATGACAAGTCTGGCTTTTTATCTTTCAATGTTACCTCTACAATCATGCTTGGTCTTAAAAATATATCTTCGCCTAACTATTGGAAACTTTAAGTAACTCCACATGATCTTAGATATTGTTATTCACCATTGACTCTAATACTTATTTGATGGCAACAAATCACTTTTTAAAATCATCACGTCCCTTGGCTGGATGGAATGAGTTGTATTGTTATCAATGCTCAAATCGCTTTCATCATGCTCAATTGGATAAATTATGCAATTACCAAAATTTGCAGGTATAATTTACCTTTCGGAACATCTTAATGAAACTTCTCATAATTATGAAGAATTTGGCTCTTTCGCAACTTGTATTAATAATGGCATCATTACTTGATGCGGTTTCCATTTTTATGTACAATATCATTACGTAGAGATGAATCCATGATTAAAATATCAATTTCAAAAGATTTGGGCATAAACTTTAGTGATACTTTATCCTATTTTCCTTAATTTCCATATGCCCACATTTCGTGATTCTTGGATCTTACTATCATAGTCATTCTTAATGAAATTAGCATTGTCACATTTGCTAATTCTTGTACAATGGTTAGACTAATAAAATATAGACCTTTTTTACTTTTCAATATAATCACTGAAAAATCTATTGATTGACCTTGAATTAATTTCTTTTCATATAGATTATAAAATTTTGCTTGACATTCCCACACATATATATGTGTCTAAAGATAGGTTTCCTACTCCTACATAGTCCAAGAGGTGTCTTTTGAAACTAGGAACCGTGCGAGTAAATACGCTTACGTTCTTATGTGCATGCCTACTATGAATGATATAACCAACTATAATTTATCATGATCCTAACCATATTCATCAGTGTAGAATTTACCTTTTGGCAACCACGCCTTTTTTTGATATTTTAGGCACTTTCTATTATGCCAAATACCTTTATTTTTAAGAAATTTCACAAAAAAGAAGAGGATGGTATCCAATCTCATCATACCATCCAAATTATTCATGAACATGATCAGATCTCACCACTTTTATTATCTAATTATCTTTCTACCTCATTAATATATATCTCAAGTACATTTAGTGCTTTAATCCTTTCATGTAAAGATGAAATTCAATTGATATATTTGTTATTCCTCTTGATAAGGATCCATAAGTATCACATATATCAGAGTGTATTCTAAAAGCTAGGTAACCTTTATAACTGTCTTCTTTAATGTGTGTTTAGATGCTTTCCTTTAATGTATTTTATACACAATACTAGATCAGTAAAATCTAATAGAGGCAAATCTTATTTTTAATAAATCTCAGGTTCATATCCTTGGAAATATAACTGATTAATTAGCTTCTTAGTAGTTTTATATTGTGAAATTATGTGAATTTAAGGTTTTTGCATTTGTAATTTAACCAATTAAAATATCAATTAATTATTGATAGGGCCATGCCGATATATGATTTGATCCGCCACATTGGAAATCACAATTAAATGTGTCTCCGCATCTAATCAACACGTATGTCTTCCTATGTATATGTAGCAGAGGATATACTTGTTTGCTTAATGAGAATTCTTTATGATTATACTTGAATCCATGTAATGCATGAGAATGCTCCATAAGAGAAGGATACGATATTATCCTCAAGCGCATCACGGAAGCATGATCGTTGTATCGAATATGACGTAGAACGACTAGTCGTACTAGTTGTTCTATGCAGCGGAATTTAAAAAATTTCATGCGATGAAATCACATGATCTAAGAACGATTCTCAGATCGTTTCATCTAGAACCACATCAAGTATAAAGGAATACCTCTTTAAGCGTGGTTGATCAAGTCTCTACGAAAAGAGAACTCCTGTCTCAAGTCCGATCGTCAGAGAAGATGCTTGCGAGCGTGGGGATGAACCGCGTGATCCTCGCAATTCAACAAGATGATCCAAGCACGGTGAACTCCTGATCTCATTGTACGAGATCGAATGTCCTCTTCGTGAGCATAGCACTCCAAGAAAATGGAGAACCGAATAACGTCAAAGTGGCGGCACGATGGCGATGGCGTCGACGGCTTTCCCTTCTAGGGTTTGGTGGACGGCCACCAAGAAAGAGAGGGAGAGAGTTGGTGTGTGGAATGAGAGAGAGATGTGCTTCAAAGCATAACATTAGAGAGCATGGTATGCCTCTTTATTTATAGGGTTTTGGGATCCATGGATCTCAATCCATGGGATACAAAAAATCAATGGATGGGATTGATTTATGTTTAATCCAATGGTCAAGATTGTTGTTGGTAAAAATCAATCAACAATTAATTTAATTTAGATCAAATATGTTGGATAAAATCAAATAGAAATCAATCCTAAGTTAAACCAATTAAATAAAGGGAGATTACCAACATGGAGTTTGCCTCCCCATGTATCATGGTGGACGTCCACCAATTTCCATATTGGTTTTGGTGGCCGTCCACTTGATCGCAAGTGGGAGCAATCTCATGAGATTTCATGAGATTGCAAATCTCCATGGAAATCTCCTTTATTTAATCCAACAACTTTTGTTGTGATTTATTCTTCAAAAATATTTCATAATTAATTTTGAGAATATTGCAATCTTTCCATTGGAAATTTATGAATCACATTCACAACCCAAAACAAAATATAATTTACATTTTCAATTAATTACACAATGTGTATCCAATACACATTAATAATTAATCAACAAATATAAATTATAATTAACTCTCTCTAATACATTATAAATCACCTTTATAATATATTATGAATAATTGGATATCTCTATCCACATTATTCTTATCCATAATAACTAAATCACATTTAATTACATTGGATAATTTCCACATGCATCAAGATAATTAAATCATATTTAATCATCGATTCTTTATTGCTTAGATCTATGGAATTGTTCTTGAACCCTTTCAAGAATAATGCGATTTCTCCGCAGATACTTGGAGATAAGGATAGGGCGATTGTATTGTTCCACGTATAGTGACTTGTATGTTAAGATCACATCTCAAATCCAGATCTCATGGACCTCCCACAGATGCTTGATCAAATCAAGACCGTAGACCTAATCTTCTCATTGCATCTGAATCTCATTCAGATCAATGTCCAATACATGGACTAAGATTAGGTCACTTCTCTATTGAGAGGAGTCACTAAAATCCAAACCTGTTTCATCACTCTCTCAGAATGCAAGCGTCATGGTTATACAATCGTTTATGATCACATCACCCTCAGGTATTCCCAATACCTGTACATCCTGCATACTGGAAGACTTATGATCATCCTGAAGATATAGATCACTTTTACACTATCATCTTCAGGGTTTGATCATTAAGTTTCTCAATCTTGGTCATTGGGAATTGGTATAGATCATATGCTTTCCCAAAGCATGACGACCATGCATGGAATTTGATCAGTCCCAATACCTCATGAGTGAGCTCATGTCTCCCGGTTCACAAGTAAACCTGTATGATCCCTTTGAGAGATCGTATTATTCATATGTCCTTACATTCACACCAGCTCGCCGGTGTATAGACCTTGGTTCGGTCATCAACCTATTGGTCTGCCAAATGTACACACTCAGACATATAGCAACACATCTGTCTCTGGTCAGAGGATGCATGCCTATGCTGACTCAACTAATTTGACACCTCCGAATCACTATTCCCATGTAGAGGACCTGCATCAATAGGTCAGTCAGATATCAGCCAGATGAGAAAGGATTGCCATCTCCTACTCAGACTGGAGATCATCACTTAACAATCATTTGATGATGCTTGATGCGTCCTCTATCTAACTCCTTAGATATTCATCCAAGCATCAGCCTCTATGATTCATTCAATGAATCAACAGCTATACGATCATCAAGTTGGTTGTGGTACATAACCCTTATTGTACAGAGGGACCTTATAGTGCATTCATTCATTCAATCTCAGAAAGGGAGTGAAAAAATCAATAACTTTTATTGATAAATCATTTATTACAATTAAATTTATTGTAGGAATGGTTCGCCCCGGGCTCACATTGCTAACAATAAGATCATATCTTATCTTTGATTGCGAATATATCTATATGATATCAGGTCTGTAGGACCTTTCCCCTTTCCACCTAGTAGGGATCATCCTACGGACCATATTGCCTTCCTGCCCTTCACTGGCAAATGGGTAGTTCCCACGCAAAATCGAATATATAGTAGGTCTCAATAGACTGGCAGACACTACTCCAAAGAAAGCTCTTCGATTTTCTCTTGTACAATGGTAAGCAGAGGTTGACCCACAGAGACACAGAAGGTTGATTCACAATTAATTCACAACATGGATACGATCCATAAATTCAAATCTCCATTTATTGTAAATTTTCAATAATTTTCTATTTTGATGTGATTTTCGATAGGGAAATAAAAGCAGACAAACTTTTTGATATTTTTCAATTTTAAGTCTTTTAAACACTATGCAGACATGCTCAACATTTCAATACATTGCACGAGATGATTATATTTTCTTGTGTGCATTCATGTAATAAGTTGTCTCTATTAAATTAGATAGCCACTTTTATTTCGAAGGTCGATCAACATAATTGGTTGTGCACAATCAAACAACAAACAAAGCATGCCAACAATGAGTAGTGAAACTTTTTCATGTCATACTCGATCAAGAATTAAACCAAACAATATGTCACTTTGACTTTTGAATTCAACAACAACATTTGAAGTTATATATAGTTCAATCAACATTCTACATAAGAAAAGTGCTCGAAATAAACAAAATAAAAAATGCAAAGGAAATAAAAATATTTCACTTTTCTTTGCTTGGTCCCCTCTTGATGATGAAGGTTGGTGTTTATTGTTGTATTTAGTGTTAATGTAATTAGGTTTAATTTGGTAGATCTATGCAATTACATTGGACTTTAATTTAATTTAAATTGGGAAATAAAATTAATTTGGAGGCAAAGTTGTGAATTCCCAAATTAAATTAAAACAAGATATAGTTTGGGTGGAAGTGTACCACATCTAGCATTTCTAAACTTTTGTTGGGCTTATATATGAGTTTAAACCCCAAGCTCTTGTAGAAATAGTAGAGAGGAGGAATGGAGGACCATATACAAGCGCATGCTCTTCTCTGGCTCCTGAGAGTCAATTCAAATCTTAATACTTTTGTCATTCCCTTGGTCTTCATATACCCTTCGCAAGGACATTGTTTTCTTCACTCGCAAGAAAACATTCCAGCCATCGTTGCTCTCCCTTTTCTCTACCGCAACAATTTTCTTCTTCATTCTCTCGGCTACATAGTTCTCTGAGGTACTTTCGAGGATGATCTTGTCAGTGTGCGCGGGCGTGATCTGTGCCGTCGTATCCTTGGAGCAGATTACCAATACCCTTCGCATTGATATTATGGGGATGATATCCTCTACGAGGATAGTCCATTTCTTAGAGACTTCGGTGATCTCTTATCTAATCGATTTACTGTTTTGTTTGCTGTAATTTGTTTATTGCATTGCTTTACTGGGTATTCCCCTAATATGATTTTAAATGATTTAATCGGTTCCTGCATGTATCTGGTAATTGTTATATGGATCGGATATGCATGATTATATTCTTGTTAATCTGTAATGCATTGATTCGTATTGATCATGGAAATTATTATTTAATGTACACTTTGATGATCTTGTTATCAACAATCAAAGTGAGGATATACATAATCGGATTTAGAATCATGTCGGAAACTATGTTTAAATCGAGGTTGGACATGACTAGAATGCTTGAAAAAAATCGATAGTCAGAATTTCAAGCGTTGGCAACAACGCATGAAAATATGATTAACCACCATAGGATTAATCTCAATGCTTGAAACCGAATGCTCCTACGATGGAAAAGGAAAACCACTTACTTGATTGCCAGAAGGCGCAACTTCATGGAAGGAACGCGATCGTATATGTCACGGTTGCATCTTGTTGGCTCTGTCCAACATGTTATTTGACGTATACTTTTTGTCCATTGCAAAGGGGCTATGAGAAGAATTAGTCTGGAAGTAAAACATCAATGATCTCGGTATTGATAAATACTTCATTGCTAAGCTCTTAAAGTTTTCCATGGCTGAAGGGAAGTCAATTTCTGAATAGGCACACAAGTTTTTAAAATATTCTCCATGGTCTAAAAGATGCTGAGATGAAACTTTCAAAGAAGTACCAGGTCATGTGCATCATAGAAAAATTCTCCAAGTCTTGGGAAGACTTCGTTATGACCTTGAAACACATAAAGGGGAAATTTTCTATGGATGACATGATGATGGCAATCACCATAGAGGAGAAACATATGAAGCAAAGGTTCGTGGTTCCTATTGATATTCAGGGTAAGGTCAATTTCATGACCTCGAAGGGTAAAGATAAGAAAGGAAAGGTGATAGAGTAGATTCCTGCAAGGGTCTTGTCAATCCACAAGGCGGATCAACCGTCATTGAAGCGACCACTCACGAGCATGCTTCTAATCAACAAGTATCCACAACATATGAATAATCAATGAATAACACAAATGCGAAGTACAATTTATTTTACTCTATAAACAAAGATGTATAATGTGTACACATATAGAGGTCGAACCATTGAGAGAAAACATGGTAGCCTATTAATTATTTCTAATCAAAGTGAATTATGTACACAAGTGTCCTATTAATCTTTTGGTGTGAGCTTTTGGGGTTTCTAATTTTTATTTTTTATTTTTCTGATTTTAATTTATTTTTAATTTTAATACTATATAATATTATATATAAATATAAGTGTTTAAGAATAGATATATAAGATAATGTATACATGGTATAAAGTATATATTATAATAAATATAATAAATATACCAAAAATCTGAAAATATTAATAAATATAGTTCTGTTTATATAGGGTTTTCAAATTTTTTGTGAGGTATCTAAAATAGATAATAATTATATAAACTATATATAGGTATATATAATACAATATAAGATATTATACTCATAAATATATCTACATGTGATAAAAATTTGTAAAATAAGGGCTTTTCATATTTTCTACTATTTTTGTAATTGTCCAGGTCTTTTTGCTAATTTTTAGATATTTTTAGAGTCTGAAATATTCCAAAACAATGACTAGTTTAATAGGTTGAATTGTTTTTAGATCTGAAAATACAAAATAAGTTCAAAAAATCCCAAAAATAATTTAAAATAGTGTAATATGCATAAATAAAATTATCAAACAAAAACTAATAGTTTTTGCATTTGGAATAATTTTTATATTTTATATGATTTTGGAGCTTTTTATTTTTTACTATTTTATTTTTCTATTTTCAAAGATTTTTGGTCTGAAGGAATAACATACAGTAATAAACAAAAATAATTTTTTGGAGTTTTAAACATGATTTTATATTTTTGTTTTGAATTTTAAATGCAAACAGGGATAGAATGTGCTCTTTTTTTAACAAATAGGAAATGTTCATAAAATGCAAAACAAAATATGTAACATGAAAGAACATGCGTTTAGGTACATTATCCTATTTTTACATAATTTTTGGAGCACGAATGATATTTATAGAAATTAGCCAAACATGCACAAAAATGTTTAAACTGGAAAGGGCATATTAGCAATTTAAATAAAAGCTAGGGACATACATGCAAATTTCCTAAAAATTTACAAATAATAGTTACATTTTGACTAAATTATAATTATAAAAAATTGAATGGGCATACATGCAAAATTTCCCTTCACTTCGTAGTCCACGTGAGGTGACCTGGCAAGGACCTATATGTAATACCAAGAAAGCTGACGGGTTCACTTGCAATTTATTCACAATTTTTTACACTAAAATAATTATTTACATGACTAAATACAAAATGAAAGAGGCGAAAGGAGTTGAGTGCAATATAACCCTTTATTTACAACTGACGTATGGTCAGGATCGCATCACTTAAGCGATCAACGATCCTAATTGGCCGATAACGCTTCGACGATGCACGATCATGATCAGATATGAGGTGCAATCGGGCAGATGGGACTTCGCACCATCGAATAATGTTGGTGCAATCTAGAGTATGGGCTCCATTGGACGATGATGATTGCGTTCCCAAAAACAAGGAAGAACATGCGAGGTGTCTTCCTTGTTCCGTTGATTCCTTGCGCTCCAAGGCTCGTCCCATGCTGTTGAGAGTCTCTACGAGTTTCTGCATGCGATCTGCAGTTGGTGGATCCATCAGAATAGTCCGGGACCTGTCGATCAGTTCATGGAAGGTTGGCGAAGCTCGACCCCCTGGGACTGATGCTTGGAGCATTTCTGGGTCTCAGACAACCCCTTCAAGATCTGCAACTTAGTGAGGAAGAATCGTGGGGCTCGAGCGATCGATCTTGGCCTTTATTGGAGAAGCATTGGACAGTGATGAGGTGGAACGGAGGGACTCTGGTGAAAGGTAGAGGTTGAGTCCCAATAGCACGATCCAAAAAGGATCAAGGTACGTGCAGTGGACCGAAACGTGGAGAAACGTAAGGGGAACAAAGTGGTTGTGAAGAGTGGGTCGGTAACAAGGTGTACACAATAGGACAGAGGTGGCTGGAGCTCTAGAGCTCCAACGAGATTAACTTTTAATTATTCTGCCTAGAAACTATACTATATTGCAGAATTAAAAATGGGATAAAAATGCTGATATGAAAAATTACTTATAATTGAGAAGTGCACAACTCAAACTTGACTTGCATGCTAAGGAGCAGGACGATGCCAGAGCACCACCGTGGACATCCTCTCCTCCTTCCACTGCTCCAGCACCGTAGGAATCTCTTGCTGACACCAGGTGTCACTCTTGATCGAGGGTAGAGGGAATTAGGGATTGAGAAGGGATTAAAGAATCAAAGAATGAAAATGGAGTTTTATTTATAGACAAGGCTCAAGGCCAACTTCGATCGAGATTATTTTATGGCCCGATGGAGATCAATGGGATCTAATGATGGCGCGTGAAGGATGATTGTGATGGAAGAGAATCGAAGAAGAGGTCAAGGTAATTTGGAGATCAAGGTGGTATGGAAAATTCAAGGAAGTGGGGTGCTCGAGGTTCTAACAGACGCCAGTGAGGAAGGTAGTACAATTGACTGGGGTCAACTAACAGAGCTTTATGGTTGGTCCACGTGGACCAACCATAAAATTCCAAGGAAAAACTGTTTTATAAAATGAATAATAAATAATAAACGATTTTAGTAAATTTTATTATAAAATAAAAAAGGGATTTTTACACCCATAACCCTGAGTAATTCTGCAATTATAATCATGACCCTGCTTAATCGTGAATTACACAACAAACCTTAAATAGTCACTCTGTCTCACATCCATAACCCTCCGTTAATTTTTCGGTTTAACTCAACCATATCATTGAGTTAAATTAACCCATGATCTTCCAAGTGCTTTTTGAAAAATAAAAAAAATAAAAAATAGTGTCATCTGCAGCCATGAGGCAGACGAGAGAGAATCGCGGAGTGGAAGGGGCTTCCAAGCAAGCTGTGGCGACAGGCCGCAGGAGGAGGGGCATTTCCGGGAGGGTGGATTTTGGGGCGCAGGCTCCCAAGGGAAGGAGGGTGGCATCTGCAGGCAGGAGGGAGAGGCGGGTTGGGAGGGGTCCGGCGGATTGGAGGTTGGGGCTTGCGTGGGGGGGGGGGGGGGAGTGAGGGGGACTCTGCGCACGACTGCTGTTGGTCGCCGTGAGGGATACTCTACGTGAGGTCAGGTCGGGGGGGTGGGGGGGTCTTGCGTCTCTGCGTCGGGCTTGAGGTTTCCTCTACAGGTCGGGTCCTTACGCGAAGGCGGGGGGGGGGGGGGCGTGGCAGGCTCCCAGGGGGGGGGAGGTGGGCTCGATAGGGGCAGGGGTAGGTGGGTGGCGGGCAGAGGTAGGGGGCATAGGCTTGAAGGTTGGGAGGTCTCGACGTGGAGAGGGGCTCGATGGGGTCCTTGCTGGAGGAGGTAGGTGGGTGGAGGGGAAGGTGCGGCCTGGGCGAGGATGGTTGGCAGGGGGAAGGGAAAGGTCCGGCCTGAATTGGAGGAGCTAGGCGGGGGAGGCCTGATCTGGGGTGGCTGGACGGGGGTTGCCTCAGCGGCGACGGGGGATCAGGGAGGAGGTGGTGGTCGACAGGGAGGAGGAGGTGGTAGATGGGGGAGGAGGGGGGGTTGCTGAGGAGGAGGAGTAGGTAGGGGAAGTGTACTCATTTGTAAATAATATAACTTAAAAGGTAAAAAATGTAAAATGTTTGACGGAATCCGTCATAGTTAACGGAATATAGGATGGAAGTTAACTCGGAGGTTATGGGTGTAAGAGTTAAGATTATCGAGGTTTTGAATGTAATTCACGATTATACAAGGTTATGATTGTAATTACAAAATTACTCAGGGTTATGGGTGTAAAAATCCCATAAAAAATACTTCTAATTTTATGTAGTATTTATTGCTAATTTTTATTTATTTTTATGAGGTTATTTAT
Organism: Ottelia alismoides; assembly: GCA_037367405.1. Lineage (NCBI taxonomy): Eukaryota > Viridiplantae > Streptophyta > Magnoliopsida > Alismatales > Hydrocharitaceae > Ottelia > Ottelia alismoides. Next base: position 292,901 of record JAZKJV010002794.1, on the reverse strand, counting down.
TACAAATTATTTTCATGTATTATCATAGGTATATTTACATATAGTATGTGTATTTTATTTTTATTTTATATTTTATATACTTACTTTTTATATTTATAACTAATTTAAATATACACAAATATATATTTATTGTAATTTTTTGAGTTTATTTGGATACTTAAATAAATATGGGAGTTAATTATATGTGTATGTATAGTATATTCATCTATGTATTTTGTATCTTTATTTATTTTTGTGTATTTTTAATGGTTTTATTTCATTCTAAATATGTACATCCACTATACAGATTATTTAAAAAACTATAAAAATATAAAATTATGAAAATATAAGGAATTAATAAAATAAATATTTATTCAGGTATATTATATAATAGGGGTCCAAAAACCAACTTTTGCAATTTAACTCCATATTGAATGAAACTACCTTCATTAAATATCTACTAAAAAATATATACAAGTAAAGATGATTTTGACGCATTTTTATTTCATGTGAAAAGATATGGGTCTAGCAAGTTTGGGTTTTGGCTTTTTATTTTGAGTATAGAATGCATAATATGTATTATTTTTGTGTAAATAAGTTTTGTATTTTTTATGTATTTTCATCTACATCTTTCATGTATAAAGTTTCTTTATTTGAGGTAGAATTAATGAAGAACAAAATAGGTCCAAAAAGTAATTATTGAGGAATAAATATCCATGTTTTTTATTGATGTTTTTGACCCTTATCTCCCCCTACTCTATTCCTTGTCGACCCAGTCATATGGATGCCCAGGTCTCGGGGTTTAGGGTCATAATACCTTTGGCATTTTTTTGCCTTTTCTTTTTATTTCTTTAATCTTTTATTTTGGCTTTAAACAACATGTTTTATACAATATTTATACAATAAATAACGAATATTAATTGGTGTAAAATAATGTTATACACATGCATTTATCTAGGGTTTAAAGGCTAAAATGAAACAATAAAGGTGATGAAATGGAGATTCCACACCACTTATACTTGCCTTTGCTATTCCCTAGAAAACACTTATGCCTATAAGTTCATAAAAGAAAATAGAGAAAATAAAAAACGCTTGGATTTATCTTAATTTTTGAATTTATCTTAATAAAATCAAATTTGGAGTTTAAGTTGGACCTTTGGATTGCTAGTTTGGTCAGAACCTTGTCGGGAACTGGACTTGCAATACAACATCCTTTGAGATCCACAAAACTCCCAAGTCTCCTCAATAGCCATGTGAGAAGAAGTCAACTCATAAGCAAATCCTTATGACTATGAAGCTATCTTGTACAATGTGAGCGATATGTAGCTCTCCTCTACTGAAGCGGTAAAACTCAATCTTCTTTAGCATGGAGACCCTAGTTCCTCAATCTCTTTCCTTGAGAAGTGGGGTATTTCCTTCTACTTTCAAGTACAACTAGCTCAAGAAGAGGAGGTGGAGAGAAGAATGGACGGTAGCAAGTGTAGATACCTATCCTAGGATGCTTGACCAATGTAGCAAAGTCATCCGGCTGCAAGCTCACATACATATGAATTTGAAGCTCAAGCTTGATTTTGACTATAAATCTATCTACATACTTCAGCATGCATTTTATGTTTATTCAGGCCTGTTCACTTTTAATACTATATAGATCAACATTTACATATGAACTTTTTCCTCTTGAGCCAGTAGACTATCCATCTTTTGAAGCTTTATTGCAACCCACAACTTCTATCTTTAAACCTCATTGCTACTAGATTTGGGTTGGGGTACAGTGACCACAAATGTGTGACTTCCGATGTTTCCATTGGCTTGTGTCTCATGCTGGCAAATCTAGCCCTCTAACACCTAACTGAGGTGAGCAAAGTGTAAAGTACATGTATGCAAGTTAGGTCATTATCAATAAGAGTCATGCATGTGTTCCTAAATATTCTACATAGGTAGTCGAGATGACACGCGGTCTCAAAGAATTAAGTCTAACAGTCTTAAAGTGCCTCAATTCCAGTTATTATAAGGTTCCCATGATTAAGTGGATTAAAGTCCAACCAAGCTCCAATCTTCATATTTTACTTAAAGTAGTTCAATTATGAATTTCAATATGAAAAATGCGAAATGCTATGCATAATGTAAAGAAATATTTTTGTTATGCATTTTCTGGATTTGAACTTTCCATTGAATTTTGAAAAAGTTATGCAATTTTTTATGCAATTTCTGAAAAGATTTTGTAAATGTTTTGGGATTTTTAATTTTGTAAATTTTTAGGGATTTTTCAAAAATAACAAGATTTTAGGAAAAGAATTATGTGTAAATATTTACATAGGAGTTTTTCTTATTATTTACAAGAGTTGGAGTTCAAGAATTTACACCAGTTGGTTATTCACAAGTTTATGTTTATGTTTTAAAGAGTTTTATTTTCTTGAATTGTATATACAGTTCTCAAAAAAAATTTAAAATAATTTTGCAAATATTTTGAAAACTTTATTTGGAAAACTAACTTGACAAGTAATTTTCACAAACATTTTACAAAATCTAAAAATCATTTTACAAAGATTTTTGAAATAGTTTGTATAGATTTTTCAAAATTTTTTTGCAACCAGTTTCTAAACATTTGCACATAGATTTTCAAAATATTTTATTTCAAACAAAGTAATAAATTTTTATAAACAAAATATTTCACAAATGTTGAAAACATTTTCCAAAACATTTTCCAAATAGTTTTCAAAAGATTTTTCAAAGCATATTTACAACCATTTTTCAGATGTTTTGTAAAGCATTTTACATGATCTATTAATCACTATATACAAAGAATTATGATAAATTTTATGCAAGAGTACTATGTATATAATGTACCTTATGTATATAGTTGATTTCCTTTAATAATCACCACAAAAAAATGAATAGTTAAAATTTATTATTTAATCTAATAAAATGATGAATCTAATTATTTAATTATGTAGATAATGTAATTTTATCCACCAATAAGCTCCTGCCTTCTTTTCTTCTCCTTTCAAATTTTAAAATTTCAAATTCAATTTTTCCTCTATTTATTTGGCTCCTTCTCCCTCATTCCAACTTGATCAATCTTTTGGTGAGAGGAGAGGAGTATTCTTATTGTAGAGAGGTGCCCAGCTTTCGAGCCGTCCGGTGACAACGAGTCGGTCCTCGTCGAGGCCATCATGGTGTTCATCCACTCCCATTCAGTAAGATCCATTTCCTTGTTTTTAATCTAGATTAATCATAGCTTAAATTTTACTTTTTTAATTTCGTTGTCATTTTTTATTCTAGATCTTAATTAAACATTTCTAATCAATCATCACAATTTGACCTACTCTTGAATCCGATCTTCCATCTCATTTTCTCGATCACATCGCTTCACGTTCTACCCTCACGCAACCACTCATGTACATCCACACATGGTGGCCAGAGATCCGATCCCAACCTCCCACTTGATGGAACTAATTTTTCGTTCATATTTCTGTTTGTATTCGAGATCGAGTTATCATGCTCGAGTCAATCTATGTATTTTCTTTATTACAGGTACATGAGATTTACAAAAAAATAAAAATCCAATTACTGTTTAAAAAAAGAGTTGGGCGGCAGTGATAGACACCACTAGCTAGTGGCACTGCCCCCCCGCTTGCGAGCACCCCCGTGTGAGGCTGCAATGACCCACCTTGTCTGGAGCACCCTGCTGACCACCGTGCGAAGGCGTCTACCACCCTCCTTCTTGGATCCACCACCCGATCTCCACCGGCAGAGTTCGCAACACAGCCATCTGCCCCCTCGCGCAGCTGCACCACCAACTGTCATCCACATCGCTTACCCTCTAGCCCACCATCTACCATATCCTCCCTTGTTGCCAAGTAACTGCCGATCGAAGCCAACACTGTCGCAGTCGACCGCCACAACGCATCACCATCCACTAGATCAAACATAGACCTCCATCTACGAGGTCAGCACCCCCTTTTGGCGTGGAAGGAACGTACGACGATGCCCCCTGTGCCCCCTTTGGCTCTGGGCGTGGAAAAAGAACGAAGAAAAGCCCAACATGCCCTAAATTTTTGGGAAAAATTTACAAATCCACCCTGGGGTTTCTATAAATTGCATTAAAGACTACAATCAGAGCAATCACGTGCTGTACATGCCCCTCACCTAAGGTAAATTACGAAAATCCCCCTTATTTATTTCTTGTTATATGTTGATGCTAAAACATTAAATAATTTCAAATAAGTCCTTGTATTCCAGACTTTTAAATTTCTTGCTTTCTCTTATAAAAATAAATATTTTGATTACTTAGTAAATTCTCCAAAAATCATATTTAGTTCATGTTGTGTTTCCCTTCATTATATAAATTTTACATTACATTTATTGTCATATGATATTTTTAAAAATTCAAAAACATCACATTTCACTGTTTGACATTTCAAAAGTCATAAAAATTCAAATATTGCATAAAAATTCTAAATAAATTAGCCAACTTCCTTTTTGTTTATTTTATTTTTATGCAATTTTTGTGATAAAATTTTAAAACTCAAAAAAATTACAAGATATCAAAAATCCTAAAAATCTCAAAAAAATTTAGAAAAATTGAAAAATAGTGATTTCACTTCGTAATTGTAAATAATTTCGTCTAGTTTTTCGAAAACATTGTAGAAACTTTTGATTTCATTTTATATTTTTAAATTGTAAAATAATCATGTTTGTTAACTTTTTTCATATTCCTATTTGAAAAATCCTAAAAAATAAAATCTCTGAAAAATTACAAAATAGTAAAAAAATCATCAAACACAAAAATATTTTCTTTATCCATTTTGATCTTTTTTTCATATTTGAAAGATTCAAAAAATTGCATTTTCTTTCATGTATAAATTTGCTTTTAAAAATTAACTATTTTTGAGAATTATTTTTTTTTAAAATTAAAAAACACTAAAAATAAAAAAATCAAAATATAAAAAAATAAAAAAACCTTTAAAAAATAAATAGAAATATTTCACAAAACTAAGATGGTTTGCATTTGAATTTCCTTTCTCTTTCAATTGATTTTTTCAATCACTAGAATAACCTTCAGGAATTGTAGCTTCCTTGAGTTCGATCCTGTTGCTATATAGGTAAAATAGATATCACTTTTCTATTGATACATTTTTGTATTATTTGGCTTGAGAACAACAAATAAAATATTTTTTGAGGGATTTTTTGGGCAATGACTGCACATTTATATTCATAGTCCAACAAAACAGTGCCCGTTCCCAAGGAGGCAGGGCGAATGTAGTTAGGCTTCTCTTTTGACATGCTATTCTTGGTTATATATTTTTGTTTATATTTTTTGACATTATTTTATTTTTCATATTCACCGTATTTATTTCATTATATGTGCTTATATTTATTTATAATTATGTTTCTTATACATTTTTCATTTCCTCTTTTTGCGAGGGCCCGACGAGCTGGAGCGCTTTCTTAGGAGTGTTAGTGCACTATAGTGAAGCGAAGTGGCTTGATTCCTTCATGGAGTTGTAGGAGAGCATAATAGGAGTAGAAGGAAGATTTGAGGCAGACCAAAAAATATTCTGCATAGAATTTTCTTATTTATTTCTAGCGTTTGAACTCTTGTAAAAAGACATTCATTTGTTGTGGGGTCTGTTTTGCTAAGTGCTAGTGCACTTGGGGGACCTCAATAGTTTTGTTTTCTATCACCTTATTTTTTTGTCTCACAAGGATTTCATGAGAAACCTATTGATTGCTTTATTATTTGGTTGAGAAACGGTAGAACTAGGGTTGAAATACCTTAATATAATATTTGTTCCTATAGATCACATTTGGACTTAGTCAAATACAAAGTCAACTTGATTGGATTAGAAACCATGTACCATGAGAAGTCACATACAACGCTAGCAGGGACCCGTTGTGGCATACACCCTGAAGGATATGGTTTAGATCTCAAGCGCATCACGGACAGCGTGATCGTCGTATCGAATACGACGAAGAACGACTAGTCGCACTAGTTGTTCTATGCAGCGGAAATTAAAAAATTTCTTGCGACGAAACCACATGATCCAAGAACACTTCTCGTTCTTTCATCTAAACCACAAACAAGTATTAGGTTTACCTCTTGAGCGTGGTTGCGATCGAGTCTCTAAACAAAGAGACCTCCTGTCTCAAGTCCGATCCGACGGAGGAGACGCTTGCGAGCGCGGGGATGAACCGCGTGCTTCTCGCAAATCCATGTTGATGATCCAAGCGGCGGATCTCCTGATCTCGACACACGAGATCCGATGTCTTCTTCACGAGCGGGGCGCACCGAAGGAGACGGAGATCCACGAGCAAACCATCGGGCAGCATAACGACGATGCCGCGGCGATGGAGAACCTCTCTAGGGCATCCATGATGGATGGCCACATGAGAGAGAAAGAGAGAGGACGTGTAGAGAGAATGAGAGAGAGAGAGAGATTTGTTGCCTCCACTTATGTGTCTCAAAAAGAGCAATGGGGTGCCTCTCCTTTTATAGGGTTTTGGGATCCATGGATCTCAATCCATGTGTCAACACAAATCCAATGGTCCACATCAATTTGTGTTTCTTTCAATGGTCATGATTTGTTGCTAAAAACACAACAACAATTAATTTAATTTAAATTAAATATATGTTGATAAATCAACATAATTTAATTACAAAATTAAATCATCAATATATGGAGATAATGAAAGGAGAGATAGCCTCCTTCCATGTGGAGAGGGGGGACGGCCTCCCTTTCCTAATGGGAGTGGTGGCCGTCCACCCTCCTCCATTAGGAAGGTGGCTATTTCACCTTTTATGTAATCTCCATTATTTGCAACAACTTTTGTTGCAAATTATTTCACAAAAAATAAATCCAATTTATTTTGTGAACATTGCAATCATGCCATTAAAAAATTGTGAATCACATTCACAACCCAAAACAAAATGTAAATTACATTTTCAATTTGATGTCCAATGTGAATCCAATTCACATTAACATTTAATTAACAAATGTAAATTACAAATAGCTCTCTCTTGTATATTATAAATCACATTTATAATATATATGACTAATATGGATATTGATATCCACATTATTCATATCCATGATAATTAAATCATATTTAATCATCTTGGATCTCTATTCTCTTGTGTCCAAATAATATGAATCTCATTCACATTATTTACATCTTTGATAATTAAATCTCATTTAATTATCTAAGATAACTCTCTTTATAATATGAATCAAATTCATATTACTCATGATAATTAAATCACATTTAATTATCCATTTTCTCAATGCTCGGATACATATATCAACAATAGAATTATCCATGAACTCCTTCAAGGATAATGCGCTTTCTCCGCAGATACTTGGAGATAAGGACAGGGCGATTGTATTGTTCCACGTATAGTGACATGGATATTGAGATCATATCTCAAATCCAGATCGCGGGCCTCCCATAGATGCTTGATTAAATCAAGACCGTAAATCTAATCTTCTCATTGTATCTGAATCACATTCAGATCAATGTCCAACACTTGGACCAAGATCAGATCACTTCTCTACTGAGAGGAGTCACTAAAATCCAGACCCGTTTCATCACTCCCTAGGAATGGAAGCGTCATGGTTATACAATCGTTTATGATCACATCACCCTTAGGTATTCCCAATACCTGTACATCCTGCATACTGGAAGACTCAGACTAAACCCGAAGTATTGGATCAACTTTATACTGTCTACTTCATGGTTTTATCAGTAAGTTTCTCATTTGATCATTGGGAGTTGGTATCAATCATACACTTTCCAAAAGCGTATATCATACCTAGGTCTTGATCATATACTTTCCAAAAGTATATATCAAACCTACAAATTCAGTCAAGCTTCCAAAGCGAGACGACCGTGCGCACGGAATTTGATTCTTCCCAATATCTCATGAGTGAGCTCATGTCTTCCGGTTCAGTAATTGAACCTGTATGATCCCTTTGAGAGATCGTATTACTCATATGCCCTTATATGCACACCAGCGCGCCGGTGTATAGACCTTGATTAGGTCATCAACCTATTGGTCTGCCAAATGTACATACTTAGACATATAGCAACACATCTGTCTCCGGTCAGAGGATGCGTGCCTATATCATGACAGTATACTATATAGGACTTTGGTTATCTCGATCTCGTTAAGTCAACTCTTTGACCTAACTAATCTGACACCTCCGAATCTCTATTCCTATGCAGAGGACCTGCATCAAGAGGTCGGTCAGATATCAGCCTTCAGAGATAAGGATTGCCATCTCCTACTCAGGTTGGAGATCATCTCTTAACAATCATCTGACGGTGCTTGATGAGTCCTCAATCTAACTCTTTAGATATTCATCCAAGCACCAGCCTCTATGATTCAATAGTTGAATCAACAGCTGTATGATCATCAAGATGGCCATGGTACATAACCCTAATTGTACTAAGGGACCTATTATGCAAATTATGTATTCTTCATTTCAGATTAAGGAGTGAATTGCAATAACATTTATTGCATAATGGCTCGCCGTGGGCTCGCATTTCCAACAATCTCCCACTAGCCCAAAGAGCCATTAATGGGCTAATCATTTAAACCCACACTCATGTGACAATCATAGACTATTAAGAAAATATCTAGGTAAGCTGATCAGTCACGCTGTTCCTGCGAGACTACGCCAAGTCCTTTTATGGCACTTGCATATCCCCAGCAACAGTGCTCGCATCTAATGCGAATGTTGCATCTCATGCAACCAATACTCAATCTAGTTGGTTACATTATCCCTGACATCATAACCAGTATCCCCATAATCCTTATTAGAATACCTTCATTCCCGGAGATCTCTATCTCCTAAGGTATCTAAAGTTTAGACCTTTATAGATCACTATCTACATGGTCTTAAACTTTTGAAGATAAGACTTTGAGATTACTATCTCAAAAATCTCCTCATCTATGAAGATTTTGTTATTACTGCAATCAAGTATTTTATCTCTACAGTAGGATTAGTAACAATTTACTACTCCCACTGCATGACAGACATCTGGTATTTGTACACTCTAGCATACACTCAGCTTCTCGTAACTAATGCACAAGTGCAAGTAGTTGTAGCATTTACTTCCTCAACTCTTTGAGGTGCTATCCCTTAAGATAGGTCAGTACCATATCTTATGGGTTAGAAGCCTTTCTTGGAATTTCTATGAATAGAATATGTCCAAGGTATACTACAAATGTGACAGTCCAATTATCCTCTTCTCTTGGCTTCTGAACAACTTCAGAACTAAGATCTAAGAGGTATCTTTGAAATCATATTTCAAGATATGGAATAACCAGAGAATAAAACACTTATTATTATCCTTATATCATTTTAAATGATCAAGATATCATCTACATTCAGCAAGATGAACACAAAGGCACTCCCACTAAGCTTCACATGGCTCATCAAGATTCTATCTGAAATCATAACAATTATAATTCCATCAAATCTTATGGTCCAACTTCAAGAAGCTTATTTGAGTCCATAGATGGATTCCTTAGTTTGCACACCTTGCTTTCCTCAACCATGAAGCCCTGGGGCTACTTCATGTGAATATCCTCAAAGAGGTATTCGTAGAGGAATGCAATATTGACTTACATCTTGAAGATGCAATAGTCAAGTTGTGTAGCTAAGGTTAGCAACATTCTGATGATTTTAAACATGGTCACCGAAGAACAAGTCTCATTGCAAGCAATGTCTTCTCTTCCGGTGTGTGGCTCATGGCTACGAACCGTGCTTTGAAGGTCTCTACCTTCTCATCAGGTTCCCTTTCTCTTGAAGATCCATTTACACCTTTACAGGTCTTACCTATATAGGTGGATCCTATAGGGTCCATATACAACACTTGTATATGAAGTCTACTTTAGACTTTTATTGCTAACATCCATCTATCCATGCTATGATCTTCAGAAGCTTCATCACATGAAGTTCGATCATTGTCAGATTTCTCTGACACATGGAATCCTTCCTCAAACTCTTTTGAAGAGGTTTTAGTGTTTCATCTTCAATTATCCTTTTAGTTTCCAATTTCAGGAGCCTCATTATCTTTTCAAGATTAAATGAGTTCCTACACTTCATTTTCATCTTGATTCTCAAGAGTCTCAACCTCCAAGAATCACATTCTCAGAGATGAGATATTTCAAGAATCTCAAGGTCATAAAGTAGATATCCAATACCATCCTTTATTTTCCTAATGAAGCAGCACTCTCAAGTGCTAGATTCCATCTTGCATGGAACCTTATTAAGGATATATATTGTAGTCTCTACTACACATATATACCTGGAAACCAAGGGATAATTATGCTAAAATCATCATTGATAAGATCATGTCACACATGATCCAATTGTATCTCCCTATATCTCTATTGAGTTAAGGTGAGTTAGGAGGATTGAGATAGAAATGATATTCATATCTCCATAAGGTATTCTTTGAATTTATCTAACAGGTACTTGCTACCTAGATTAGATCAAATTCATTTTATCTTCCTTCAAACTTTGGTTTTAAACCAAAAATAATGAAATCTTTGAACATTTCAAAGGTTTCTTAGGTGAAGAGAAAAAATCTCATATCATACATAATCATCAACAGATATCACATATCCATAATGTTTACTATGATATAGATGATCTACATACATCAATATGTATGAGATCCTGAATACCTTGACATCTTACACCTTTCTCTAAGAAGGGTGTATTGGACATTTTTCTTTGAATACAATATTCATAAGTATGTAAGTTTTGAAATTTTAGACATTCTAAAGTTTCATCTCTTACTAGTCTATTGATTCAAATGTCCAAGGCTTGATGCTAGATCATTGTCAAATGATCTTCATCCTCCTATTGATCTTAAGGTTTAATTTCAGTATTCAGAAATGTTAATGAACCATTCATTAATTTTTCTAATTTATGTGGAGTCCACTAGATTTTAGATTACTATCTGAAATATCTTCATCATAACTCTTTATGGTAGTTCTATCTCAGAATTCATGTTTATTTCCAACATTTAGAAACAAACAATGAGTGTATTCTTATATCTAGGTCATAGAGACATTCTCTACGACTAAGGGCTCTCCCACTGAAATTAACAAGTCTATTAATCCAACAGAGATTGTTGCAACAATTGCATCAATACTCATGTGGATAACTATAAACCTTTAAGATCAAATTTTCCAGTCTTCTAAAAACATATGCAACCTATTGCAAATGTCATCAGAAGATTGAGATACAATTATTTGACTTTATCTTATCAATGATTTATGTAGATTAATCTGATGCTCCATCTGAGTCCTTCTCTAAGGATTCTAGATAGACTTGATAGTCATACTATCAACACATCAACTTATTGCAGTATTGGCATTCATCCAACTCTTCAGATGACATATGGAAGTCATAGATGTATAGTCAACTCTTTGACCATACTTCTTACTCGGGTCCAACCCATGCTTCCACTGCGCTCCCTTTATCTATAAGCAACCATTGCTTAAGACTAAGGATCTCTTATGTAAGAGCATTCCAACATTTATACATGCTTCATTAAATTCATACAATATGAATATTATGAAGCTTCATGAATGACCAGAGTATAGATAGTAGAATGATGACACTCATCATCTACATCCATCTAAACTCTTAAAACATAGGTTCAGGTAGGTACTCAAACAATTTGAATACACCATCTCTTATAGAGCCACCATTCTGCATGATGCAGTGAACCATCTCATTCATGTTAAATGTCAAGAGCACATATGTATGCCCGAATATCTTCATAAATTTTATAAAGATTATTTGACAATTGCGATCATCATCGACATGTCACTTCCAAAGTACATCCGATGAGAGATCAAGACTATAGAGACATACAAACCCTAGGGTTGTAGTCTTATTATCTATTTAATTGTCATTCCTCATTATTATGAGGAAACTTGCTCATTGCAACCACATACATTATGTGTCCAATTGCAAGTACAATATCTGGATCATGAGTCCAATCCATGATATTTAACCGGTTATTATTGAGTATATCATTGAGTGGGTTTTAATGAAGGATTATCTGAAATAAGAAATTTGCATAAATATATAAATATATATATTTTACTTTGATTTAGGATTTTTATATCAAAGTTGTCTTGTCTTGTCAACACTGAAAGTTCATTCCCTTAATCACTTTCAATGTAAGAGATATACTTACCATTATATCTCAACAAGATCTGGGATCTCCTTCCTTATCTTTGTTACATCCCAATAATATGAGAATCTGCAACTCGGATAAAAAGAAGCGGGAACACATTCCTCTTTGCAAGTCCAACTTGCATCTCCCAATTCGGTCTTTAACACCCGAGCCCGCCACCCCTAAGGCGATGTTGACCCGTCGTTAATTGAACCAACCGTCAACAGGAATAGTACTCGCTATACGCAATCCAATATCGCCCCAATAATATGAGGATCCGATATTGGGGTCACTACGTATACGGCCTTACTCTTTCGAGAAGCAAAGAGCCCGATCCAGATGCGCTTGCATACAGGAGCTATCACTTCGGACAGGCGTCTCCCACATACAATCCCTGGCGACGGAACCCTTCGCCTTGACGGGAGACCATGGATGTCACTTATGTGATCCTCCACCTCATATTCAAATTTTAATTAATTATCGTGAATCACATTCACATAATTAATTCTTCCAAGGGAATTATTAACTCTAATAATATTAGAGTATTTCAATCTTAATTGGATTCCAATTAATCTAATCATATGAAATTAATGATCCAATTAATATCCAACAAACATTTTAATAGTTACTTGAATAATGGTATTATCTCAAATACGTATTATTTCGAATTTTAATAATTAGAAAAATACATCTTAATCCCTCGTACATTATCCCGGCCCTACCCGCTGTCATGGCCAGTACCGACGAGAGTGGGACGGACCACATACGTTGCAACCCGCAACCCCAATGCTCTCCGACTAGGCACCATATCCGCCTCGGGAAAGGATAATGCCAAATTGATTAATTTGTACTTGAGATGATCATCGGTTCTTCAACCGAAATTGTACCATATAGTAATAATCAAAACATTTTTGATTAACATTATAATGAGATTTGCTAAACAAATCCCAAGTCCTATTCAAGCATCATGTTTGTTGGAATGTTGATCATGTAGATCATGTAACCAATCTTGATCTAGATCACATCTAATCATTTGTTGGTTAGGGCAAAGTCATTTAAGGACATAATTATCATTAAATATTTCACAAATATTTATGCATAATTATTCCAGGAAATTAAACAATTTAATTTCACTAATTAATTAAATGACAATCACTAGGTTCTTGATTAGGAAAGTATTTTCAGCAGTGACCCTCACTTACTAAAAATATCATATCTAAATCAATTTAAATCCAAATTAAGCAAAGTAAATTTCTAAAGTTTGCTAACTTGATTTACAACAGAACCCAAGTGATTTGCACGCATTTCAAGGCGTATCAAATCCGCAATTAACATCTTAATTACGTCATGATCCGCAGTCCCCGAAACAGTGGATACATGTTCACTAAAATGAGCATATCTAGAGCAAACGGAATCGAAATCACGCAAACTCAGATCCTACGGTTTCCTTATTTAATGGGAAAAAAAATCCAAATATTATTTTCGTGTTTAAACAATTTAAACAGTGTCGAAAATAATATCAAAACAGAGATGCGAAACTGAAATGCAAGAAAACTTTCGCAAACCCTAATGAACCCAAGTCGTCCTCGGTTTATGGATCGTATCCAAAAACACCGACCTAAGGCTCTGATACCACTTGAAGGTTATGGTTAGATCCTCAAGCGCATCACGGAAGCGTGATCGTCGTATCGAATACGACGAAGAACGACTAGTCGCACTAGTTGTTCTATGCAGCGGAAATTAAAAAATTTTCTTGCGACGAAACCACATGATCCAAGAACACTTCTCGGATCGTTTCGTCTAAACCACAAACAAGTATTAGGTTTACCTCTTGAAGCGTGGTTGCGATCGAGTCTCTAAACAAAGAGACCTCCTGTCTCAAGTCCGATCCGACGGAGGAGACGCTTGCGAGCGCGGGGATGAACCGCGTGCTTCTCGCAATCCATGTTGATGATCCAAGCGGCGGATCTCCTGATCTCGACACACGAGATCCGATGTCTTCTTCACGAGCGGGGCGCACCGAAGGAGACGGAGATCCACGAGCAAACCATCGGGCAGCATAACGACGATGCCGCGGCGATGGAGAACCTCTCTAGGGCATCCATGATGGACGACCACATGAGAGAGAAAGAGAGAGGACGTGTAGAGAGAATGAGAGAGAGAGAGATTTGTTGCCTCCACTTATGTGTCTCAAAAAGAGCAATGGGGTGCCTCTCCTTTTATAGGGTTTTGGGATCCATGGATCTCAATCCATGTGTCAACACAAATCCAATGGTCCACATCAATTTGTGTTTCTTTCAATGGTCATGATTTGTTGCTAAAAACACAACAACAATTAATTTAATTTAAATTAAATATATGTTGATAAATCAACATAATTTAATTACAAAATTAAATCATCAATATATGGAGATAATGAAAGGAGAGATAGCCTCCTTCCATGTGGAGAGGGGGGACGGCCTCCCTTTCCTAATGGGAGTGGTGGCCGTCCACCCTCCTCCATTAGGAAGGTGGCTATTTCACCTTTTATGTAATCTCCATTATTTGCAACAACTTTTGTTGCAAATTATTTCACAAAAAATAAATCCAATTTATTTTGTGAACATTGCAATCATGCCATTAAAAAATTGTGAATCACATTCACAACCCAAAACAAAATGTAAATTACATTTTCAATTTGATGTCCAATGTGAATTCAATTCACATTAACATTTAATTAACAAATGTAAATTACAAATAGCTCTCTCTTGTATATTATAAATCACATTTATAATATATATGACTAATATGGATATTGATATCCACATTATTCATATCCATGATAATTAAATCATATTTAATCATCTTGGATCTCTATTCTCTTGTGTCCAAATAATATGAATCTCATTCACATTATTTACATCTTTGATAATTAAATCTCATTTAATTATCTAAGATAACTCTCTTTATAATATGAATCAAATTCATATTACTCATGATAATTAAATCACATTTAATTATCCATTTTTCTCAATGCTCGGATACATATATCAACAATAGAATTATCCATGAACTCCTTCAAGGATAATGCGCTTTCTTCGCAGATACTTGGAGATAAGGACAGGGCGATTGTATTGTTCCACGTATAGTGACATGGATATTGAGATCATATCTCAAATCCAGATCGCGGGCCTCCCATAGATGCTTGATTAAATCAAGACCGTAAATCTAATCTTCTCATTGTATCTGAATCACATTCAGATCAATGTCCAACACTTGGACCAAGATCAGATCACTTCTCTACTGAGAGGAGTCACTAAAATCCAGACCCGTTTCATCACTCCCTAGGAATGGAAGCGTCATGGTTATACAATCGTTTATGATCACATCACCCTTAGGTATTCCCAATACCTGTACATCCTGCATACTGGAAGACTCAGACTAAACCCGAAGTATTGGATCAACTTTATACTGTCTACTTCATGGTTTTATCAGTAAGTTTCTCATTTGATCATTGGGAGTTGGTATCAATCATACACTTTCCAAAAGCGTATATCATACCTAGGTCTTGATCATATACTTTCCAAAAGTATATATCAAACCTACAAATTCAGTCAAGCTTCCAAAGCGAGACGACCGTGCGCACGGAATTTGATTCTTCCCAATATCTCATGAGTGAGCTCATGTCTTCCGGTTCAGTAATTGAACCTGTATGATCCCTTTGAGAGATCGTATTACTCATATGCCCTTATATGCACACCAGCGCGCCGGTGTATAGACCTTGATTAGGTCATCAACCTATTGGTCTGCCAAATGTACATACTTAGACATATAGCAACACATCTGTCTCCGGTCAGAGGATGCGTGCCTATATCATGACAGTATACTATATAGGACTTTGGTTATCTCGATCTCGTTAAGTCAACTCTTTGACCTAACTAATCTGACACCTCCGAATCTCTATTCCTATGCAGAGGACCTGCATCAAGAGGTCGGTCAGATATCAGCCTTCAGAGATAAGGATTGCCATCTCCTACTCAGGTTGGAGATCATCTCTTAACAATCATCTGATGGTGCTTGATGAGTCCTCAATCTAACTCTTTAGATATTCATCCAAGCACCAGCCTCTATGATTCAATAGTTGAATCAACAGCTGTATGATCATCAAGATGGCCATGGTACATAACCCTAATTGTACTAAGGGACCTATTATGCAAATTATGTATTCTTCATTTCAGATTAAGGAGTGAATTGCAATAACATTTATTGCATAATGGCTCGCCGTGGGCTCGCATTTCCAACAGCACCGAGCGACTTCCAAGACCGGACTCAGGTCTCTCTTCTTATTAATTAACACAAGTTCTTCATGTAATAAAAGATATCATATTAGGATAGTTTACTTGCCTTATATAGGTTATTTTGTTTTTCTATATTTAAATTCTACACGGATCATTTTGCATGTAGAATGCTGGTGTAAGGTACACATCTCTTAACCTCTGCATGCATCATTGAATTTAATCACTCATTGTATTTTTCGTTTTCCCCCTATGTTTTTTGGATATAGGAATAAAAGGAAATCGAAAAAATCATTAGACGTGTTTTTATTCAAAAATATCAAAAAAAGTGAAAATTGAAAAATAAAAATTACCGCTAATACACTTGGACTATTAAAATTAACATAGAGTAATCCCCTAATTGTATTCACATTTACTTGCTCTCATACACACTAAGGTTAGTGCCCCAATCCCATCAGCCAACCTAAGTGTTTATACAACTTGTATTTGATCAACTAACTCTAAAGTTGACAATATAATTGACCGAACCTACGTGATCTTCACACTACGTTGAGTTGGTGAATTAGGGATTTGCATTTTGTTTGTTTGTGCTTGGTGTTGAGTTAGTTACGATATTTTCTCTCCATATCATTAACATTCTCTTTAAAAAAAAACCATCAATCTTGTTTTCCCTCCCTTCCGCCCTTCACTCTGAGGGCAAATGTTGTCCAATATTTCCCAAGCTCAGATCCCTTACTCTAACAGATCAATGATCTCCTCGATCTTGACCAAGATTTATTTGAGCATGATATTCCTGATACATTGGATGTTTTTTCTTTTACTTCGAGAGAGAACCTGTGATTTGAATATTATTGTTCATTCTCACCCTCGAATTGGCATGATTCTTCCCACCTCCCCGAGGGTTATCTACGGGCGGTGTGTTCTCTGTACTCAGTTTCACTCCCTGGTTGTGCATTCGATGTGTCCGATCACAGGACCGAGTCTTCTGATTATTTTGAGTTTTTTGATTCTTCTGATAGTCTTGATCAATCTGTATCTGATATTTCTTCTCTCCTTGACAACCCTCGAAAGGGTGGGCCAACCCATGAGTAATTCGATGATATTCCTGATCTCTCTTCATTACATGCGTCAGATATCTGCTATTTTATTGAGTCTCCTAATATTGACCTTCCATACATTTTTGAGAAGGTTATTGACGTGGAGGATTCCATGAGTGATCCTTCCTTCTCCACGTTCCATTTTTTCATCTCCAACCATCCACTCCACTCTGACCACGAGCTGAAGATTTCTTTTGTTCTACTGATATCTGATTTTATCTACACATCTATTTACCCGATAACAAATACTTGTTTTATTGTTTATCTGGGTATCTTCATTTGCATTGTTGACCACGTTGTTGTTCTTACATCGAGACAACAATGACAATAAGATATTCACATTACAGATGACGTCCTGAACCTTGATATTTTATTGTCCTAACCTTTGCTCCCAGCTAGGGGCGTAAACTCTAGCGCTTGTTGAGAGGCACCTCAACAAAGTCTACCTTATATATATGTGTTTCGTCTTGATTTTCTCCTTCCTTCTTACATTTATCATTCATCTCTTGTATGTATCTGTGTGCTATACTTACGATATGTTTTATCCTAAGTATGGGGGGAGAGGGAGAGTCAATGATTTGTGTTGTTCATATTTGACCAGTTCATCACTTCTATTGTTGCTTATACTTAGGGATACTCTACCCTAATACATGGGGAATGATGTTGTTTATATCGCTTTTACTTTTGTGCTTTGATTCTTCTGATCTCTCGATTATCCCCTAACTTGTTGATATTCTATACTTAGGGCTATTCTACCCTAAGTATAGGGGGCCAAGTCGAACCGTTGAGTCCGTACATTCTCATAATTGGTTTTCCCCTTTTGTAGGGGGGATCACCGACTTCTTTTAATCTTTTCTTTGAGTCATTGTGGCATAGGTGTCTTTTTCACTTTTCTATATTTAGCACGAGTTATGTCTTCCTTTGCCATGACCACTATGAGGACATAATTCGAGCTAAGTATAGGGGGTGCCGTATATATTGTATATATACTTTAGACATAACTCGTACTTTTAAATGGAATTATTTTTTGTATATTATCGGGATATGTATATAAATGCGTAAAATCCACGAGTGTATGAAGACTTTGGTCTTCTTCCTTTAATAAAAAAGTAAATTAAAAAATTTAAAAAAAGAAAAGAAAAAAAACAACAAAACACAAAAAGTCCTCTTATAGAAAAAATGTATAACCCATGTATATACTTGTATATACTAACCCCTTTTCCCTTAAAAACCCTAAAAACTATAAAATCAAAAGCCTATAAAAATACATAATTAAAATTTCAAAAAAACCCTTTACAAGTGCATCATTTTTTCTAAAAAACCATAAAAATTTCAAAATTAGAAAATTATTTCAAAAAAAGATTTTACTTTCTTTTCTTTGCATTGTACATATTTTCTTGCATTTGCATGTGCATTTTTCTGGATAATATTGTCACTTAAACTAAGTCTGGAATAAAATTGAAGAATGAAGCTTAGTTCGACCTTAGTTCACTTAATTTTAGAGGAACCTTATAAGAATTGGAGTTAAGACTTTTCAAGTCCTAGTGACTTAATTCTTTGAGTCCATAAGACTATCTTCTCATGTCGTCTTGAGTATCTAAGTAGAATATTTAACAACACACGCATGATTCCTCTAGACCATGGCTTATCTTGGACACGCACTCTACACGTAGCTCTTTATGGAGGAGGTAGTGAGGAGGCAGAATCTTTTGGGTTGAGGTAGCATACATGTATGTAACAACTAGTGGTAATATCCATCTTCCTCGAGGGAGGGTAGTGCATCTTAACTTGATCTAGTAGCATTGAGGTCTAAAGACAAGATGTTGTGGGGTTGCAATAATGCTTCAAAAGAGGGATAGTCTACTAGCTCAAGAGGAAAGACTCCTTATGTACATGCAACACCTCCTATATATATGAAAAAAAGAAGGAAAAAAGAGAGAGAGAAAAAAATGCAAAATATCTAAAAGTGAACAAGCCTGATTGAAAAGTAAAATGCATGCTGGAGTGTATATACAAGTTTAGAAAAAAATAATAATAAGAGCTTTAAAGTCAAATTTTTGTAAGCTTGCAGCGGATGACTTGGCTACACTAGTCATGCATCCAAGGATAGGTAGCTACATTGGCTATCATCCATTCTTTTCTCCATCTCCTCTTTCTTGAGCTGGTTGTACTTGAACTTAAAAGGGAATATCCTCGCTCTTCGAGGAAATAGTTGCCAGACCGGGGGACTATAATTACCTAGTTGAGAGAGGCTATTTCTTTGCTATTTTTGAGATGGGGGTCTATAATTCACTTAAACCTTACAAGTAAAGATTCATAGTCATAAGAATTTGTGTACGTAGATTTGTTCAGACCTGATTGTTGAGGCGACCAGAATAGGAGTCTTATGGAACTTGAAGGATGTCAGGTTTTAAATCCATTTCCCAATAAGGTTCCGCCACTCTAATAATCCAAAGGTCTGACAGAGCTCCACACTACAATTTTATGAAGATAAGTTTAATACTCAAAATTGTTCTAATTTCTTTATTTTTCCTTATATTTTCTTTTATTCACTTATTCTTTCAAATAAGTGTTTACTAAGGGACTAGCAAAGATAAAGCATAGGGGGATGATGAATCCGTATTTCCTCATCTTTATTCATTAATTTTAGCTTAAAATACCTTATAAAACACATGTATATATATTAATAAATACATATCCTTACTAACCTGCATCTGTGTGTAAATATTGTACATATATTATTATTTTAACCTAAAATAAATAAATAAAGAAATAAAGGAAAAATAAAGAAAATAAAAAGATTGTATATATGTAATAGATACAGGCTGACCCGAACCCCGAGAGAAGGTCAAGACTTGACTTGATCGGTCGGGAATAAAGTAGGGGAAGATAGGATCTTTAATCTAAAAATACAAAAATATATTTTGTAAATACTTTTGATTTTATTTTGTATATATTTGTATAAAAAATTAAAATATTTTATTTGTACATAAATTTACCTCAAATTAAATATTTTTCTAACCAAAAGTTGTAAATAAAAATGTTTCCTAAAATAATAAAAATACTTGCAAAATAAAATCATGTACAAAATAAAAGTAATCACATTCAGAAAAAGCAGTAAAGCATTTTAAATATTTCTAATAATTATTTAAAGTAAAAATAAAAGACTTTTTTTAAAACATAAAATAAACTAATTTCCTTATTTAATTATGTATTTAATGTACCATATGCATGCAATACTCCTTAAATCACC
Organism: Ottelia alismoides; assembly: GCA_037367405.1. Lineage (NCBI taxonomy): Eukaryota > Viridiplantae > Streptophyta > Magnoliopsida > Alismatales > Hydrocharitaceae > Ottelia > Ottelia alismoides. Next base: position 272,091 of record JAZKJV010002794.1, on the reverse strand, counting down.
ACCATAAAAAAATAAATAAATAATATTTATTATTTAATATAATGTAATTTATGCACCATTAACCTCCTCCCTTCTTTTCCTCTCCAATCAAATTTTGAAAATTCAAATTCAAAATTTTTCTTATATTTATTTGGCTCCTCCTCCCTCATTCGAACATGAACCATATTTTGGTGAGAGGAGCATATTCTCCAAGAGTATTCTTATTGTAGAGAGGTGCCCTGCTTCCGAGCCCTCCGGTGACAGCGAGTCGGTCCTCGTCGAGGCCATCAAGGCGTTCATCTGCTCCCATTCGGTGAGATCCATTATTTTCTTATTTTTAATATAGATTAGTTGTAGTTTAATTTTGCATTTTTAATTTTTGTTTTCATTTTTTTATTCTAGATCTTAGTTAATCATTTTTAATCAATCATCACGATTTGACCTGCTCTTGAATCCGATCTTCCATCTCATTTTCTCGATCACATCGCTTCATTTTCTACCTCACATGGTGGTAAGAGATCCGGATCCAACCTCCCACTCGACGGATATGCTTTTTCATTCATATTTCTGTTTGTATTTGAGATCGAGCCGTCGTGCTCGAGTCGATCTCTATATTTGTTTTATTGCAGGTACATAGAATTTACAACAAAAATAAAAAATTCTAGTTACTATCTTTCAAAAAAATAAAAATAGAAAAAGAGTTGGGTGCAATGCCAACCGCCACTAGCAAGTGCCACCGTGCCCTCTGCTCGCAATCACTATCATAGACTGCCCTTTACCCGTGCCCCCGTGCAAGGCCGCACCGATCCACCTCTCCTGGAGCATCCCGCTGACCACTGTACGAGGGCATGTGTCGCCCTCCTTCTTGGAGCCGCCACCTGATCTCCACCGACGGAGTCTGCAGCACATCCATCCGCCCCCTCGTGCAGTTGTGCCGCCAGCCATCAACTTCCTTCTTCCAGATTGTGCCCTTACGCGACCCGTAGCTTAACCGCCACACCATCCACATCACACACCCTTTAGCTCACCGTCTTCCATCTCCTCCCTTGCGCCAACGCCATCCGAAGCCAACACCATCGCCAACGACTTCAACTAACCGTCAACATCCACCAGATCCATTGCAGACCTCCATATGTGAGGTCAACGCCCCTTTTGGCATGGAAGGAACGTACAATGGCTTTCCCTGTGCCCTCTTTAGCTTTGGGCGTGGAAAATAACGAAGAAAAGCTCTAACGTTTTGGGAAAAATTTAAAATCCACCCCTAGAACATCTATAAATTGTATTAAGGACCACCACCCATGCAATCACGTGCTGCACATGCCCCCCACCTGGGTAAATTACAAAAATTCCCACTTATTTATTTCTTGTTATATTTGATGCAAAAACATTAGCTAATTTCAAATAAGTCCTTGTATTCCAGACCTTTTAATTGCTTGCTTTCTATTGTTGAAATAAATATTTTTATTGCTCAATAAATTCTCCAAAAAACATATTTAGTTCATGTTGTGGTTCCCTTCATTTTATACATTTTGCATTGCATTTTATTGTCATTTGATATTATTCAAAATTCAAAAACCTCACATTTTTACTGTTTGACATTTTAAAAATCATAAAAATTCAAATATTGCGTAGAAAGTTCTAAAAAATAGATTAGATTCCTTTTTGTGTATTTTATTTTCTATCTAATTTTCATGCATTAAATTTTTTTTCAATATTCAAGAAATAGCAAAATATCAAAAATCCCAAAAAAATCACCGAAAATTGTAGAAAAATCCAAAAATACTGATTTCACTTCCTGATTGTTGATGACATCTTCTAGTTTTTAGAAAAATAATTGCAGTAATTTTGGTTTCATTTTGTATTTTTAAATTGCAAAATAATCCTGACTATTCACTGTTTTAGCTATTCCCTTTTGAAAATCCTAAACATACAAAAATCTCTGAAAAATTACAGAAATAGTAAAAAGTTTATAAAAACATAAAAATATTTTCTTTGGGCATTTTGGTCTTTTTATCATTTTTGAAAAATTCAAAAAGTTGCATTTCCTTTGGTGTATAAATTTGCTTTTAAAAATTAATTATTTTTGAAAATTTAAAATTTGCAAAATTACAAACCATGAAAAATTAAAAATAAAAATATAAAAAATAGTAAACAATAAAAATAAAAAGATAAAAATTTCACAAAAAACCAAGATAGTTTACATTTGAATTTCCTTTGTCTTTTAATTGTTTTTTTCAATTATTAGAATTACCTTTGAGAATTGTAGCCTCCATGAGTTCCATGTTGTTGCTATACGAGTAAAATAAATATTACTTTCTCTTGCTACATTTTTGTAATTAATTCAGCTCGATTTTTTTTGTTGCGGTATCATTTGGGCTGCAATGATGACACTTGCACATTTATTTCATCTAATTAATAAAACCCAGAAGATCCTGCCCAACACATACCAAGGGAGAGAATCCACAACAAGAATCGACTCATCAGGAAAGGTGTCTGTGATGGGTGTACTACTCAGTGGAGGTTCTTAATGTTCAATTCAAAAGAGGTGATTTGCTTCCACATTCTAAATTCCATGTTTATCTTTGATTTCCATGTCGAACTACTGGAGGAGAAGGGTCCATTTGATCAATCTGGTCTTCATGTCATTCTTCTATTGTAGATACATGTAGTAGAGTGGTCAACATAGATGGTGACTTTACATCCAAGAAGATAGGATCTGAGCTTCTCGAGGGAGAAAAATGAAGGATATGGGATAATCCTCAAGCGCATCACGGAAGCGTGAGCATCGTATTGAATACGATGAAGAACGACTAGTCGTACTAGTTGTTCTATGCAGCAGAATTTAAAAATTTTTCATACGATGAAACCACATGATCCAAGAAGGATTCTCAGATCATTTCATCTAAAACCACAACAAGTATAAAAGAATACCTATTGTAGCATGGTTGATTGAGTCTCTACGAAAAGAGACCTCCTATCTCAAGTCCGATCTTCGGAGAAGACACTTGCAAGCGCGGGGATGAGTCGTATGATCCTCGCAATCCAAGATGTTGATCCAAGCATGGTGAACTCCTGATCTCTTTGCACTAGATCGAACACCTTCTTCGTGAGCGAAGCACTCCAAAGAAGAGGAGAACTGAGGAACGTCGAGGCGGTGGCACGATGGTGAAGCAACGACGAAGGCTCTCCTCTAGGGTGCGGTGGGTGGCCCACCAAGAGAAGGAGAGAAGAGGCTTGACGTGTGGAAGAGGGAGAGAGTTATCTATCTCAGTTGCATAACCCTAGAGAGCATGGTATGCATTTCTATTTATAGGGTTTTGGGATCAATGGATCACAATCCATGGGACACATAAAATCAATGGATGAGATTGATTTATGTTTAATCCAATGGTCAAGATTATTGTTGGTAAAAGCCAACAACAAATAGATCAAATATATTTGATAAATCAAATACAAATCAATCCTAAATTAAATCTAACAAATATGGAGAGATTAGCATAGAGATTGCTCCCCACATGGAGTAGGTAGGACGGCTACCAATTTCCTTGTGGGAATTGGTGGCCGTCCACCATGATCCCATGGTGGAGGAAATCTCATGCAATCTCATGAGATTGCATATCTCCATAAAATCTCCCACATTTTCCATCAACTTTTGTTGTGACTTATTCTACAAAATAATTCATAATTAATTTTGAGAATATTGCAATCTTGCCATTGGAAATTTGTGAATCACATTCACAACCCAAAACAAAATACAATGTGTATCCAGTTCACACCAATAATTAATTGACAAATATAAATCATAATTAGCTCTCTCTAATACATTATAAATCACATTTATAATATATTATGAATAATTGGATATTGCTATCCACATTATTCTTATCCACAATAATTAAGTCACATTTAATTATATTGGATAATTTCCCTATGTATCAAGATAATTAAATCACATTTAATTATCATTCTCTTAATGCTCAGATATAATTCAACTATGGAATTATTCTTGAACCCTTTCAAGAATAATGTGATTTCTCCGCAGATTGAGATAAGAACATGACGATTGTATTGTTCCACGTATAGTGACTTGGATATTGAGATCATATCTCAAATCTAGATCTCATGGACCTCTCATAGATGCTTGATTAAATCAAGGCCGTAGAAATAATCTTCTCATTGCATCTAAATCTCATTCAGATCAATGTCCAATGCATGGACTAAGATTATGTCACTTCTCTACTGAGAGGAGTCACTAAAATCTAAACATGTTTCATCACTCCCTCGAAATGGAAGCATCATGGTTATACAATCGTTTATGATCACATCGCCCTCATGTATTCCCAACACCTGTACATCCTGCATACTGTAAGACCTATGATCATCCTGAAGATATAGATCAATTTGACACTGTCATCTTCAGGATTTGATCACCAAGTTTCTCAATCTTGGTTATTGGGAATTGGTATAGATCATATTCTTTCCCAAAGCATGTATCTTACCTTCAAATTCATGTCATGCTTCCAAAGCATGACGACCATGCATGGAATTTGATCAGTCCCAATACCTCATGAGTGATCTCATGTCTTCCGGTTCATATGTGAACCTGTATGGTCCCTTTGAGAGATCGTATTACTCATATGTCCTTACATGCACAACAGCTTGCCGGTGTATAGACCTTGGTTAGGTCATCAACCAATTGGTTTGCCAAATGTACACACTCAGATATATAGAAACACATCTGTCTCTGGTCAAAGGATGCATGCCTATGTTGTGACAGTATTCAACATAGGTCTTTGGTTATCTCGATCTCATTAAGTCAACCCATTGACTCTACTAATCTGACACCTCTGAATCATTATTCCCATACAGAGGACCTGAATCAAGAGGTCGGTCAGATATCAGCCAAATGAGAAAGGATTTCCATCTCCTACTCATGCTGGAGATCATCACTTAACAATCATTTGATGATGCTTGATGAGTCCTCTATCTAACTCCTTAGATATTCATCCAAACATCATCCTCTATGATTCAATCAATGAATCAACAGCTGTATGATTGTCAAGCTGTCCATGGTACATAACCCTTATTGTACAGAGGGACCTTATAATGCATTCATTCATTCAATCTCAGAAAGGGAGTGAAAAACAATCAATAACTTTTATTGATAAATCATTTGTTACAATAACATTTATTGTAGGAATGGTTCGCTTGGGCTCACATTGCTAACAAAAAACACAACCAACAACTCCTTCTCTACAATAGTATAGTTTCTCTGTGCTTAATGCAATGTCTTGCTGGCGTAGTGAATGGCATAGGCATCTTGTCTTTCCTTTGTCCTAACACATCTCCAATTGATATGATGCATCCATCATGATCTCAAAGAGTAGATACCAATCCGATGACTGTAAAGCTTGAGTGATAAACTCCTTCAGCTGATTGAAAGAATGGGGAACTTACTAATCAACATCAAAGTCGATCTCCTTGCACAGTAATTCAGTTAGAGGTCGGGTGATGCAGCTAAAATATTTGATAAATCATCTATAAAAACAAACATGCCCCAAGTATGATCTCAGATTTCTAACATTCTGCGGTGGATTAAGATTTACGATTACATCCACCTTTGTCGGGTTGACTTCCATGCCATGCTTGAAAATGATGTGGCCCAGCTCTATCCCTTCAGTGACCATAAAGTGGCACTTTTCCCAAGATAGTATGAGATTAACTTCTTGACCTTCTGAAGTACGTGATTGCCATCTGGATGTACTTGGAATACCCATCCAAAAAGAAGAAAAACTCGTTGCTGGCCAATCTTTCTAGAACCTAATCAATAAATGGTAAGGGGGAAGTGGTCCTTCTTTGTTGCATCATTGAGGCGACAGTAATCAATGCATACACACCAGGATGTTGGTACACTAGTAGAAATATCCTCTCTTTTTTCATTTGTAGTGATGACAAGCCCTGATTTCTTCAGAACTACATGCAAGGGACTCACCCATTTGGAATCAGAGTTGGGATAAATGAAGCATATGTCACGTCATTTCATGATTTCCTTTATGATGACATCCCAAAAGTTAGGGTTCAGTCCACTCCTGAGAGTAACAACATTGGACACAACTAGGTCACAATCGTTTGTCTCTATAGGCACAGATGGGACATCTCATTCTACCTACTCTTTTCTCTTAAAGTTATTAGGGTTGGCTTCAACCTGTGCCAGAATTGGAGTTTCGACAACCTTCAAGTCATCCAGCTTCTTTGTCATCTCTTCTAAGCCCTTTACCAACTGATCCAAGCAATCGAGGCCCGAATTCACAAAAAATGCCTCAGAAGGTTCATCATGCTATCCACGATGTGGCTGATGGTGCGGAGGCTGAGATGGGTGCTGCTGATATTGTTGATGAGGAGGAGAAAGATGATACTGCTGGTAATGAGGAGGGAGACACTGCTGCTGAGATGTAGCCGTGTACGGATGTTATGACTGGTGTTGGTAGTACTGCGGCTGCTAGTACTACCGGTTCTATCTCCAATTGTTATGATACTACAAAGACAGTTGTACTGAGGTTGAGGCTGAGGCTGAGAGGAATGGGCAAAATGACCACCCTAATGTTGGTGGTACTGTTGGTTGGCAGATGATTGGCCTTGGGGGTGTCCACAAGGACGGGACAGGTGTATGTCATTGCTCCACACTATCAACTTCTTGAATGAAGGTGAAAAACGAAAATGCGAGAGCCGCTAAATAGTGGTCTGACAAATCAGACTCACTGTCGCTGATGCGACTACTCAAGCCTTCCCGTTTGTCAACAATTAACCCACACAATCAATCAATCAATCAAGAGCAAGGATTAAAATTTATTATTCCCTACTAAAAATGTACAATGGCAAGCAAGTAGGGGTCGAACATAGGAAACAAAGGTGTAGAGTATAGACAAAAAGTCAACTCCTAGGTCTAACGGACTACTTAGCCAATCTGGATTTTTTTGTGGCTTTTTAATTTTTAATTTTTGTATTTAATTTTTTAATTTTATATTCTTTTATTTTGATTTTTAATTTTCTGATTTTATATTTTCTTTTTATATTTTATATTTTTTTTATATTTTCTTTTTCAATATTGGAATAAATATATAATATAAGAAAGGATGTACTAAGGTATTTGTAGAAATATGTAAAAATACTCAAAAATTCAGAAATAAAATATTTTTGGACTTTTTTATTATTTTTTACTGTTTTTGTGATTTTTGGATATTTTACAGAATGTTTTTGATATTTTTTAAAAATTGAAATAAAGCAAAACATTGAATTGGCTACTGGCTATGAGTAAAACAGGAATGAAAAATATCAAACAGCCATAAAATTTTTCCAAACTAATTTTAAAATAAAGGAAATAAAATAGGGAGCCTACAAGACTTGAATTTGTATTTTTCTGATTTTTCTACGATTTTATAATTTTTTTTGAATTTTTAAGATGTTTTGTAATTTTTAAGGTTTTTCTTTTGAATTTTTTAGGTATATTTGGATTGACATTAATAGACAATAAAATACATAGTAGATGATTTTTTTAGAATTTTTCTAGGTATTTTAATATTTTTTGGTATTTTCTACGCTAGACAGTACTGAAATGGCATGTTTTTGATTTTTAAGAAAGATAAAAGCGAACAAAAATACGAACTAAAAATATGGCGTGAAAGTTCGAGTTAACAGGAGCTTAAGTTAATTTCTGTGGAATTTTTGGCACTTTAATGATGCATGAAATAAATAAAACAAGCACGCAAAAATCCAAAGCCTGGTAGGGGTATATATGCAATTATAAAAACATCCAGGGGCTTGGGTGCAAATTTCTCCAAAAATTTAACACTAAATACTTAATTTAGTGGAACTTTTACAAAAAACAAAAGCCGCGAGGGCACCGTTGCAAATAACCCACCCACGCGCGTGCGACGCACGCGCCTGGGGAGGACCTGCTTGCAAATATCAAGAACTTTGGGGCGGAAATGTAAAAAGGCCAAGGAAACACGTGAGGGCTCACGTGTGCTACTGGCAGGGGTATAAGTTCGATAATACAAAACACCAGGGGCACAAATATAAAAATTACAAAAGATTAAAATGGCAGATGAATGTTTTTAGGTTAATATTTAATACAAAAATTACGTAGGGGTACAGAGCAAAATTACCCCAGCGCAAGGGCTCGATCCGACGGTGTGGCCTCCGCCACTAATCCACGTGTCGGCACCAGGGTTGACGATACCCTTTCACGTGTAATGGCCGAGATTAGAAGATGCTTGGACGATCGAACGGCCGTGGGCGCCTTGATCCTGCAGTTGCTGCTATCCTGGGCGATCGGCCTTGGATCGGACGACGAGGAGAGGTGCTCCAAGAACACCCGAAGAACAAGCCCCCGTCGTGTTTGAATCGACGAAGGGCAGCTCCTCCGTGCACCTGGGCTGTCCCCGACCACCTCCGTGTACTCCTGCAGGGTTTCTCTGACGTCTGGAGGCTTCAAAATGCCCAGGCGAAGGCCAGGGCCCTCCCGCTGCGAGGGCGGAGCTTGGTGGTTCCAAGCTTCCTCCGGCGAGGTGCAAAATCCCCCCAGGCACGTGGATGTGTCTCAGACCTGCAAGGAAAATGGTAAAGAGGTCGGGGGCAAAATGCCCCGCCCTCGTGGAGAGTTTCACAGGGGTGTACAGCGACGGGGGAGGGTGATGTCGGCCGGCGAGACTCGATGCCGGTCGAGGCTTAATCGAAGGGGTTCGATGATGGCTTGATGATGGATCGTAACGAGGCAAACTCAAGGGAGAGTTTTAACTACTTAGACACGAGGTAACAGTAGAGAAAATGGGAAGAAGGGCCTCACCAAGGTGTGCACGAAGAGGTCTCCGGAGAGAACTCCGGCGAGGGGATCAGACTTGATTCAACGCCGCCTTGCTCCTGCGAGAGGCCCGACGAGCTCCTACTGTCACCAGGAGTAACTTCAAGGGCTTAGGCTAGGGTTTTGGTGGTGGAAGAGTGATCAAAAGAGAGAGGAAAATCGGGGGGGGGGGGGGGGGGCGTATTTGAAGGTTTGACCGTACGCCCGACCAACTACAAAGAACGAGGCGCGCTGCTCGCCTCGATGCTCCATAGCCCGAGGAAAGATATGAGCGACCATCCTCGACCAACGACTAATAAAAGTCAAGAAGACTTTGACTTGAAACGAGGAGCGGATAACCCCTGAAAAAATCGAGAAACATACCCAAAAATCATTCTGACACAACCATAGGGGGCGGGTCAGAGAGTTGACCGAGGTCAACTCTTAGACCCTCCTGGTTGGTCCACGTGGACCAACCAGGAAAAACCCTGGACAAAATGATTAAAAAATCATTTAAAAATCGAAAACGATTTATTTAATTTTTAGTCATAAAATAAAAATGTTTTTTATGAAGTATTTTATAATGATTTTTATTTATTTTTATGAAGTGTATTTTTACAAGTTACTATTTATAGCCTATATAGGAATATTATATATATATATTTTACTCTTTTATTTTTATTTTGTGTGTTTTGATTTATTTATTTTTATTTAGTACTTTATAAAATTATAAAATACTTTTATATACATAAATATATTTTTATTTTATTTTTCAGATGTGTTTACTATATTTAATAAAATATGAGTATGTATTATGCAGGTATGAGTGTAGGTATTGTACCTATGTATATGATATGTATGAGTATTTTATTTCTCATTTTCTTTAAATTTTTATTCTGATTTTAATGTACAAATATATTACAAGTAATATTTTCAACATTATAAAAATATAAAATTATAAAAATAATGAATAAAGAATAAATTGAATATTTTAATCTGTACAGGTGTTCAATGTGGGTCCAAAACTCAACTTTCAAACCGTAGCTCCGCCAAATGCGAAATCACTACAATTAAATAGTTTATTTTCTTCTATATACAATTAAAGGTGAGTTTGATGCATTTGGAGTTTTTATTTGTGAGATAAGGGTCTGGGATGTTGGGATTCTGGATTCTTATTCAGACCATAACTTTTTATCTGTACATTATTTTTCTATGAAATCAATTTTATATTTTTCTTTATTTAATTATCTACAACTTTCATGTATAAAGTTTCTTTATTTGATGTATAAAAAGTGGAACCAAATTTAGGTCCCAAAATAAATAAGGAATGAAGGAATATTCATTGTATTTGGCCCTTATCTCCCCCTACTTTATTCCTTGTCGACCTAGTCATCAAGATGCCTAGGTCTCGGGGTTTCAGGTCATAAAATATTTACAATATTTTATTCTTTTTCTTTTCTTTTCTTTATTCTATAATTTTGGCTTTAAAAACCGCATTTTATACACTTTTTACATGCACATGCATGAATGCTAATATGCTCTATTTAATGCTATTTACAGGCATTTGCTAGGGTTTTTGAGGCCAAAATAATAGAATAAAGATGATGAAATGTGGATTCATCATCCCCCTATACTTTATCTTTGCTAGTCCCTAGCAAACACTTATGCAATAAGTGCAGAAAGAAAAAGAAAGAAAAGAAAAAGAAGAAAGTGGATTAGTTTAATTATCAAACTTGTCTTCGCAAAATCAAAGTTTGGAGCTTAAGTCGGACCTTTGGAATTTTAGTGCGTGCGGAACCTTAATGAGAACCGTGTTTGAAATCCAACAGTCCCTGAGAATCCCAAAACTCTATCCAAGTCTCCTCAATAGCCAGGTCAGAAATATCTCAATTCATATGCAAACTCTTACGACTATGAGTCTAACTCGTACAGTGTAAGTGATGGTGGCTCTCCCCAACTAGAATGGCAAAGAAACTGACTTCTCCAGTACGACAACCCAATGATTCCCCAATCCAATAACTCCATCCTTGAGGAGCGGGGTATTCCCTTCTTAGTTCAAGTGGCAACCAGCTCAAGAGGAGGGGGTGAAAAGAAGAATGGACGGTAGCTAGTGTAGCTACCTATCCTGGGATGCAAGACCAGTGTAGTCAAGTCATCCAGCTACGGGCTCACATGATTTAACTTTCGAACTCAAGCTTGCTTATTGGCTTTACACATTTGTACATACTTTGCAGGCTTTTTATTTTTGTACATGCCTGAACACTTTTTTTTGAATACTATTCACAACAGCATTTACATAAGGAGTTTTTCCTCTTGAGCCAGTAGACTATCCCTCTTTTGAAGCTTTATCGCAACCCACAACCTCCTGTCTTTAGACTTCCTAACCACTGTCTGGGTTGGGGTGCACTTCCCTCCTTAGAGGAGGACAAATGTTTCCACTTGTGTGCGTCTCATATCGGCAAATCCAATCCCCTCACCATTCCAACTGAGTTGAGCCATGTGAAAGGTGCAGGTGTCCAAGTTAGGTCATTATCAACAAGAGTCGTGCGTGTTCTCCGAAATACTCTACTTAGGCAGTCAAGAATCCATTGAACCAAGTCTCATTATCCTCAAAGAATTAAGTCAGCTAGACCTGAAGTACCTCAAACCCCGTTCCTATAAGGTTCCTGTTATTAGGTAGATTTTAAGGTCCAATCAAGCTCCAATCTCCGTATTTTACTTAGACATGTTCAACTATCAAACTCAATCCAAAAAATGCGAATGCTAGGCAATGCAATGCAGAAAATGTTTTTGCGATGCAATTTTTCAAAGATTTTGAACTTTTTATGGATTTTTGAAAAGATGATGACGCACATGCAGATGCATTCTTTTTGTATTTTTCAAAAAGATTTTTCAGATGTTTTTTGATTTTAATTTTGCATATGTTTTTGGGAATTTTGAAAACAAAAAGATTTTGGCTGAAAACTTGGTGAAAAATATGTACACGGGAGTGCTTCATATATATACAAGAAGTAAGTTTTAAAAATTTACACGGGTAAGTGATCAATTTTATAGACATATATAGTGAATTTTGGTGTGATGTATGCATTCCTCAAACTTATTTAACACAAGTTTCCCAAACAGTTTTGAGAACTATAGTCCAAAATAATTTGAACAAACATTTTACAAACATGTACACACATTTGAAAATCATTTTGCAAAGGTTTTTCAAACAGTATATATAGATTTTTCAAATATTTTTGCAACCATTTTTCAAACCATCTGCAAATCATTTTTCAAACATTTTATTTCACACAAAGAAAATAAATTTTTGCAAACCACACATTTTTACACAGGTTGAAAACATGTAACAAAATATTTTCAAAATAGTTTTCAATAGATTTTCACAAGGATTTTCAAACTATTTTTCAAACATTTTGCAAAAAAACATTTTCACCTGATTTATTAATCAGTAAATACAAAAAGAATTTAAGGAATGGTAACATCTTTTTATTACGGATTTTAATGAATTTTAAAGAATGATTGGCCATATTATTAGGAAAATATGAAAGTACGAGTTATGGCTAAAGTATATACGTAGTATATACGACCTCCCTATACTTAGCTTGAGCTATGTCCTCATAGATCGGAGAGAAAAGAGAAGACGTAACTCGTACTAAGTATAGGCAAATCTAAGGAATAAATAAATGAATGAATCAATGGGAAGTTGACCGTCCCCCCTATACTTACGATCAAATAATCCTAAGTATAGGGGACTGTACGCAACGCAGGTAGGGTCAAGGGTGGGAATGAACAGATCGTACTCAGATTGTCTCCCCCTATACTTAGGGTAAGATATCCCTAAGTACATACAAGAAGAGGAGACAATGGAGAGGATCGAAAGAATAGAAGAAACTCGGGGTGCACACCCCCCTATACTTAGGACAAAGTACGTCCTAAGTATAGAAGACTGTCTACAATGGGGCGACACTTTTTGGATAGATACAGAAGATAGAAGAGGAAAAGAAGAAAAGAAGAAAAAAAAGAGATGAAAGTGGATATGAACAACTCGGGATGCGCATCCCCCCTATACTTAGGATAAAGTACATCCTAAGTGTAGCAATGATGAAAGGGATGACATCATGTCGGTAGAAGAGGATAAAAGAGATTGAAAAGAAGAAAAGAAGAAAAGTCATTCAAAAATATTTTGCTCTGCTTGGCCTTCCTCTGCCTCTTTGGAGATATCCGGCTCATCCTTGTAGATTACTTGAATCGAGTCAACGACAGCCATGAATGTATCATGTTCAAGGTATGGCTTCAGAAGCTGTCCATTGACTACGAATGGCTGTGTGTCCGCTGACAGATTAGATATCAACACACTTCCGTTGTCACGCACCTGCCTAACCATAAATGGCCCAGTCCATTTACTCTTCAATTTGCCTAGAAATATCTTTAATTTTGCATCGAACAACCACACCTTCTCACCTGGATCAAAGGACTTGCGGCGGATATGCTTGTCATGCCATGTTTTGACCTTCTCCTTGTACATCAGTCTGTTGTCATATGCATAATCTCTGAATTCTAGTAATCTGTTTAGATCCAATTTTCTGTTCTTTACTACTTGCTTGGAGTCCAAATTACAGATGTTAATGGCCCATAAGGATTTGTGAATGAGTTCAACGGGCAAATGACATGGCTTGCCATACACCAGGCGGTAGGGAGACATGCCCAAGGGTGACTTGTACGCCGTCCTATAAGCCCAAAGAACGGAATCAAGCAGCTGAGACCAATTTTTGCGATCCGGATGCACAAGATTCTGTAAAATGGTCTTGATCTCCCTATTTGAACATTCAGCTAAGCCATTGGACTGCGGGTGGTAAGGTGAAGCAACACGATGTTCAATACAGAATTCTTGAGTCAACTTCATCACCTCTTTGTTTATGAAATGACTACCCCCGTCAGATATGAGAATCTTAGGAATTCCGAACCGTGCTATGATGTGATCTCTCAAGAATCGACAGACAGTCCTACTGTCGGCAGTTCGGGCGGGAATAGCCTCCACCCATCGACTTACATAATCGACATCAAGCAGAATATATTCATAGCCCTGACTGTTGGGAAACATGTACCAGAAAGTCGATGCCCCATGCGTCGAAGACGTCTGAGATCTGAATGTATTTAAGAGGCATCGTATCTCTCATTCCTATGGTTCCACCCATCTTCTGACAGTCAGTGCAACCTTTGACATAATCATCTGCATCTTTGAATAATGAAGGCCACCATAGGCCACTTTGAAGAACTTTTGCTGCCGTACGTTTGCCTGAATGATGTCCTCCAGAATCTTGGTCATGACATAAAGTGAGGACACTTGGAACTTCCTCCTGAGGAATGCACCTTCTCCAGATACAATCTGCTCCCTCACGAAACAAATACGAATCCTCCCACTGGTAGAAATGGATTTTAGACAAGAATCTGTCTATTTTCAACTTAGGCCAGTCCTGTGGGATTTTCTTGGTCACCAGATAATTCACAATGTCTGCATACCAAAGAAGCGAGGTGACAGATAGAATTACCTCGTCTGGAAAGGTCTCTGTGATCGGCTGTAGGTTCAGCTCAGAAGATTCTGGCTTAAGAAGCCTTGACAGATGATCAGCCACCACATTCTTTACCCCAGGTTTATCTTTGATTTCCATGTCAAATTCCTGGAGGAGAAGGATCCACCGAATGAGACGTGGTTTGGCGTCCTTATTCTGCTGTAAATACCGAATGGCCGAATGATCCGTGTAAATGATTACTTTAGATCCAAGGAGGTAGGATCTGAATTTTTCCAAGGCAAAGACTACCGCTAGCAGCTCCTTTTCAGTGATAGTGTAGTTTCTCTGGGCTTCGTCGAGCGTTCGATTAGCGTAGTGAATCGCAAATGGTACATTATCTTTTCTCTGTCCAAGTACAGCTCTGATGGCATAATCTGACGTGTCGGTCATTATCTCGAAAGGCTGAGTCCAAATTGGTGGCTGTAAGATAGGGGCCTGTGTGATGAGTTCTTTCAACTGATTAAAGGCAAGGAGCACACGGTCATCTACAATAAATTCATTCTCCTTGCCGAGCAACTCAGTCAACGGTCTGGCCAGTTTACTGAAATCTTTGATGAATCGTCGGTAAAAACTGACATGGCCCAAGAATGACCTGACCTCCTTGATGGTTGTAGGTGGCTCAAGTTTGGAAATCACGTCCACCTTGGCTGGGTTAACCTCAATACCACATTTAGAAACAACGTGACCCATCACAATTCCTTCGGTCACCATGAAGTTGCTCTTCTCCCAAGAGAGCACAAGATTGACTTCGCAGCACCTCCGTAAGACTCGGTCTAAATAATCCAGACATTGATCGAATGCGTAGACCGAAAAATCATCCATGAAGACCACGAGAAAGTTGCCCAACTTATCGGCAAAAACTGCAAGCATACACCTCTGAAATGTGACTGGGGCGTTGCAAAGCCCGAACGGCATCCGTCGGAAGGCATATGTACCAAAAGGACAGGTGAACGTGGTCTTCTCTTGATCTTCAGGAGAAATAGCAACTTAATTATACCCAGAGTAGCCATCCAAGAAGCAGAAATATTCCTTCGCGACCAATCTCTCCAAGATCTGGTCGATGAAGGGTAAAGGAAAGTGGTCCTTCTTGGTAGCGAGATTAAGTCTTCTGTAGTCCACGCACACTCGCCAAGAAGTGGGTACTCTGGTTGCGATCTCCTCTCCTTTGTCATTCTTCACAATGGTGATCCCTGATTTCTTGGGCACAACATGCAGAGGGCTCACCCATTTGCTATCGGAGATGGGATAAATGAATCCCGCATCACAGCATTTCTGAATCTCTTACATAACAACCTCCCACAGGTTAGGATCTATTCTTCTCTGAAGTTCTCGAGAGGGCCTGCAATCTTCTTCCAGAAAAATGCGATGCGAGCACAGTGATGGATTGATCCCATGGAGATCTGAAGTTCGCCAGCCTATCGCCTTGCGGTTGCGTTCAAGAACCTCCATCAGATGAGATTCTTGGTCTTCGGTCAGATGTGCATTGATAATGACCAGGTACATGTTCGGTTCTCTCGCCAGGAAGGCATATTTCATGTTGGAGGGTAAAGGTTTCAGCTCCGGCGGGGTCTGAGCTACTTCAGAAGTGACCTCAGCTATTAAGGTAGGTGGTGATTCTTTCATCTATTCTGCGTCCACCATAATCTGTTCTGCTTCTTCTCTCAAATCTTGACAGAATGTGTCGATGATTTCCTCCTCATCAAAAGATTCTTCAAACATCTGCTCTTGGTTTTGAAGGTACATCACCCCCACGACATTCTCTTGCAACACATCAGCAAGTTCGTCATCCTGATCGATAAAGGGAAATGCGACTGCGGTCTCCACTTCCTCCTCGGAGCAGAGGAGTTCATGGATCTCATTGTCATCCAAAAATAATTTGGTATGTTGAATTTCTGCTAGAAAGTCACAGTCGTCAGCATACTCAATCACCCTTGCACATGATGCAGATGTCCGTTCGGCTGATGTTCCCTCCGACAAGGTCTCCACTCTGATTGTTTCATTGCCAGCGCCGAAAGTGATTTCTCCCATCCCATAGTTCACTACTGTGTTTGACGTCCGCAAGAATGGTCTTCCAAGTATAATTGGGGTAAGGAGCAATGGAGCGGGGACGTCCATATCTAATACTACAAAATCGGCCGAGAATGGCTTTCCCTGAACCGTGACTATCACGTCCTCCAACAGGCCCCTAGGTTGCTTAACTGACTTGTCTGCAAACTGCAGAATCATCTTTGTAGGCTTGAGCGGTCCCAGCCTGAATTCCGTAAGTAGCGAAGTTAGCATCAAGTTGACAGAAGACCCGCTGTCGAGAAGTGTTCGTTCAAACTCGTGATTGAACATCTGACAACGCACAAGAGGTGCTCTGATGAATCTCGGATTCATCACTCTAAGTCTCATTAATTAGGCTCAAGTACCTCAAAATCAATTGCATTTCTGCATTTATTTCGCATAATTAGCATTCGGGCATGATTGCATAAGAATTGCATTTTAGCATTAATTCCTGCATAAAATAAGAAGCCAAAAATCCAAGCCAAAAGTGACCTGTGAATAGCCTAACTTCCCCTATTTTTAACTCCTTCATGCTAACACCGCATACCACAAACTCACTTCCACTGTGTACACACCACTAAGAAGAATAAATAAAAAATACAAAAAAATCACTAACTCAAATAAGTGGACCAAAAACCCAAACCCTAGTTTCAGGATTTTCGGACTAAAAGCCACATATCTTCCCCATCCAGTGTCCGATTTGATCCTACTCACTTTTTGAACTAACACACATTCAATTACCTTCGAAACAAGACCAAGTTCAAGTGAATCGGAGCTTGTATGTGAAAGTTGGGTTTTGGGCCTCTTTTGTA
Source organism: Ottelia alismoides (assembly GCA_037367405.1). Taxonomy (NCBI): domain Eukaryota; kingdom Viridiplantae; phylum Streptophyta; class Magnoliopsida; order Alismatales; family Hydrocharitaceae; genus Ottelia; species Ottelia alismoides. Next base: position 254,842 of record JAZKJV010002794.1, on the reverse strand, counting down.
CGTTGTATTTTCGCGGCTTTTGACCTTGTATTTTATGCATTTATTTTCTTCATTAATAAAAATCCAAAAAAAATTAGATTAATGTGTGTTTTATTTATCTTTGAGTTTTTCGTATTTTTCCGGATATTTATCGCGTTTTAAAATGACAAAAAAATTAGAAAACCAAAAAATCAAGGTATTCTATGTACATGGGATACCCAAAAAATTCACTTTTTACATTTGACCGAATTTGGCTTTGATGTCTTCATGAAAGTTGTAGATCTCGTCGAGACGAGCAATTTTCATGAAGGAACTTTTTCGATCCGAGGTCATTTGCTATTTTTTATCGATTTTACAACGGATTTATTCGCGGATTTTTCTGGAGCTGACACGTGGCAGCCCCAGAGGCCGCCACGTGCCAGCAATTTTTCACCGTTTTAAATCTCGTTTTTATAAAAAAAATATATAAAAAAATAAAAAAATTAAAATCGAAGCACGTGCTCCGCACGTGCGGCGCGCCCGCTCCCTCTCCCCTTAACCTCCTTGCCACGTGGCGCGTCCTCGGCCATTCGATCTCGGCCGATCGAACGGCCGAGGACCTTCGTCAACCTCCCTCACCCGCCTCCGAAACTCCGCCGCTCCTCCGCATATCCCGCGCGCCGCCGCTCCCCAATCCTCGCAACCTCCTCCCGCAACGGTCTCGCCGACCCTTATCTCTTACCGGCCGACTCCCTCGGTCCTATTTAATCTCCACCGCCGCCCCCTTTTGAAAGGATCCGCCGATTACCCCTTGGTCCACCTCGCGGCGGTGACAGCGCCAGCGAGCTGCCATCGCGGCGAGATCCGAGGGTCTACGGCCGTCGTTGCAGCGCGGCCTCCCTCTGCCACTACTGCTCCAGCTCCGGTCCGCCGTTGAGCCAACGCCAAAAGCTTCACCTTCAAGCTTCCGCTCCGCCTTGCGCCATCGAGCATCACTACTCCGACTTCATCTCCGCCAACTCCGGCTCCATCAACATCGATTCCAGCCCCGACTTCTCTTCCATCGTTCTTCACCGACAAAACCACCGCCGCAAACTCCATCGACTTCAGCCGTCTCCACGCCCTCATCGACGGCCATCACAGGCAGGGACTACTTCATCGTGCCTCCGGAGTTCCACCTTGGCTGATCCACCAACGACAACGACGATCGCCTGGGCCCATTGCTTCAACCAGCACCTGCGTCAGGCTCCACCGACATCGCAGGCCACCTCGCCAGCTCTTCCGCCCGGTCTTCCTCCGCCTTGGCCGGGCAGCACCGTCACGAGAGGTCGAGTCTCCGCCTCGCCTCCACCACGTAGGCCGGGCGTGAAGCCCGAGGCTCCCCACGCACGTGCGGGGCACGTGCGGCGGGGGAGACCTTCATCTACCCACGGGTCACGTGCATCGCACGTGACCGCGTGGAATAATTGCAAGGAAGCCCCCGAAGACCCCCTGATTTGCGCTACAGTCCACTAGCCAGAGGCCACGTGCGTCGCACGTGACTCTCTGGTGAAATTGCATAGGGTCCCCCAGTTTCATAGGTAATTGCAATTAGGCCCCCCGCAGTTCATTCTTTTTCATATTTTGTTTATTTTATTTACATCTGTACCCCTGCATTCCTCGTGCATTTTAGACCTCTAGTTTCCATTATTTTATTTATTTAAAAATAGCACTTTGTTCATCTCTTAATTCTCTACATTTTGACATGCTGTGGACATTTTTGTGATTTATGGTTGATTAATAAATAATTGTTTTGTGAAAATTGGAATATTTTGTCCAATCTGTGTTCTGAAATTCTTATTTAATTAACCGTTGCTCTAAAAATTCCCCAAAAATCACATATTGTAGAAATTATTTTGCTTGACATTGTGCCCAAAAATCTTTGCATTTGCACGCATAATTTCCTCTGTAAAAATCATTTTGCATCTTTCATTGTTTAATTTTTAATAGGTATTAAATCCCACATTTTTGAGGTCTAGGATTTTTCTAAGATCCATCACCTAGTGATAAATCTTAGATAATTTTATTTCTCGAAACTAAGTAGGTTTAATATTTATTAAAATTAAATATTGAAAATTAATTTGTTTGCATTCAAAAATTCATAAAAAAATTCATATTGCATAAGAAAACTCCAAAAAAATTACATGGCATTTATTTCATCGTCATTTACATTGTGGCCAAGTTTCGTATTTTTCGGACATCGTTTGATTGCAATTTACGTTTTAGTCCCTAAAATAAGCCGAACTTGCATTTTGCATCTCATATTGCATTGAAAAATTCCAAAAAAAGACCGCCTTGAAAACCGAACTCAAAATTGAATAGACATTAATCTAAGTTGTTCCTTTGCCTCCTTGTGATCGACCTTGGGGCTTGCCCAAGTAAAATAAACATCAAAACCACTTGATTGAAATTGAATAAAATTTGTGGTTATTTTCTTGACTGTTTTCGAAAGCCGCCTACAACGAACGACACATATTTCTTTTCACGATCGACGATTAAAAACAACTTCTTAACGCGGCTTTTGCGGACACGTCATGCTCCCATATCTGGATTTTTATCCGGGAGGTTGCTGATGACATTAACTGTGGCCATTGTGAGGATATGCTTTTCGAACTTGCCACCTTTGCTTCTGGAGTTGTGAGGATGCGACCGACGCTTGGTTGTGCATGCCTCTTTCAATCCTTTCTTTACAGCTGGCATGTACTCAAGAGCTTTCATTAATGGCATATTCAACACCAAATTCTGGATGATTTCTATAATGGTAGGATTAGACAGAGCATTTTTCAATTTTTTTCTTTTTTTTGTGTTTTTTCATAGCTTCTGGAAAAGGAATATTTACAACATCTTCACCAATTTCATTCAAAGTAGTGTCCATATTGTTGTGTACAGGTAGATGGCAAAAAGGAATAGAATCATCTACAAGATGTAGACCAAAAATGGCAGGCTCAGCTTCAGGTGCTGGCGTTGGACTCGCTGCAGGTGCAGAATCCCTTCTATCCATGGCTGGATCTGTAGCAGGTGCAATCGTCTCCAATGCTGCTCTATCTCCACCGAGGCTGCTGTCATCTTTTTGTGTTTTCTTGTTTTCTTCATTTTTTGGGATTTTCCAAATGATGGTACTGTTCCCAAAATGCTACTTGGCCCTGGTGTTGCCTGGACTGATGATTCCCCGTTAGATGCAAGGTTCTTTCCCTTCGCCGTCGCTGATGGCTGGAGTGTCCTACCGCTCCTGAGAGTAACAACATTAGATAAAAAAACAATTTAATTCACCTGATTCGGGTTGGACACTGCCGGCTACCTGTTCCTTGCATCGGAAGTTGTTCGGATTGGCTTCGACCTGGGCTGGTATGACGGTTTTGGCAGCTGTCAAGTCGTCGATCTTCTGGGTCATCTCAGCCATGTTCTTCATTAATTGTTCAAGACAGGCCAGGGCTGGATTAACGGGCACAATCTCAGAAGAATCCCTCTGCTGGGGCCTAGAGTGCTGGTACGGCGGCTGAGATTGCGACTGGTAACCCTGAGAAAATTGGTGAGGAGGAGGGTTGGAGGAATACTGTGAATTCTGTTGGTTGTATAGAGCAGCCGGTTGCTGATGGTATCCTTGTCCGCGATATCCAGACTGCTGAGGACCATGCTGGTAATTCTGCATCCAGGTGTTACCATGAGATGGAGACTGGTTCTGGTAGGAAGGCTGGAAGGGTCTCCCACCTTGCTGCTGCTGGTGATAGGGCCTATTGCCCATGTTCTGACCCTGGGGATGTCCCTGAGGACGGGTCAGCTGCGCTTCATTGTTCCATACACCATTAATCTCCTGAATCAGTGGCAAGGGTGGAGAGAACTGCTCGGAGTAGACAGGCTGGGACTCAGGTTGATATACAACCATCTGTGTCTGGGGCTGCGGGGGCTGCTCCGGAACCTGCACGTAATACACGTGCTGAATAGGTTGGGGCTGCGGTGGAGTCGGCTGAGGGTTCTGCTGCATTGTAGGCTCCTTTTTCTCAGCATTCGGCTCAACAGAAGTAGACACAATGTTGCACATGTTTTCATTCAATGCACACACAAGCTACTCCAGCTGTTGGGAAATCTGATCGAGCTTTTCCAGACCCTGGGTCCTCTTCTCGATGATAGATAATTTTTCGAGGTCCTGCGACCTCTTCTCAATGATGTCCATCTTAGACAGGTGGCTCCCAATGATGCTCAGGTTGGAGCTCTCATCCATGTCCTCGGTGTGAGAAGCCATGTTCACTAGCTTGCTGATGGCGGTTGGTACCTTCATGTATGCTCTAGACGAGGATTGGGTGGCTTCTCCTTCAGCCATTTCCTCGAAGACGTTCCATACCACGTCCTCGTCCTTGTTGAAATGTGAACCGCCGCAAGCGGTGTCTACAAGCTTTTGGCTCTCAAGTGATAGCCCCCCAAAGAAATGCTGTACGAGACTAGTCTTTGGAATTTCATGGTGGGGGCACTTCTCTTGCAGGTCCTTGAATCTCTCCCACGCTTCATGGATAGTCTCATGGAGCTGCTAGCAGAAACTGGAGATACGGGCACACATCTGATTCAATTGCCCGAGAGGATAGAATTTATGGAGAAATGCGGACTTTAGCTCCTCCCAGGTCGTGACGACCTTCCCAAGATGGTCGACCCAATATAGGGCCTTGTCTTGAAGGCTGAAGGGAAAGGTGGTCATCTTGACTACCCCCAAAGGAATACCAGGGTAGTGAGCAATGGCACAGATGCGACTGAACTTCTTGAGAAAGATATATGGTTCCTTAGTGGTATTCCCGTGGAATGTGGGAAGCAGGGACAGAAATTGCGGCTTCAACTCGAAGTGGGTATGCATACGTGGAACCTGAATCCACTCAGTGATGCGTCCCGCTCCTGGGTTGTATGTTTCCTTGAGCGTAGGCTTGGGCTGCGGTGGATTTGCTTCCGCTACGTCAAATTCTGGTCTTCCCATTGAGAACTCATCTCTGACTTCTTCAAAATTAGGCTCTTGGTTCGGATCATCCTCCCTGTGGCCGTCTCTTGCATCGGCCCTCCTCCTCAAATCGTTCAGCATATCTTGGAAAGCGGTCTGGGCCAGGGCTTGATTAGTCAACTGCTGCTGGATGGCTTGAATGGAAGTTAGCAGCTGACTGTTAACTTCGTTTTACGTGGTATATTGCCCTTCCCCCGGATTGACTTCAGGTTCAGGTGGGGGCTGTGGTCCCTTTCCTCATCCTCCTGCCATATCAGAATGAACTTAAATTTCTGGCTCGTGATCGGGTGAAGAATCTGCATGACGAAGCAATCCCCGATCAGTATCTTCTTGAGCACCCGCTGTTGAGATGAATCTGGAATTAAGGTCAATCCCAGGATGTTGTGAACGAAGCATAGGATATTGACTGAAATCGATCTCCATCCACAAGGGGTTATTTTGGGGACAAGAGTAATCCCAGTTTATTTGAAGGGGAAGAGCTAATTCGGGTTGCGAGTCCATCCCGAACAACGGATTTATTGGTGACAGGCAAGTGTTGAAAGAAGCGAGAATAGGGGAGTCCAAGGAGACATTCGCGAGATCCGAACTAACTTCTTGGAGATCACCCCTCTTTATGGAAGATGTTGTCGATACGGAATCGATGTGGGCGTCGGCGAGGTCCCGACTGAACCATCCGTGTGACGACATCTCGAGAATGTCAAAGGAGAAGATGATGGATGAAGAGCACGAGGGTGAACAAGAAATAAAAGGATTGTAAAACAGTAGAAGGCTCGCAATGAGCAAGGGTCAAATGGAAGGAGAGCAAAAATGGCGCAAGGGCACGGTGTTTTTGATCTTGACCTTAATCCCACTAGCAATCAAACACAAAGCAAAGGGATTCACCAACTCAACACGTGAAGCCGTAAGGGTTCGGCTATTATCTTTGTAGTTTTTAGATGAATTCAGGCATTTATCTTTTAATGAGTCCTTACAGCGCTACGCCTATAGGAGAGAGTACTGCCGGAAGAGTATCCCGTACTTGTCCTCCTCCTATGTAACCTGTAGTCTGCACTTTTTAACATCCTTGTAACCCTTCCTGGATCCCTACTCAGCCAAAGAAATAGAGGAAGGAAGCCAATAGGAGAAACCGATACTTCAGAACTCGCTCGCAACGGAATCACCCGTGAGCGTGCAAGAACCTACTCGGATGCAAGACGATGAGACAGACACCCCTGTGAAGGCATGGCCTAGGCTCGATACTTCGGACAAGGTCGATGCTCTGCACAATAGAGAGTCACCAATGTTGACCAAGCCCTATTCGTCCACGTACGATAGAAGCGCCAATACTTCGGAAATCCAGGCGATACAGAAGGCAGCCACAGACTGGGTTTTGGGCTCTAATCCTTACGAAGCACTCTTCTCACTTGGAAGGAGACCTTCCCATGCAACCTGAATACAAGTGAGGGTGTGACTCTCCCCAATCAATGAGTCCAATTACCAATTTTATTTAGGTCAAAGTTTTCTTAGCAGTCCCTTTTTTAACTTTTTTGGTGTTATCGCTTCTTTTGAGTAAATTCAAACAAGCGCCTAACGTTTTTGTTTTTTTCTTGATTCCTCTTTGATCCAAAAACTGAGGGAGAGAAGAGTCGGAAAAGCCAATGCAAGAGGCACTAAGATGAAAATCTCACCTTAGTGCCTAAATGATGAATGCAAAGATTGAAGACTTACAGTGACTCCCAGCTCTCTCCATGCGGGATGCAAAACATGAATTTATAAACCTATACTACATGCCGATATGCACATGGAAATCGTCCTAAGCAGGCAATTGCTAGCGTGAAGAACCACAAGTTAACCACCAATCCTCGATCCAAAGAGTCCGGTCTAGACCCACCCCTCCTCTTCTCGACAAATCGAGTTCAGGAGTAACGCTTGATGGGGTGGGTCGCAGCGCAGCGGATCTAAGAAGATGATTTAACTGTTTAATTAAACTAAGTACAAATACACACTATAGGTCCATGCAATGGTTATTAGGGTGTTTGGACCCAATCTAATCGATCGAGCACTGCCTAAAATCTAAGGGCTCATTCCACAAAAGAAAGGAAAAAGGAAAACAAAACCGGCAAATGACAGTCGAGAAACGCGAAGAAAACCGCGATGAGCCCCCAAGTGAACAGACACTTGGAAATTGGGCCCGAGCGTCCAAAGTCCAGGGTAACTGTATTATTACAAATGATCAAATGTCTCTCTCTCACCAAAGATGAAAAAAATATCTATCTCTCTCTCAAGTCCTCCTGCTCTCTCTCCTGCCGGCTAAGGTAGAATAGCCGGCTCCTCCTCCCAAGGCTGCTCAGAACCCCCTAGGCGATCCTCCTTGGTCAGTGGTCCCTCGCAAGAAAACAAAAAGAGATGTCAGACAGTTCAAAAACAATTATAAAATGAAGTCAAACAAGTCAAAAATGGCTAAGCAAGTAATCAGACACAAGTCTACTCTACAAGCCGATGCTCCCCGGCAACGGCGCCATTTGAAAAACGAAAATGCGAGAGCCGCTAAATAGTGGTCTGACAAATCAGACTCACTGTCGCTGATGCGACTACTCAAGCCTTCTTGTTTGTCAACAATTAACCCACACAATCAATCAATCAATCAAGAGCAAGGATTAAAATTTATTATTCCCTACTAAAAATGTACAATGGCAAGCAAGTAGGGGTCGAACACAGGAAACAAAGGTGTAGAGTATAGACAAAAAGTCAACTCCTAAGTCTAATTGACTACTAAGCCAATCTGGATTTTTTTGTGGGTTTTTAATTTTAAATTTTTGTATTTAATTTTTTAATTTTATATTTTTGTATTTTGATTTTTAATTTTCTGATTTTATATTTTCTTTTTATATTTTATATTTTTTTATATTTTCTTTTTCAATATTGGAATAGATATATAATATAAGAAAGGAGGTACTAAGGTCTTTGTAGAAATATGTAAAATACTCAAAAATTCAGAAATAAAATATTTTTGGACTTTTTATGATTTTTTACTATTTTTGTGGTTTTTTTGGATATTTTACAGAATGTTTTTGATATTTTTAAAAATTGAAATAAAGCAAAACAGTGAATTAGCTACTGGCTGTGAGTAAAACAGGAATGGAAAATATCAAACAACCACAAAATTTTTCTAAACTAATTTTAAAATAAAGTAAATAAAATAGGGAGCCTACAAGACTTGAATTTGTATTTTTCTGATTTTTCTATGATTTTATAATTTTTTTTGAATTTTTAAGATGTTTTCTAATTTTTAAGGTTTTTCTTTTGAAATTTTTAGGGATTTTTGGACTGACACTAATAGATAATAAAATACACAGTAGGTTCTTTTTTAGAATTTTTCTAGTGTTTTAATATTTTTTTGGTATTTTCTAAGCTAGACAGTACTAAAATGGCATGTTTTTTATTTTTAAGAAATATAAAAGCACAACAGAAATACGAACTAAAAATATGGCATGAAAGTTGGAGTTAACAGGAGCTTAAGTTAATTTTTGTGGAATTTTTGGCACTTTAATGATGCGTGAATTAAATAAAACAAACACGCAAAAATCCTAAGCCTAGCATGGGTATATATGCAATTATGAAAATATCCAGGGGCATGGGTGCAAATTTCACCAAAAATTTAACACTAAATATTTGATTTAGTGGACCTTTTACAAAAAAACAAAAGCCGCGAGGGCACGGTTGCAAATAACCCACCCACGCGCGTGTGATGCACGCGCCTGGGGAGGGCCGGGCTGCAAATATCAAGAACTTTGGGGCGGAAATGCAAAAAGGCCAAGGAAACACGTGAGGGCTCACGTGCACTACTAGCAGGGGTATAAGTTTGATAATACAAAACACCAGAGGCACAAATATAAAAATTACAAAAGTTTAAAACGGCAGATGAATGTTTTTAGGTTAATATTTAATACAAAATTACGTAGGGGTACATAACAAAATTACCCCAGCGCAGGGGCTCGATCCGACGGTGTGGCCTCTGCCACTAGTCCACGTGTCGGCACCGGGGTTGACGATACCCTTTCGCGTGTAACGGCCCATATTAGAAGATGCTTGGGATAGAACGACCGTGGGCGCCTTGATCCTGCGGTTGCTGCTATCCTGGGCGATCGGCCTTGGATCGGACGGCAAGGAGAGGTGCTCCAAGAACACCCGAAGAACAGGCCCTCGTCGAGTTTGAATCAACGAAGGGCGGCTCCTCCGTGCACCTGGGCGGTCCCCGACCACCTCCGTGTACTCCTGCAGGGTTTCTCTGACGTCTGGAGGCTTCAAAATGCCCAGGCGAAGGTCAGGGCCCTCCTGCTGCTAGGGCGGAGCTTAGTGGTTCCAAGCTTCCTCCGGTGAGGTGCAAAATCCCCCCAGGCGCATGGATGTGTCTCAGACCTGCAAGGAAAATGGTAAAGAGGTCGGGGGCAAAATGCCCCGCCCTCGTGGAGAGTTTCATAGGTGTGTACAGCGACAGGGGGAGGGTGATGTCAGCCGGCGAGACTCGATGCTGGCCGAGGCTAAATCGAAGGGGTTGGATGATGGTTTGATGATGGATCGTAACGAGGCGAACTCAAGGGAGAGTTTTAACTACTTAGACATGAGGCAACAGTAGAGAAAATGGGAAGAAGGGCCTCACCAAGGTGTGCACGAAGAGGTCTCCGGCGAGGGGATCAGACTCGATTCAACGCCGCCTTGCTCCTGCGAGAGGCCGGCGAGCTCCTACTGTCACCAGGAGTAATTCAAGGGATTAGGCTAGGGTTTTGGTGGTGGAAGAGTGATCAAAAGAGAGAGGAAAATCGGGGGGGGGGGGTCGTATTTGAAGGTTTGACCGTCCGCCCGACCAGCTCCAAAGAACAAGGCGCACTGCTCGCCTCGATGCTCCATAGCCCGAGGAAAGATATGGGCGAGCATCCTCGACCAACGAATAACAAAAGTCAAGAAGACTTTGACATGAAACGAGGAGCGGATAGCCCTTGAAAAAAATTGAGAAACAGACCCAAAAATCATTCCGACACAGCCATAGGGGGCGGGTCAGAGAATTGACCGAGGTCAACTCTCAGACCCTCCTGGTTGGTCCACGTGGACCAACCAAGAAAAACCCTGGACAAAATGATTAAAAAATCATTTAAAAATCGAAAACGATTTATTTAATTTTTAGTCATAAAATAAAAAATGTTTTTTTATGAAGTATTTTATAATGATTTTTATTTATTTTTATGAAGTGTATTTTTACAAGTTACTATTTATAGCCTATATAGGTATATTATCTATATATTTTACTCTTTTATTTTTATTTTGTGTATTTTGATTTATTTATTTTTATTTAGTACTTTATAAAATTATAAAATACTTTTATATACATAAATATATTTTTATTTTATTTTTCTGATGTGTTTAGTATATTTAATAAAATATGAGTATGTATTATGCTGGTATGAGTGTAGGTATTGTACCAATGTATATGATATGTATGAGTATTTTATTTTTCATTTTCTTTAAGTTTTTATTCTGATTTTAATGTACAAATATATTATAAGTAATATTTTCAACATTATAAAAATATAAAATTATAAAAATAATGAATATATATAATATATTAAAAATAAAAACATAAAATAATATCATTAAAATGCATTAAATTGAATAATAGAATAAGATATGTAGGTATATTATTCCTGTAATGTACATACCCATATTAAATTAATCACCTAAATATTACAATAAAATGAAATAAAATATATATTTATAGATGTTATAAATATAAAAGTTATCTATATATAACAACAAAATTTAAAATATAAAATATAAACCAAAAATTTATTTATAAGTATTTATACATATAAATGCACTGGTAAAAATTATCCTGTAATAAATAGGTCGATAAAAATAAATAAAAATCACCTTAAAATAGTACATAAAATAAGAAACGATCTTCATGTTTTGATTTTTATTTAATAAAATCTTTTACTATTTCCACCTTTTATTCCTATTTTTCTTTCTATTTTTTCTTGTAGAGTCTAACATAGACCAATGAGGAGGTGACGTTGGTTGACCTAGGTCAACTGGCCCGATACCTCTATGGACCAGACCATTCATTGTTTTTTCCTTTTTTCCAAAATTTTGGGCTTGCATCAATCCCAATCGCTTCTCAAATCCTTCACGACATTTCTTCACAGATGCATCAGATGTCACACAAATCCAAGAGTGAACCAAGTCAACCTTCGATTCATGTGAAAACCCTAATCTAAGACCACTTCCGCGGAAGCTTTATATATAATATCTCCTTGAAATTCAATCCTTCCAATTCAACTTTTATCCCCAAAAATCATTCATAGATCTTGCCCTTCCTGATAGGAAGTGGAGTCTCCTGATTGGTGGCATGGAGGAAGGGTGTAGGAGGCGATTCAACCATCGTCAGAGACATCTCGTAGTGGTTATCATCCCAGTCTTTTAGGAAGGTGAGCTTCTTATTTCTTTGCCTTTTCAATTCCTAGGAGTAGTAGAAGCATAGCCTTGTATTTTGCTTCGTTTAATTTCATCTTATTTAGCTTAAATGTCGAAATTGTATTTTGCTAAAGCTCTAATCTCCGGCCTCCATTCTTCAAGTTTCCTATTGTTGACTGACCCGCTAACCTCCTCCACACCTTTGACTTTTCATTCTCTATTGCCTCGACACATCATCCACCCATGATCTTGCATGGATCAAGGAGATCAACGCTTCTTCTCCGCCTCTCGGCGAAGCACTGTTGCAGCACCCATTTCCATTTCTTTTTTAGTAGCTCACGAGTTAAGGAGCATCGCCTCAACCTATGAGTCTTTATGTGTAGGATAAGACTAAAGAGAAGCCTTTGCGGACCTTTATTAATCTCAGAATAGGAGCTTCAAGTCTTTGATCTTCATCGAGCCTCCAGACTTCCATTGCTGAGGTATGGTCCCCATTGAGACCTGAGACCGTTACAGAATCAACCAAGGATCATTTTGAGGAAGCCAACATCCAAGGAACCCCAAGATTCAGAAGAGACGTCGAATCGAAGAACTCAAAGGTGGGGCTTCTTCCCAGTTCTTCCAGACCCTCCCTCATCTATTAAATGAAGAATTCTGGCCTAAGTGTACATCCACCATTGGATTGATCGCCACATCACTATCAAATCAAGCACTGAGATGTTATCTCAGTCGCTCTTTAGGGAAGCGTCATCCATTGTCACATACTCGACATGTGGAGAAGTGGATCCCTCTCTGCCATCTGCCAACACGTATGTTAGGGGTATTTTGCAGCTCTTACCCATGCCTTTTGTATTTGATATTTAATTTACAAACATTCATATGTCTTTGTAATATTTGTGTAATATTTACTCTATGGACCCCCAACTTTTCATTTATTACATTCGAGTCCATTCCATATCACCTCACATGGTTGCACGTGCGAGGGTGGGAATTTTTCGTGGAACCCCCACATGTATTGTGTTATTATTTGGTCTAAGAACTTGTAATATTAGTTGATTTTTTTTTTATAAATTTGCATGCTTTGGTCTTATTGTTCTGTCTTTTTGCATTTATATTCTTACCAACATGGATTATATTTATATTGTGTAAAAATGGATGTATGCCCTTGAACTTGCCTAAAGTGTTATTAAATGATCAAAAGCTCTTAGATAATTGTAACTAGGTCCCTATATTGCATATTTAATTTTGTACTTGTATTCTATTTATTAAAAATATCATCTTTCATCTAAAAATTATGGGAAAAATTTATTAAATGCATGGAACCATATTTTATAGCAAATATTTTTCTAAGGTAATTAAATTTAATTTCCTATTATAAAAAATCAGAAAATTATATTATCTTTTTAGCATTTAAAAATCCTTAAAAATTACAAAATGTTTTTAAAAATTCCTATCTATTTATTTATGTATATTTTATTTTCTATCTAAATATCTTGCGAATTATTAAGAAAAACTCCTAAAAAAATACATAACATAGAAAACCTTATAAAAATTCTAAAAATTCATAAGAAAATCACAAAAATATGTTTTATGTTTCCAAATTTTCTTTATAATATCAGTTATATAGAGAAGTTGATTTTGGGCTCAATCTTATTAGACAGATAATTATTAAGCATGTTTCAAGTTTAATTTTTCTATTTTCTTTATTTTGTGTATTCCCTTATTTAAGAAATCCTCAAGTTCTCAAAGTTATATAAAAATCACCAAAAATAGAGAGAAAATTATAAAGCCCAAAACATTTTGTTTCTAAATTTTTTAGTTTATTTACTGTATTTTAAAATCCAAAATATTCCTTTTCTATTTCTCTTTATCTAGTATATCTATATATATTCTCATATTTATTTTAAAAAAATAAAAATAAAATTTGCAAATTGAAAAAGCATATAAAAACATAAATTTAAATTCCAGAAAAACATTTAAAAGTTTAAAATATATAAAATATTAAGTTTCCTATTCATTTTGTTGCTCTACCTCATGTACTTCTTTGTGGTTTGACTCCTACTACTTGTCATTCATATGCAACTTTACAGAGTATAATAAAATCGAGATGAGTACTGAGAGTCGAGAGAGGTGCCTATATAATGATTGTTGGATCCAACTTGTTGGACACTGCATGCCCTCCAAGAATGAACATTAGGTACCTCATACTTGAGCGTTTATCAAATGACACTATTGTCAGGGAGCATAAGTTTGTAGATCATAGAGTAGAAACTTATCTTGTTTTGCCATTATTCCTATCATTATCCATTTCTCTTTTTATTCTATTATTATCTGACAATATTCTAACCATCTTCTTATTTGAATTTCCTACGAGGGATCATCTATCGAGGGAGGATTTACTGGGAGATTCTATGCACATGAGAGCTGTGGAGACTGATTGACAAAGTAGGAGAGAGTAGTAAAGGACTCAAAAAGCCAACATGAATTTCATTAGTTTAGATTAGTTTAATTTTGTGTGAGAGAGATGTATTCAATTAAATTGTAATATACAGGACCCCAACTTGAACTCTTGACTCTCACAAGTCCATTTCATCCGGTGATTGTTCACCTGGTGGACTTTATTGGGTTTATGTTTTCATCGTATACTACTCTTAGTTCCCCCTATTTTCCATTTATTTTTATATAAATTTCCATGATTTGTGCTTTCTCCATTATTTTTATTTTACATCTTGTGGAATGAGCCCTTAGACTTCAGGAGTGGATGTTCAGTTAAATTATGTCCAAAGCCCTAATGGAAATCACGTACCTATAGTTTCATGCTTGCATCTAGTCAAATTGAACAAGTTCTTCACGATAATAGAAACTCATGTCTTAGGGAAATTTCCTCATTGCATTGCATATATATTAGATTTAAAATTCTTGTCTTCCATCCCACGTGGAGATAGCTGGGAAGCAATGTAAGTCTTCATGTTGAGCATCACATCATAGTTTTCTGAATTGCATTGCTTTTCTGTCTTCTCCCTCTGATTTCACCCGCATAGGCCAAACAAGTTGATAAAAGTTGTTAGGCCTTTTTGCTTGAAAAATATTCAAAAAAGTGAAATTAAAAAAGTTAGAAATGGGAGTGCTAAGAAAACATTGACCTAATTAAAATTGATTAATTAAAACTTATTGTACTGGGTTCATAACACCCTCATTGTATTCAAAAACCTTTTAGACTGAGTGAGGTGTGATCCTTAAGGAATAGAGCTGAAATCCTAGCATGGGTGCTACTTTGTCTATTACCTGGAAGCACGGAGTATTGTGGCTTCTATCGTATGTGGGAAAGTACAGCTTCGTCGAGTGGTAGACTTAGTTTAACGTATTACGTGTAGGACATTCCTTCACAGGAGTGTCTATTTCATTATTCCAAGTTCAAGTAGGGTTGTGCATGTTAGCGGACTTAGTTTCGAAGTAATGATTTCACCTGTCAACTTACCCCTCTACTTATTTTGTTGAGTAGTGGTCCAAATCTGATAACAAGGACCTTTAAGAGGTACATGCTACTAGTTACAAAGGTAGTGGAAAGTACACAATGATTTCGGGTCAGTATTCACCTGCCTATAGGATTAGCCTCTAAGGACTAAATTGATAGATTTCTTTATACAACCAATAAAATTAACTAGATAACCATCCAATTCTTACAGCTCATTGTGCAAGGTTGGTGAATCTTCCCTTATTTTGAAGTTTGGTTGATTAGTCTAAAACATGTCAAGATCAAAAATACTGCATCTTTTCCGCTTTTTGTCTCACGCTTCTCTTTTCTCACTTTTATTTTTTCATCGCTAAATTTTTATCCTTCTCTTCCCAATCCCTCTTGAGTTCTTCATAAGATTCATCTACTCCATCATCAACACTTCTTTTTTTGTTTCCAAAGATGTCACATCTCAAATGGCTTTCTTTGGATCTTGCGAATGCCAACATCGATTCCAGTATGATGATATATTCAATAATAGGGGTTGATCTCCAAGAAGTAAGTTCAAATCTTACAAACTTCTCTTCAGACCCTATAATTTTTTACCAATACAAATGTCGAGACGACCGTGGTCCCGATCTTCTCTCTTAACCACTTTTCTTTCACCAATATATCGCTTGTTCACGATAGATTCTTATCTCAAAGTTGCTCCATCTTTTCTAAGGAATGATAGGGTTTTGTTTCCCATTGCAAATTATATACCTGATCAGGATCCCGAATTATAGTTGTATTTCAAGATGGCTCCCCATGGACGTGATAAAGGACCAAGTTCAGATGACATTGCTGATAAGAATGAAGTCAACACACAATTGCTTGCCTAAGTTTCCTTCAAGCAAATGCTTAATGAACTAATGAGGGACCAAGAAAGCCGAGGGGGAGAGAATGAGGAGAACCACAATGGAAATCATGATGAACAAAATGCATGGAACAATGGAGAAGTAGATGAGAGGGGAGGACAACCTAAGAAAACTCTGAAAGAAACCTACAACCCTGGTGCGGACCGGGTTACGGAGTGGATCAGAATCCCAATGATCCACAAACACTTTGAGTTGAATCAATCATTGCTCCCTCTCTTGCGATCTTTTTTGGCAACACCAACGAGGAGCAATTCATTCACCTGCATCAATTTTACATGATTTGCAACACCATGCGCTACCGCAACATCCTGTTGGAGGTAGTAAAGAGGACCGCCTTCCCGTTCTACCTTCAAGATAAGACATTATACTAGAGCAATCCACTTGGGAAGGTGATGGTGACTTGGGAAGAACTAAATAAACATTTCTTCACAAATATTATACCTTGGGTCGTCTGAATCATAAGCGAGCCTTGATCTCCAACTTCTCCCAAATATCCCAGAAACCATGTCATGATATGTAAGAAAGATTCAAAGATCTTATTAAGAAGTGCCTCGTCCTGATTTGTTGAAGACTAGCCTGGTCCATAACTTCTTTGAGTGTTTGCACCAAGAAAGCCAATGGCTCATGGATGCCATGTATGGTGGACCGCACTTTAACTAAGATGAATACATTGTATGGCAAATCTTCGAGGACATGATTGATGGCTCAATTGCCTTATCTTTGTCATGTGTGTTTCATAAAGACACATCGATCCTGTACAAGCTTGTCAATGCGACATCGTACCATGAAGAGGAGATATACATGAATTTCAACCTCAATATTATTAAGTACCATTTTTTCTATAGTTGATATTATTGACAAGCAATCACAAGACCTTGGTAAATTATAAGTGATCGAACAAAGAAGCAAGTCATTGGACAAGCTCGATCAAATTTACAAGCGGCTTAAGCTTCTTGTTAGCACTATCTATACATGGCAATATTTGAAAGAACCAGTTGAGCATTCTGTAAAACCAATGGAAGAACCCCATTAGCAGAATCAAGGGCATCCCCAGTCATTTCAGTACGTGTATTATGTATAGACACCAGACCAGATATCACCATAGCCACAATACCAAATGGTTGTCTACCATCTAGAGTCCAATGATTATCTCAAGCCTTTCTAACCACCACCTCAACAAATTCAAGAGGTGATGTTGTATGGGGAAAAGAACAAGCTCTGACCTATCCTTGATGAATCCCATATTCATCATGCTAAGATTGGTCATTTATGTTATGTTCCCCAACATTCACATGCATTTAATCATTAACAAAGCATTATTAGCATCCATACATGTGTAAATAATATCTGCATTTCATCGTGCATAATTGCATTGAAAAAACCAAAGTGTAAATTAGCCCAAAAAGGCGCTAACTTCTCACATTTGTAAATAATTCCTTGTAACTCCGATTGACCCAAAACCACATCCATTGTGTAAAATGAGCATATATCCTACATACAGTGTCCGATTTTGGTCTACTCTATCGAAGACCTTGGAGAGGTGGTTGAGCTACGAGATGGCCAGTCTTATTAGGGTGATACCTCCATAGTGGAGTAGAGTCCTGATGAATATGCGATTCGTCATCTTTATTCATTTATTTTAGCTTAAAATCCCTTACAAAACACCTACATATAACACTAACTCCATATTCTTACTAACTTGCATCTGTGTGTAAATATTGTACACTTCTTACTAATTTTAACCTAAAAGAAATAAAGAAAGAAAGAAAGGAAAATAAAGAAAAGAAGAAAAAAGAAGACTGTATACAGACTGACCCGAACCCCGAGAGAAGGTCAAGACTTGACCTGATTGACCATGAATAAAGTAGGGGGAGATAAGGGTCCTTAAGTAGAAAATAGAAAAAATGTGTGTGTTCTTGTAAATACTTCTCACTTATTTTGTGTATATCTATATAAAACTGACACTAATTTATTTGTGCCTTAATTTACCTCAAATCAAATAACTTTCAAAACCAAAGTTGTAAATAAAAATGTGTCCTAATTAATAAAGATAATTGCACAATTAAATCATGTATAGAATAAAAGTAGCCACACTGGGAAAAAGCCACCAAGCACTAATTGAAAAATCAATTCCGGCTCCATATGAACTCAATTTAAACCAATCTCACTTCCATTGGATTCTAAATTAAATTATCTTTAAAATTGTTGTGATTACATAATTTTTGGAGTTACAAGTAAAAAGTTGGTTTTCCGGGGTGGTTTGTGCAATTTTCCCATGTATTTTGTAAATATTGTATTTGTATATATTTTGAAATTATTCTTACTGATTATTTTGAAAAAGAGAGAGAGAGAGCTAAATTCCTCATTTACCCTTGTATATAATGTCATATATGTATATAGTATATGTATATAGTTGTTATTTTTAATTAACCATCATAAAAAAATAAAAAAATAACATTTTTTTAATTAAAATAAATAAAGTGACGAAAATTCAAAATAAAATAGATAATTTTGCAAATAGTTTTATCTCTTTTACTTTATCTCATGTCATCTCTTCCACAAAAAAAATTCAAAAATTCATCTCTTATCTTTTTATCAAAAAAAATTTCAAAAATCAAATTTCATTCCATCTTTTCTATTTATGTGGCTCCTTGACCATCATTCCAACTGGATCAATATTTAGAGAGGGGAGCCCGATCTCCGAGAGAAAATTCGACAAGAATTGTGCCAAGCCTCCGAGCCGTCCGCTGACAGCGAGTCGGCCTTGTCGAGGTGATCACGGTCCATTTTCTGCTCCTAAGGTGAGATCCGTCGTCGTATTCTTCTTATTGTTATCTATGTTAGTTGTAGTTTATTTCTCGTATTTTTTTATCTTGTTGTCATTTTTATTTCTCTAGATCTTAAAAAAATCCATCTCGATTTGATCCGCCACCGACTCGATTTTTCATCTCACTTTCTCGATCTCCACGTGTTCTATTTGTATCGTCAACGATCTCTCAACTCCGGTCGCGTACGATGGCCGGAGATCGGATTCGATTCTTCCATTTTTCGCCGAATCCCCGCTCATTTTCCTATTTGTAAATAAATAAAAAAATCATTTATTTCTTCTTCTCTAACCTTTGTTTTGCAAGAGAATAAAAAACAATAAAAAAACTTTTTCCATTCTCTGTTCTTTTATATTTTCGGATTTATAATAAAAAATAAAAAATTCCCTTTACTGTTTACAACACAAATAATAAAAAACAAACAAATTTTTTTTTGTCACGAGATTTTTGGGATAACAACAACGACATAATTTACCATCACAATATTTTCCAACCCACAAAAATCTGTCTCAACAAAATGGCGTTGTTGCCGGGGAGGCACGACGAGGGTAGATAGGTTTCTCTTTTGACATGCTATTCTTGGTTGTAAATATCTGTTTATAATTTGCCACATTATTCCATTGTTCATATCCACTGCATTCATTTTTTCTCATATTTGATAATTGTGTTTCTTACATTCTCTTTTCTTTTTCTTGCGAGGGCCCGGTTAAAATTTTAATTTTTTTATTTCTTCCGTATCAGGGTAGAGGTAGGAATCAACGTATGATAACTGGGATTTTGCGAGGGTCTAAAGTAATCCATACAAGGCGTGATCACAATGTCACTGAGGGGACCCCTCACGAAATTTAAATTAATCAACAATTAACCCACAATATGAATCAACCAATGAAATATCAAAAATATGCAGTTAAAATTTGTTATCACCCTACAACAACATTGTGTAGGTGTAAGCATGTGTAGAAGTCAAACACTTGGAGCAAATAAGAGGAGGCAACACAGATGCACAAAAATTCTTTCATTATCTCTTATCCAATTTATTGTTTTTGTGGGTTTTTTAATTTTATATTTTTTATTATATTTTTATTTTATAATTTTGTATTTTCTTTTTATATTTTCAATTTTGATATTTTCTTTTTCATTTAAATATAATATATATAAGTATATATGCATAAGTACAAATACAATATAAGGTACATATAGATACTATATAAATCAAATATGTAAAAATAGATAAAATACTGTAAATATAATGTTCTTGTGAATTTATATTTTTTATTTTTCTACAATTTTTTTGCTAATTTTAATGTATTTTTAAATTTAAAATTATCCCAAATATAGAATTAATAAATATTCTGAAATTAATTTGGGTTTTAAAAATAATAAATAGTTCCCAAAAATAACCAAATTAATTTTAATATATAAATAATATATATATATAATTATAAAAAAGAGTAACATATTTTTGGTATTTTTGTTGAATTTTTATATTTTTTGTTGGATTTTGGAGCTTAACAATTTTTATAATTTTCTCTTCTATTTTTAGGGGTTTTCGTTTTCTAGATTCAACAAATACCAAAATAGACTATACATATTTTATTGGAGTTCTTCAAAATGTTTTTATATTTTTTTGGTATTTTATAATTTATACAGGGACTATTTAGGCTCCTTTTCATTTTTTAAATGGATAAAATGCAAAAAAAACAATTAAAAATAGGGATTTTTGCCTGGCAAACCTTATAATCTTTGTCAATTACCTCTACGACCTTTGAAACATCGATATTCCTCCCTCGACCCGTAAACTTACTCTGTCTTACCCTATAGATGTTGCCGTTAATTTGAGACTTTTTGAGTTAACTAGCTTGGGTTTAAGTTGAGTTAATCTAACTCTAACAAATCCAATGGTAGGTTTTCTTCCACTCTCCCTCCTTTCTTCTTCTCTCCTCCTCTTCCTCTTCCACTCTCTCTCCTTCCTTCTTCATGAGGACGATGGGGACGAGGAGCTTCATGTACCTCTCCTCCTTCACGATCCGTATCAGCTGGTCCACGATGGCCTTCGCCACAGGCACAGTTGGCTTGAATGCGTCACGTCTCAATTCAAGTTCCCGTTCTGCCGCCTTCACGATCTCGTGGATGCCCATTCCAGAGTAGTACCGGACCTCAACAAGGCCCTTCTCGAGGAGCACCGCAAAGCAGAGGAGCGCTCGCGACTCCGCAATTGTCTTGCAGATCGAGGAATTGCCTCTTGTAAGCTTCCACAGGGCCTTCACAACCATCGCCTTCATCTTAGCCTTTGTTAGCAGCTCTTCCAGCTCTCTGGAAGCCTACAGCAACTCCTTCTCCGGCCCCCTCCCCCTCTCCTTGCTTGCCCTCCCCCGCCTCCGCCACCTCAACATCGATGACAGCTTCTTCTCCGGTCCCATCCCCCCTTCCTTTGCCTCACTCTGTCACCTCTGTTTCCTCCAACTCGCCGGCAACTCGCTCACAGGCGAGCTTCCACCCGAGTTGGGCTCGCTGACTCAACTCGCTCACCTCGAGCTCGGTTACAACCGTTTCCATGGCGGCTTCCCATGCGAGTTGGGTTCCATAATGCACCTCCTCTACCTAGATATCTCCTCTGCTGGGCTCGCTGGTGTTCTGACGGAGGAGCTGGGGGGTCTACAGAATCTTGAATTGCTATTCCTATTCCAGAACGAGTTGCATGGGACGATTCCTGGGAGTTTTGGGAAGTTGGTATCCCTCAAAGAGGTTGACCTCTTCAACAATGGCCTCTCCGGATCGATCCCAGTCGAATTCTCGATGCTACAAAACCTCACACTGCTCGCACTCATGAACAATTACCTCTCCGGGGAGGTTCCTGTTGGTCTTGGCGAGCTCCCCAACCTCGAGGTGCTGCTCCTGTTGAACAACTCGCCCACGGGTCCTCTCCCGTCGTGACTCGATTAGAATGGGCGGTTGAGGAAGCTCAATGTCTTGTCAAACTCATTCACCGGGGAAATCCCAGCGCATTTATGCACTGGCAATCGACTTGTTCGGCTCATCCTGTTCGCGAACGAGTTAGAGGGAGAGCTCCTGGAGAGCCTCGTCGCGTGCACAACGTTGTGGCGATTGCGCACAGAGAGGAACCGCTTGCGGGGTCGGATCCAGCTGGGATTGGGGCTGCTGCCGAACCTCACGTATATGGACATAAGCAACAACGGCTTCTCCGACGAAATTCCAATGGACCTCGACAATTCGATGAGTCTCCAGCTACTGAACCTCTCTAACAACCCACTGTAGAGCCTTCTGCCGGAGACCATATGGATGGGTACTAATATTCAGGTGTTCTCTGCCGGCAATTGCGGTCTGCACAACGAGATACGAGCGTTCGCTTTGGGGTGCCAGAGCCTCTACAAGGTGGAATTGGGAGGCAACAAGCTCAGTGGCTCCATCCCAAGGGATGCCGGACATTGTGAGAAGCTCGTAAGCTTGAACCTCAGCGGCAATCACCTCACCGAAATCTTTCCGTGGGATCTTGCAATGCTTTTGGCGACCACATACGTTGACCTCTCCTTGAACGAGCTCAACAGCTCGATCCCAACGAGTTTTGGCAATTGCACAACACTCAAAAGCTTCAACCTCCTCGTCGGCGTGATTCCAACCAACCTCCACGCTGCCTTGGCCTCCTCGTTTGCCGACAATGACGGCCTCTGTGGACCACCAACCGAGAACAACCCATGCCCAATTGACGAGAATCCATCACCACCACCTCCTTCCACCACCATCGCACCACCAAGAACCACCCCCACCATCGTCTGGGTCGCCGCGAAGGCGTTCGGGTTCGGCCTATCGGTCCTCATAGCATCAACCCTGTTCTTCCAAGCACAGAACCAAGGAGGGATGGGGGAATGGCATCAAATGTAAATTTGATAAACAAAATGGGTATAATGTAAAAGGACATAACAAAATTCGGTTAGTTTTAACAGGCAAAATTGATGGGGGTTAACCACAAGGTCTGTAGGGTAAGGGTTAGCAAGTTTACGAGGTCGAGGAAGGAATACCGATGTTTCAAAGGTCGTAGAAGTAATTGACAAAGACTATAAGGTCTGTCGAGTAAAAATCCCTTAAATATATGGGCATGACATAAAACAGCCAATCCTATTTTTGTAGATTTGTAGGACCACAATAACTATATTTGATAAATAGAAAAATATCATAAAGTATGTCCTGTTAGGGGCATATTTGCAATAAAAAAACTTAAGGGGGTTCTATGCAAATGTCCCAAAAATATTCAATGTTATTAGAAATTTAAAGAAGTATTCGACAAATACAAAAACACCAAGGACATATGCGCAATTTACCCATCACATGGGACTACACGTGATGCATGTTAGAGGGATCTAAATGCAAATACGAAAAAGTTCAAGGGCCTCTCAATAATTTTCACAAAAATATACAACATGAATTTTAATTTATTGGACTAATTATTAGTTTACAAAACTCGCAGCGGTATCCCTGCAATTTCGCCACCTCACGTAGGACGGCATGTAAGGTGAAGTGGACTAGATCTATTTGTAATTATAAGAAGTTCAGGGGTCTCAATGCAAAAAGTCCAAAATATTTATACCGTTAAAATTTATTTATAGGACTAAATAATAAATACAAAATATGTGTGGCGAGATATGCAATTACCCAAACATGGCACGCTATTGGACGGTGCCGGTCTTCTCACTTGTCACGTGTCGCCCATCTAGCGGTCGATGATGCTTAGTCAATGGACGGTGGAGAATAGATCACTTGAGTTGATCGAATTGTGATGGCATGATACGATCCGACGGCTGACGATCAAACTAGCACCTGCATCTGATCCAACGACGGAGAAGCACAGTCAAAGAATAGGGAAGAACATCAGGGAAGACAAACTTTGATCCCTCCTCCTCCGCGTGTCTGATGTCCTATGGAGCTCCAAGGTGTTGTAACAGTTTCCTGGCAAGATCCTCTTCGTGCCGGGGCTGTCAACAAAGGCAGGGGTTCACCGAAGCTTCACCGCAAGGTTGTGAAAGGGTAGCTGCCCAAGTACCACTGGCGGACTTCGAACTTTGTGCCTGGCGCTTATTTGTGCCTTTATCCTTCACAAGAAGACGAAGGGATCGATGGCAAAATGTCTCGGTCTTGTTAAACAGTGAGATGAGGCGTAGGAGGGTCGTGGTGGCGAGGTCCGATGAGGCGGATGGAGGTGGACGTCGTATTCCAGATCCGAGGGGGGTCTGGGTAAGCGAAGGTATGGGGGATGAAGTAGAAATGATGGGGAAGGTAATGAGGTGGAAAGGGCGGTTGGAAAATAAGCAGGGTCACGGTGGAACGTTCGCCGGAGCGGAGCTCCGTCGAACTACGAATATCGATTTCTATGCTAAAGGGCTACATTACTGATTAATCTAATTGCAGAAATAAAATGCTATAATTAAAAGATACGTAAAACTCATAAAGAGCGCAACGCATACCTGGTTGGAGGCCAAGGAGTAGAGACATCGCTGGAGCGCCACCATGGGTGCACCTCTTTCCTCCTTTAGCCGCCTCAAAGCTGCAGGGGACCTCCCCATATCACGAGGATACACACTAGGCCAGAGTAGAGGGATTTTAGGGCTTAGAAAGTGACCAAATTTGAGGAGGAAGAAGGAGGTCTTTACGTATAAACATGTATATGCACCCTTATTCACCGGTCGTTAGGAAAGAAATCAAGCTATGTACAGTGGATAAAGGACATGGCGTGGATCTATGATGATCTGGGAACATTTTTATGAAGAACACAAAGGCGATTGATCGATGGATCATGATGGAAAAATGGCAGAAAATCTGGAAAAATACTGATTTGGCCCATAGAGGCTTGGATGGGACAGTTGACCAGAGGTCAACAATCCAAGCCCTGCCATTGGTCCATGTTGGCGCACTACAAGACAAAATAGCATTTTTTATTTGAAAATAATTAATTTAAAATAGTAAATGACTTTAATAATTTTTGTATAAAAATAAGAAATGTTTATTTTTTAATCTAGTATTTTATTATGATTTTTATTTATTTTTTGGGTGTATTTTATTACAAGTTTATTTTTAAGGTCTTATTTATAGGTATATTTGCTTATGTTTTGCGCATTTTTATTTTTATTTTGTATATGTTATATTAATATTGTATTCTTTTTTATATATTTATAACTTATTTTTATGAGTCTAAATATATTTTTATTGTATTTTAATGATATTTTAGTACACTTAAATAAATCGATATGCATATTATGTTGGTATATTTATAGGTACTTTACCTATGTTTTATATACATATTTTTATTGTATTTTATTGTGTTTTATCTTGGTTTTGTATTTTTCATAAAATATATATAATATTTACACTATTATAAAAATATAAAGAATAAAAGAATGAAAGACTAGGTTTCCCTTTTATTTTTATACAAGTACAACATAGGTCTTTTGTCTACAGATTTACATAGTTTTATTTTATTTTTCATTTTCTGTTTTGTTTTATTTTTAGTTTTAATATACACATGTGTTATAAATATATTTACAAAATTATAAAAATATAAATTTGTAAAAATAATAAATAATAAATAAAATGAATATTTTAATCGGTAGAATGTACAATAGGGGTCAAAAACTTAATTTTTACACAGTCACATCCAAAAAGTACAAAAACACCACCATTAAATAGATTGTAAAATTTAAATACAACTAGCGATGATTTTGATATATTTTGAATTTTTATTTGAAAGATGGGTGTGCGAAGTTTGGTTTTTCGCTTTTTATTTTGTGTATAAAATGTATAGTGTATTATTTTTGTACAAAATTAATTTATTTTTATTTACATTATTATCTACAACTTTTATATTTAAATTTTATTTATTTGATGAATAAATGATAAATATTAAATATGGTGTCAAAATGCATAAATAAAGAATGAATAAATGACATTTTTATTATATTTTGGACCTTATCTCCCCCCACTTTATTACTTGTCATCCAATTCAATTCCTGACTTGATCTTAGGGTTCAGGGTTATAAAATATTTTAAATATTTTATTCCTTTTTCTTTTCTTGTCTTTATTCTATAATTTTGGCATTAAAACCCTTATTTTATATACAAATAATACAATAAATAATCTATGCAATTATGCACAAAATTAATGATATTTACATGCATTAGCTAGGATTTTTAAGGCCAAAATTATAGAATAAAGGTGATGAAATGGAGATTCATCAGTATACACTCAAAGGTGACTAGAAGAAGGAAGTAGTCATCCTTGACTTGTGGAGTGATGGGAACTGCGGTGTGTGCTCGTGAAACGCCCCGCCTCGACAGGAGCGCATCTCAACATCCATTCACATTATTACCCAACAACAATTTTAGACAGCCTGCATGATATACCATTCATACAAAAAGAATTATAGAAAAAAACTTCCATTGATAACTAGATGTCCACCGAAGGATAACAATAAAACCTTAAATTCTCTTTATTACATCATAATAGATGAAACAGAAGAAATAAAACAACTACAGCACTAAGCCTCAACCTCAATAATGTCCTACAGATGCACCACCGAAAATGCGAGCCTCCATCTCCAGTTCTGCACTTCCTGATGGATTTCCAAAGAATGTAACTTATGAGTCAACTGACCTAGTAAGGATAATGTAAATTACAAATCAAGAGATTATAGGTAGGTCATGCAAATGCAGTAACTGAACAAGTTTAGGAGAGAACCTTTTAAAAACATATTGCAATAAACAATCACTTATAATTTAGACATTTAACACATACGTAATCGAAACCAATTCTTTGACACTAAATCCATATTTTCATGTATTTATCTTGGACTCGCTCGTCACAGGAGAAAGCTTGCACTAGGAATGAAGTCTGCAACACTTCATTAATAGTGCAACCAAAAACTTGTGTGCAAGCGCGATCCTTCAGCTAGTCCAGTTGGTAGTACTCTGACACTCGAGACGGGATATACAAGTCTAGTGAGTCTCAACTCTGTCAATCGAGTCTGACGGAGAAGTATTGCTTCCTCCAAAACAAGTGCAACAAAAATGGATCCGTACGGTGCAATGCGCGCGTGCATACACCTCAATTCCACCAGAGTACCTACCACCACCCCATTTTATGATGCCCCCCGAATGGGGGTGACTCACTACTGGCTCAACCGAGCTACAAGGTTGTGCACCCACCTTGTATTATTGTGAAGAAACCTCCACATGTATTCAAAAAGTAATGATTTTAAGAGCTAGCCATGGTTTCCATAATTCCTCACTATTCATTCGAAAATCAAGAGCATCATGTGCATAAGTTATGACTTACCCACAAGTTCCTTAAATGATAAATCATATATCAGATCCTCATCATATCGAGATTGTCTAAGAGAGAGAGACTGAGGGCATTTTGACTTATACAAATAATATGAAGCTAGTTATCTAATTTGCAAGTTTGGAAACTCTAATTCTAATATGAGCATGCACACACTAAAATTTGAAGGTCAAGTGATTAACAATAATCTATAATATTAAACAGGTGTAATAATTAAATCTAGTCGGGAACATAAGTCCCGGCATAACCACAAAAGGTATTATATGAAAAGGGGCACGAGTTATTTTAAAAGTGTAGGAAGCCAACATAAAACTATATATACATCAATATATCTATAAGCTAACCTGTCAAGGATATTACACACTCTATAAAAATATGTAAAGATTAAGATTTTGTTTATTGATAAGAAGATAATGAATAGTAGCTTATCCTGTTAAAACTTTATCTCTTAATTCTTTTTCCGTAATTATCAACACGTACGGGTAATATGAACGTTATGCCCGTCCAAAAACCACAAGGCTAAAAATAGACGACAGTTGCCATATACTATTATTAGATAACACAACGTACAAGTCTCACATGGAAAGGAGATCAAAAGTATGCATGGTATATTACAAAAAAATTCAAGTTCATAGAGGTGACTCACAGATCCAAGTTTCGACTCATATGTCATCACTCAAAATTCATCCACTAGATCAATTAATATTGAGATATTCATGGTTGGAAAGATTTATGCCTAAAACATGTCGCAGTATCTGCATCTAAGGTTCAACTTAGTATCCTTTAGGGTTAATACTCATTTCCTATCCTATAATTTTCCACACAACCAAATTATAAAAAAAAGAACATAGAATTTCCAAAGGAAACTTAATCCCAACGGAAACAAACTCATATTATACACACTATTATTTGATATCATAAAAAATGATGCCACATTCACGATAATGCCTATCACCGTAAAGCCAAGTATTACAATCTGACGATAAAACACGCCCACGATGTTAAAAGTGTAATCAACATAATTACTATATTTGCTCCCAAAAACTCCATTCCAACAATGCCATATTCAAAAGTTTCAAATAATTTATCTACGATGTCCCCACACATATAGTAATATTTGGGTTATAAATTAATATTCTTGGTAAAAAAAGGAAATAAATTCAACAATCCTAAAAGAAAATACCGTATGGTCATTCACATTATAGACTCAATATAACACTTCTGTGATGTTGATATCATAAAAAAAATTATATCAAGTCCCTTTAAGTGCACGCTGTTCATGTTATCTTTCAAATGAAAATAACGTGATAACAAGGCGAAAAGAGATCTCAATATACCAACAGCAAAAGAAAACGATCTGGGGTGGGATCGAGATCTGAATATCTTCCCCAAAGACGAAAATCTCCAAGTATTTGTGAGGAACACAAAAACAAGAAAGAGAAGGTCGAGGATCCGTTACCTATATTCGTGCACGTCTTTGATCCACGTGCTCGACCGCCCGATCACGAATCCGATGAGAGGATTGCCTCTCCCTTGCGATGGCCCTCCTCGTCTTCTTCTTGTTGCGAAGCTACGTGGCTTCGAGAGCTTTTGATAAAGGTGGTGGCACTGTTCTCTCCTTGATTCTCTGAAGAAAGAGATGGAAAATGGATAAGGGAATGACTTGGGGAGGAAGAAAAGGATGGATTAGGGTTTGGAAAGAAGGGAATGAGGGGAGATGAAGGATGGTGGTCTTAATATTGGTTAGGACTTAAACCCTAGTTTTGGGATCCCTAAAATAGCCTTAATTCGTAATTAACTTATCTAATCCCATAACCATTAATCCCCTCAATATTCATGACCCCTCTTCACCAAAATAGGCATATCTTCCACATCCGAACTCGGAATTACTCATTTTTGGACTCGTTGGAAAGATTGCGACAAAACTCTTCTTTTGAGTAATACTGAATAGGTTTTAAGACTCCAGGAAAATCGAAAAACTGTGGTGTGTTACATCATAACAACCTTTAAATCAGTCTCGTCCCGAGACTTAGGATGCAAAGGTGTAACATAACAACCTTAAAAGGTTGGATCCTATCGAGTAAAAGATAACAACCTTAAAAAGATGAAAGTATCTTGTAGACTACCTTCAAAAAGGTATGGGTAGTCACGTCGCATATCCGCCTCGGATTCCCAGGTGGCCTCCTTAGAGTTGTGTCGTTGCCAAAGGATCTTCACCAAAGGTATCTCCTTATGCCTCAACTTCTTCACTGAACGATCGATGATCTGAACTGGTTCCTCCGGATAAGTCAGGTCAGTGTCCACATGAAGGTCATCATAATTAATCACATGCGATGGATCATGCACATATTTTCTCAAGTTGGAGATATGGAAAACATCATGTACACCAGCAAGGTGAGGAGGAAGAGCAATCCTGTATGCAACTTTACCAATCTTGTCGAGAATCTCGAACGGTCCGACCAATCGGGGTGCTAACTTTCCCTTCACTCCAAATCGCTGAACTCCCTTCATGGGAGAAACTCTCAAGAAGACAAAATCTCCAACTTCAAAGCTAAGATCAGTGCGTCATCTATTGCCATAGCTCTTTTGCCTACTCTGTGCAGTAAGCAATTTCTTCCGAGCTATCTTGATTGCCTTAGCAGTCTCCTCCAAGTACTCTACCTTATGTAAAAGGTTATGTCCAATCTCCTGTCAACTCAGAGGTGTAGAACATCGTCTTCCATACAATGCTTCAAAAGGGGCCATGCCTATGCTGGCATGGTAACTGTTATTATATGTAAACTCTGCTAACGGCAAATGGTCCTTCCACGACCCTTTCCACTCCAGCACACTGAAGGATATTGAGTATCCTCAAGCGCATCACGGAAGCGTGTCGATCGCATCGTATGCAATCGGAGCAACTAGTCGCACTAGATGCTAGATGCAGCGGAAATTAAATTTTTTTTTTTAAAACTAAAGATGAAACCGCATGATCACGAGAACACTTCTCGGATCGTTTCATCAAACCACAAGTATAAGGAATACCTCTTGAAGCGTGGTTGCGATCGTGAGATCCCAAAGTAGAGATCCTCCTATCTTAAGTCCGACCCACGAAGAACGCACTTGCGGGCGCGATGATGAGTCACGTTCCTTCCCGCAATCCTCGATGAAGATCCAAGCGATGGCTCTCCCGATTTCGTCAAACGAAATATGTCGTCTTCCTTTAGAGTAAGAAACTCCAAAGAAGATGGAGATCCACGAGTCGTCGAAGAAGAAGCCGAGAGTCTCTCCTTTCTCAACACAAAGTGGACGGCCACTTAATGGAGAAGAGAAAGAGAGAGAGGGCGAGAATGAGAAAGAGAGAGAGAGAGTTGTCACCTTGTACAACTCTTAATGATGTACCATGGAAGGCTACCCTAGCCCTCTATTTATATTAGTTTAGGATCCAATGGATCTCAATCCATGGGACACATGGATCCAAAGGCTATGCTTGGTCCATGCTAAATCAATGGCTATGATTGTTGTTGGTTAAAACCAACAACATTAATTTAAATTAAAAAATGTTGCAACATTATCAACATAATTTAATTTAACATTAACTAATTAAGAGATAATGTGATAAATAAAATGGAGTCAACCAACCTCCCCTAAAATTGGGGTGTTATTTTGTCTCCTTTTATTTTATCTTATTATTTCTTAATAAATTGCAATAACTATTATTGCAATAATATCCACCAAATTAATTCCAAATTAATTTGTGAATATTTCAATCATGCCATTGATCATTATGTGAATCATATTCACAACCCAAACTAATTTGTAAATTACATTTCCAATTAATTAATTAATGTGAATCCAATCCACACAATTAATTAACAAATGCTATTTACATAGATTCTCTCTCTTATATATGTATATTATAAATCATATTTATAACACACATATATCATGGATAGTATTATCCACATTCTCTAATCCTTGATAATTAAATCCCTTTTAATTATCTTGGATAATAATATGAATCATATTCATATTATGCTTGATAATTAAATCTCATTTAATCATCAAGTCCTTGCTTGGATATACATTTCATCAAATGAATTATTCTTGAACCCTTTCAAGAATAATGTGCTTTCTCCGCAGATACTTGGAGATAAGGACAGGGCGATTGTATTATTCCACGTATAGTGACTTGGATGTTGAGATCTCATCTCAAATCCAGATCTTACGGACCTCTCACAGATGCTTGATTAAATCAAGGCCGCAAATCCAATCTTCTCATTGAATCTGAATCCCATTCAGATCAATGTCCAATACTTGGACTAAGATCGGATTGCTTCTCTACTGAAAGGAGTCACTAAAATCCAGACCTGTTTCATCACTCCCTCGGAATGGAAGCGTCATGGATATACAATCGTTTATGATCACATCACCCTTCAGGTATTCCCAATACCTGTACATCCTGCATACTGGAAGACCCATGGTCAACCCGAAGATCAAGATCTATTTTTCACTGTCTTCTTAGGGTTTGATCACCAAGTTTCTCATTTAATCATTGGGATTTGGTATCGATCATATACTTTCCAAAAGCATATATCATACCTAGGTCTTGATCATATACTTTCCAAAAGTATATATCAAACCTACAAATTCAGTCAAGCTTCCAAAGCAAGACGACCGTGCACGGAATTTGATTCTTCCCAATATCTCATGAGTGAGCTCATGTCTTCCGGTTCAGTAGTGAACTTGTATGATCCCTTTGAGAGATCGTATTACTCATATGCCCTTATATGCACACCAACGCGCCGGTGTATAGACCTTGGTTAGGTCATCAACCTATTGGTCTGTCAAATGTACATACTCAGACATATAGCAATACATCTATCTCCGGTCAGAGGATGCGTGCCTATGCTGTGACAGCATTCAACATAGGACTTCGGTTATCTCGATCTCGTTAAGTCAACTCTTTGACCTAACTAATCTGACACCTCCGAATCTCAATTCCAATGCAGAGGACCTGCATCAAGAGGTCGGTCAGATATCAGCCTATGTGAGAAAGGATTGCCATCTCCTACTCAGGCTGGAGATCACATCTTAATAATCATTTGACGGTGCTTGATGAGTCCTCAATCTAACCCTTTAGATATACATCCAAACACCAGCCTCTATGATTCAATAATTGAATCAACAGCTGTATGATCATTAAGACAGCCATGGTACATAACCCTAATTGTACAGAGGGACCTATTATGCAAATTATTTATTCTTCATTTCAGATCAGGGAATGACATTCGTAATAACATTTATTGCATAATGGCTCGCCGTGGGCTCACATGTCCAACAATCTCCCACTAGCCCAAAGAGCCATTAATGGGCTAATCATTTAAACTCACACTCATGTGACAATCATAGGCCATTTAGAAATAGCTAGGTAAGCTGATCAGTCACTCTGTTCCCAAAAGACTATGCCAAGTCCTTTTACGGTACTTGCATATCCCTAGGTAACAGTGCTCGCATCCAATGCGAATGTTGCATCTAATGCAACCTATATTCAATCTAGTCAAAGCAGTTATAGTGTCCTTGACACTATTGCTCAATAATTATTATAACCAGTATTTCCATAATCCTTATCAGAATACCCTTACTATCTCTCAAGGTATCCACAGATAAGACCTTTTAGATCTCTATCTATAAAGTCTTAACTTCTTAAAAATAAGACATAGAGATCACCATCTCTAAAGCCTTATCATCTTTGAAGATATTGTTATTACTGCAATCAAGTGTTTTATCTCCATAGTAGGATTAGCAACACTTTGCTACTCCCACTGCATGGCAGATATCTGGCTTTTGTACACATCAAGCATACACTTAGCTTCTCGTAACTGATGCACAAGTGCAATAAGTTCTAGCATTCACTTCCTCAATTCTTTGAGGTGCTATCCCTTTAGATAGGTCAGTACCAAATCTCAAGGGAAGGAAGCCTTTCTTGGAATTTCCAAGAATGGAATATGTCCAAGGTGTACTAGAAATGTGACAGTCCCAATACCCTCTTTTATTTGCTTCTGAACAACTTCAGAACTAAGATCCAAGAGGCATCTTTGAGATCATATCTCAAGGTATGGAATAGCCAGTCTATAAAACACTTATTATCATCCTTATATCATTCCAAATGATTAGGATATTATCTACATTTAGCACGATGAACACAATGGCACTCCCACTAAGCTTCACATGGTTCATCAAGATTCTATTTGAAATCATAACATTTATAATTTCATCAAATCTGATGTTCCAACTACAAAAAGCTTATTTGAGTCCATAGATGGATTTCGTTAGCTTTCACACATTGCTTTCCTCAACCATGAAGCCTGAGGTTACTTCATGTGAATATCCTCCGAGAGGTATTCTTAGAGGAATGCAATCTTGACTTACATCTTGAAGATGCAATAGTCAAGTTGTGTAGCTAAGGTTAGCAATATTCTGATGATTTTAAGAATGGTTACCGAAGAGCAAGTCTCATTGCAAGCAATGTCTTCTCTTCCGGTGTGTAGCTTATGGCTACGAACCGAGCTTTGAAGGTCTCTACCTTCTCATCAGGTTCCCTTTCTCTTGAAGATCCATTTACACCTTAACGGGTCTAACCCTTATAGGTAGATCCTCGAGGGTCCATATACAACACTTGTATATGAAGTCTACTTTAGACTTTATTGCTAATATCCATCTTTCCATGTCACGATCCTCAGGAGCTTCATCACATGAAGTCCGATCATTGTCAGACTTGGCTGACACATGGAATACATCCTCAAACTCATTTGAAGAGGTATTAATGTTTCATCTTTAATTGTCCTTTTAGTTTCCGATTTCAGGAGCCTCATTATCTTCTTAAGATTAAATGAGTTCCTTTACTTCATTTTCATCTTTATTCTCAAGATTCTCAATCCTCCAAGAATCACATTCTCAGAGATGAGATCTTTTAAGAATCTCAAGGTCATAAAGTAGGTATCCAATACCATACTTTATTTTCCTAATGAAGTAGCACTCTCAAGTGCTAGATTCCAGCTTACATCCATGGAACCTTATTAAGGATATATATTGTAGTCTCTACCACATATATATACCAGGAAACTAAGAGGATAATTATGCTAAAATTCATCATTGATCAAATCATGTCACACATGATCCAATTGTATCTCCCTACAACTCCATTGAGTTTAGGTGTATTAGGAGGAGTGAGATAGAAATGATATTCATATCTCCATAAGGGTATTCTTTGAATTTTACCTAATAGGTACAAGCTACCTAGGTTAGATCAAATTCATTTCATCTTTCTTCAAACTTTGGTTCTAAACCAAAATTGTGAAATCTTTGAACATTTCAAAGGTTTCTCAGGTGAAGAGAAGAAATCTCATATCATACGTAATCATCAATAGATATTACATATCC
This sequence comes from Ottelia alismoides, assembly GCA_037367405.1. Lineage (NCBI taxonomy): Eukaryota > Viridiplantae > Streptophyta > Magnoliopsida > Alismatales > Hydrocharitaceae > Ottelia > Ottelia alismoides. The sequence continues at coordinate 220,455 of JAZKJV010002794.1, read as the reverse complement.
ATAATGTTTACTATGATATAGATGATCTACATACATCAACATGTATGAGATCTTGAATACCTTGACATCTTGCACCTTTCCTAAGAGAAGGGTGTATTGGACATTTTTACTTTGAATACAATATTCACAAGTATGTAAGATTTGAAATTTTAGACATTCTAAAGTTTCATATCTTACTAGTCTATGATCAAATCAACAGACATATGTCCAAGACTTGATGTCAGATCATCGTCAAATGATCTTCATCCTCCTATTGATCTATCAAGATTTAATTTTCAGTATTAGAAATCTTAATGAACTGTTCATTAATTTTCTAATTTTGTGGAGTCCACTAGATGTTAGATTACTATCTGAAATATATCCATCATAACTCTTTATGATAGTTCTATCTCAGAATTCATGTTTATTTCCAACATTTAGAAACAAACAATGAGGGTATTCTAATATCTAGGTCATAGAGACATTCTCAAAGACTAAGGGCTCTCCCACTGAGAATATGAAGTCCATCTATCCAACAGAGATTGCTGCAACAATTACGTCAATATCCATGTAGATGACTACTAAACCTTAAGATCAAATTTCGAATCTTCTAATATGTATATGCAACCAATTGCAAATGTCATTAGAAGATTGGGATACAATTGTCAGACTTTATCTTATGAAATAATAAAGTCAGAGTCAATGATTATATGTAGATTATTCTGATGCTCTATCTGAGTCCTTCACTAAGGATTTTAGACAGACTTGATAGTCATACTATCAACACATCAACATATTGCAGTATTGGCATTCATCCAACTCTTTGGATGTCATATGGAAGTCACAGAAGTAGGTCAACTCTTTGACTTTCCTTCTTACTCGGGTCTGACCCATGCTTCCACTGCGCTCTCTTCATCTAAAAACAACCATTGTTCAAGACAAAGAATCTCTTATGTTGAATTCTAAGAATTTCAATACAAGAGCATTTCAACATTTATACATGCTTCATTAAATTCATACAATATGAATATCATAAAGCTTCATGAATGACTAGAGTATAGATAGTAGAATGATGACACTCATCATGTCTACATACATCTTAACTCTTAGAGACTTAGGTTCAGGTAGGTATTCAAACATTTTGAATACATCATCTCTTTCGAGCCACCATTCTGCATAATGCAGAGAACCATGTCATTCATGATTAAATGTCTAGAGCACACATGTATGCCAAAATATCTTCTTTTATTTTATAAGGATTATTCGACAATTACGATCACCATCGACATGTCACTTCCAAAGTACACTCGATGAAAGATCAAGACTATAGAGACATACAAACCCTAAGGTGATGTCTTATTGTCTTATTTAATTGCCCTTCCTCATTATGTTGAGGGGACTTGCACACTGCAACCACATACATTATGTGTCCAATTGCAAGTACAATATCTGGATCATGAGTCCAATCCAAGATATATTTACTGGTTATCATTGAGTATAACATTGAGTGGGTTTAATGAAGGATTATCTGAAATAAGAAATTTGCATAAGAGTATATATATTATATATACATGTTTTACTTTGATTTAGGAATTTTATATCAAAGTTGTCTTGCCTTGTCAACATTGAAAGTTCATTCCCTTAATCACTTTCAATGTAAGAGATATTCTTACCATTATATCTCTAGCAAGATCTGGGATCTCCTTTCCTATCTTCGTTGCATCCCAATAATATGAGAACCTACAACTCGGATAAAAAGAAGCGGGAACACATTCTGCCTTGCAAGTCCAACTTGCATCTCCCAATTCGGTCTTTAACACCCGGGCCCACCACCCCTAAGATGATGTTGACCCGTCATTAATTGAACCAACCGTCAACAGGCTTAATACTTGCTATACGCAATCCAATATCGCCCCAATAATATGAGGACCCGATATTGGGGTCACTACGTATACGGCCTTACTCTTTCGAGAAGCAAAGAACCCGATCCAATTAAATCATGTACAGGATCTGTCACTTCGGACAGGCGTCTCCTATACACAACAACTGGCGACGAAATCCTTTGCCTTGACGGGAGACCATGGATGTCACTTATGTGATCCTCCACCTCATATTCAAATTGTAATTAATTATCGTGAATCATATTCACATAATCAATTCTTCCAAGGGAAATACACATCTATTCATAATAGAGTGTTTATTGGACATAATTAATTTAATCACATTAAATTAATCATCAATCAAAACATCAATCAACAAACATGTCTTTTACTTGAATAGTAGGTATTATCTCAAAATACGTATTATTCGAATTTTAATAATTAGAAAAATACACATTGTCTGTCTCCGGTATTATACAGTCCCTACCCGCTGTCATGGCCAGTACCGACGAGAGTGGGACGGACCACATACGTTGCAACCCGCGACCCCAATGCTCTCCGACTAGGCACCACATCCGCCTCGGGATAGGATAATACCAGATAGACCATCATGTACTTTGAGATGTTCATCGGTTTTTCAACCGAAATTATACCATATAATATAAATCAAAACATTTTTGATTATAAGGAGATTTGCTAGACAAATCCCCAATCCTATTCAAGCAAAAGGGAGGGTTTTTCATGTAAAAGTTGTCCTACAACTATTGTAGGATAAACTATAGTTTTCATGAAAGCAATGTTTGTTGATGAAACAATGATCAAGATCTAATATCTTATCATTGTAGTTTAGGCAAGTGTCATTCAATGAAATAATTATTTCTTTAAATATTTCACAAATATTTATCACTAATTATTCCAGAAAATTAACAATTAATTTTCATCAAGATTATTGAATGACAAATCACAAGGTTCAAGATCAAAATTGTTAATTTCCAGCAGTGACCCCCAATCACTAAAATTAACTTATCTTGATCAATTTAAATCCCAAAAATGCAAACTCAGTTTCCAAAGATTGCCTATTTGATTTATTAAAGAACCCAAGTGATAATTCACGCATTTCAAGGCGGATTAAAACCGTAATCATCCCATTAATTACGTTCAAATCCGCAGTTCCCGCAACAGTGAATATAGTCATATTCAAAAAGCCATATCTTGAGCAAATAAAGTCCAAATTTAGTAAACTCAAGTCCTATGGTTTCCTTGTTTAATGGGAAACAAAATCCAATTGAAAATTTCGTGTTTAAACATTTTAAACAGTGCTGAAAAATTCAATTATACAGAGGTGCGAAAATTGAAATGCAGTAAAAATTTCGCAACCCTTTCAAGAACCAAATCGTCTAAGGTGTATGGATCACATCCAAACCTTATTCAACCTGGCTCTGATACCACTTGAAGGATATTGAGTATCCTCAAGCGCATCACGGAAGCGTGTCGATCGCATCGTATGCAATCGGAGCAACTAGTCGCACTAGATGCTAGATGCAGCGGAAATTAATTTTTTTTTTTTAAAACTAAAGATGAAACCGCATGATCACGAGAACACTTCTCGGATCGTTTCATCAAACCACAAGTATAAGGAATACCTCTTGAAGCGTGGTTGCGATCGTGAGATCCCAAAGTAGAGATCCTCCTATCTTAAGTCCGACCCACGAAGAACGCACTTGCGGGCGCGATGATGAGTCACGTTCCTTCCCGCAATCCTCGATGAAGATCCAAGCGATGGCTCTCCCGATTTCGTCAAACGAAATATGTCGTCTTCCTTTAGAGTAAGAAACTCCAAAGAAGATGGAGATCCATGAGTCGTCGAAGAAGAAGCCGAGAGTCTCTCCTTTCTCAACACAAAGTGGACGACCACTTAATGGAGAAGAGAAAGAGAGAGAGGGCGAGAATGAGAAAGAGAGAGAGAGAGTTGTCACCTTGTACAACTCTTAATGATGTACCATGGAAGGCTACCCTAGCCCTCTATTTATATTAGTTTAGGATCCAATGGATCTCAATCCATGGGACACATGGATCCAAAGGCTATGCTTGGTCCATGCTAAATCAATGGCTATGATTGTTGTTGGTTAAAACCAACAACATTAATTTAAATTAAAAAATGTTGCAACATTATCAACATAATTTAATTTAACATTAACTAATTAAGAGATAATGTGATAAATAAAATGGAGTCAACCAACCTCCCCTAAAATTGGGGTGTTATTTTGTCTCCTTTTATTTTATCTTATTATTTCTTAATAAATTGCAATAACTATTATTGCAATAATATCCACCAAATTAATTCCAAATTAATTTGTGAATATTTCAATCATGCCATTGATCATTATGTGAATCATATTCACAACCCAAACTAATTTGTAAATTACATTTCCAATTAATTAATTAATGTGAATCCAATCCACACAATTAATTAACAAATGCTATTTACATAGATTCTCTCTCTTATATATGTATATTATAAATCATATTTATAACACACATATATCATGGATAGTATTATCCACATTCTCTAATCCTTGATAATTAAATCCCTTTTAATTATCTTGGATAATAATATGAATCATATTCATATTATGCTTGATAATTAAATCTCATTTAATCATCAAGTCCTTGCTTGGATATACATTTCATCAAATGAATTATTCTTGAACCCTTTCAAGAATAATGTGCTTTCTCCGCAGATACTTGGAGATAAGGACAGGGCGATTGTATTATTCCACGTATAGTGACTTGGATGTTGAGATCTCATCTCAAATCCAGATCTTACGGACCTCTCACAGATGCTTGATTAAATCAAGGCCGCAAATCCAATCTTCTCATTGAATCTGAATCCCATTCAGATCAATGTCCAATACTTGGACTAAGATCGGATTGCTTCTCTACTGAAAGGAGTCACTAAAATCCAGACCTGTTTCATCACTCCCTCGGAATGGAAGCGTCATGGATATACAATCGTTTATGATCACATCACCCTTCAGGTATTCCCAATACCTGTACATCCTGCATACTGGAAGACCCATGGTCAACCCGAAGATCAAGATCTATTTTTCACTGTCTTCTTAGGGTTTGATCACCAAGTTTCTCATTTAATCATTGGGATTTGGTATCGATCATATACTTTCCAAAAGCATATATCATACCTAGGTCTTGATCATATACTTTCCAAAAGTATATATCAAACCTACAAATTCAGTCAAGCTTCCAAAGCAAGACGACCGTGCACGGAATTTGATTCTTCCCAATATCTCATGAGTGAGCTCATGTCTTCCGGTTCAGTAGTGAACTTGTATGATCCCTTTGAGAGATCGTATTACTCATATGCCCTTATATGCACACCAACGCGCCGGTGTATAGACCTTGGTTAGGTCATCAACCTATTGGTCTGTCAAATGTACATACTCAGACATATAGCAATACATCTATCTCCGGTCAGAGGATGCGTGCCTATGCTGTGACAGCATTCAACATAGGACTTCGGTTATCTCGATCTCGTTAAGTCAACTCTTTGACCTAACTAATCTGACACCTCCGAATCTCAATTCCAATGCAGAGGACCTGCATCAAGAGGTCGGTCAGATATCAGCCTATGTGAGAAAGGATTGCCATCTCCTACTCAGGCTGGAGATCACATCTTAATAATCATTTGACGGTGCTTGATGAGTCCTCAATCTAACCCTTTAGATATACATCCAAACACCAGCCTCTATGATTCAATAATTGAATCAACAGCTGTATGATCATTAAGACAGCCATGGTACATAACCCTAATTGTACAGAGGGACCTATTATGCAAATTATTTATTCTTCATTTCAGATCAGGGAATGACATTCGTAATAACATTTATTGCATAATGGCTCGTCGTGGGCTCACATGTCCAACACACACATGCTCGAAGAAGATCCTCTAGTGTCTGAATCGTCCTCTTGGATTGTCCGTCGATCTGTGGATGGTAGGCAGAACTGAGACATAGTTGCACTTCTAAAGAACTCATGAATTTCCTCCAGTAGTGAGAGGTGAACCTTGGATCACGATCAGATACAATCTGCTTCAGCAACCCATGCTGTATGACAATCTCCTTGACAAAGATCACTGTAAGCTGTAAGGGAGTGCATGCCATACTCACAGGTATGAAATGTGCTGACTTAGCAAGCCTATCAACCACGACCCAGATGGAATCATGATTACTAGTGGTCTTAGGAAGACCCGTCACAAAATCCATAGATATACCCTCCCACTTCCACTCAGGAATAGGAAGGGATTGCAAAAGCCCAGGTGGCCTCTTATGCTCAGCCTTAATTTGCTGACACGTAAGGCATTTTGCCACAGACTTGGCCACATCCCTTCTCATTTGCTTCCACCAAAAATTCTTTTCCAAATCCTTATACATCTTGGTGCCACCAGGATGTATCGACAAACGTGAACTATGTGCCTCACACATGATCTCTTCCCTCAATTGTACATCTGTTGGAACACACAATCGATTCCCATTTCGTAGCACACCATCTTGATAAGAGAATCCAACTAAGGTTCTTGCAGTAGCCTTCTCTTTGAGTCTCTGCATACTCAGGTCTGCCTGTTGCCCCTGGATGATTCGCTCAATTAACTCTGGACGTGAAGGGGATGGAACTATGATTGTTTCTCTACTACTCTAAAATGGATGCCAATCACTGAAAGCTGTAAGAAGATCCCATGCTTTAATATGAGGATGTGATTGACTTGACTGAGGCCTACGACTAAGGGCATCAGCGACCACATTTGCCTTACCAGGATGGTAAGAGATGGTGCACTCGTAATCCTTTAAAATCTCCAACCATCTCCTTTGCCTCATATTAAGCTCCTTCTGATCAAAAAGATGCTTGAGACTCTTGTGATCCGTGAAGATTTCAAAAGCAATACCATAAAGATAATGTCTCCACATTTTAAGAGCAAAGACAACTGCTGTCAGTTCCATATCATGAGTTGGGTAATTTTTGTCATATGTCTTCAACTATCTAGATCTATATGCAACAACCTTAACATGTTGCATCAAAACCGCACCCAATCCCTCCTTTGATGCATCAGTGTAAACTGTGAATCCGTCTGTGCCTGATGGAATTGTCAAGATGGGAGCTGTAGCGAGCCTTTCCTTCAGTGTCTGGAAGCTATTCTCACACTCTTCTGACCAAGCATATGGCATCTCCTTCTTGGTTAGTTTGGTGAGGGGAAGGGCAATATGAGAAAAGCCCTTCACAAACCGTCTGTAATAACTGGCTAAGCCAAGAAAACTTCGGATCTCAGATACATTCTTTGGTCGTTCCCAACTAAGTACTGCTTCGACTTTTGCAGGATCCACTGACACTCCTGCACCTGAGATAACGTAACCTAAGAATGATACCTCTTGAAGCCAGAACTCACACTTACTAAACTTCGCATATAGCTTGTGCCTCCGCATGGTCTCCAACACTGTCTGTAAGTGAGTGCGATGTTCCTTCTCATCTCGAGAGTAGATAAGGACATCATCAATGAAAAACCACAACAAAATTGTCGAGGAAAGGTTGAAACACCCGATTCATCATGTCCATGAATGTTGCTGGGGCATTTGTCAAGCCAAAGGGCATCACCAAAAACTCATAGTGACCATATCTGGTTCTGAATGCAGACTTAGGTATATCCACCTCTCAAATACGTAGTTGGTGATAACCAGACTGTAGATCAATCTTGGAGAAGATGGATGACCCTTGTAGCTAATCAAAGACATCGTCAATGCGTGGCAAAGGGTAACGATTCTTGATTGTTACTTTATTCAGCTGCCCATAATCTATACACATGCGCATAGATCCATCCTTCTTCTTAACAAAAAAGGACAGGCGATCTCCATGGAGATGTACTAGGGTGTATGAAACCCTTCTCCAACAATTCTTGTAACTGCATCTTGAGTTCCTTCAGTTCAACTGGTGCCATCTTGTATGGTGCCATAGATATTGGTTGAGTTCTCGGAATAATAGAAATCTCAAACTCCACCTCACGAGGTTGGGGAAGTCCTGGTAAATCTGCAGGAATTACATCTGGAAAAATTCTTCACTATTTCAACATCATCTATTCCTTCCATAGGGGTTTGATCTCCAATGACAAGAGCAATAAATCCTTCGCACCCATGAGATAGCAGGCGATGAGCTTGCAACACTGATATGCAAGTTACACCTGAAAATAATTTGTTTCTAGAAACAGTCTAAACATGCATGGTGATTCTCGAGCCAATACATACCGAGAATAATATCAAAATCCTCCATATGAATGAGCAGCAAGTACGCCTCGAGCATATAACCTCCAATATAAACTGGGCAATCGGGAAGAACCCTATGGACAATAAACACCAGACCCTTGGGTCCCTTAATAAGATAAGGGTCTGAAACTATGGTAGGATCTCAGCCTAAGGTCTCCGCAAAACTCCATGACACAAAAGAATGAGATGCATCCGAGTCAAAAAGAGCATGAGCTATAAAGTCGCCTACTGAAACCATACCTCGTACTACTGATCCAGAAGCATGCGCTTGCCCATCAGTAATGGCATTGAGTTGTCCTTCTCTTCGTAGCCCACTAGAACTTGCCATGATTTGAGTCTGGTTCGGATGTCCCCTGCCACCACGAGAGGTAGAACCATGTCCTTGGTGCTGCAGACGTCCCCCCGTACAGTACCTCGGATCTGTGAAACTCCCAACAGACAGTTGGACCTGATGTGCCCCTCATGGTTGCATCGATAGCAAACACATGCATCTGCCATGGTGTTCATTGCTGGATGTGCTGGTCGCGATGGCTCGGAAAGTGCTTGCCACAAGGTAGGAGCTCCTCTATGTGTGGACCTGGTAGACATGCCGGGCTGATAGGGGTGGAGACATTGTCGTCTTCGTGCTGTCGATTGTTTATTACGAGCATTCCTCCCAGAATAGCTCGGTCCTCCTTGTCTGGTCTGTACTGACCTGCCTTCACGTAAGTCCTCCTCTACTCGTGATGCAGCATCAACTACTTCCTTCATGTAGACAATCTAAGGGGCACCAGCCTCTCGCGAATTTCCTTACAAAGACCTCGAAAGAACTTGAATGCTTTGTCAGACTCGGTCGGTATAGTGCTAGAAGCATACTTCAACAGCTCTGTGAACCTGTTCAAATAAGCAATCACAATCCTATTCCCTTGTTCAAGTAATGTGAACTCCACGCGGCACTATTCTAGCCAGTATTCTGGATAGAAATGCTCCCGGAATGCCTCAATAAATTTCTCCCACGGAATTGGCGCTGCAATATGTGGTTCCATAGAACTCCACCATTCCTGAGCATAGCCTGCTAAGGAGTAGGTAGCAAGGGTAACCTTCTCCTCATCTGGTACATGTATAGTGCGAAATACCTTTTCCACACGCTTCAACCATCTCTCTGCCACATCTGGGATTGTATTACCCAAAAACTCTGGAACCTTCTCCTTGCGATATTTTGAAAATATGTCCTCATGTCGCGGTGGTGGCGACGACGGGGATTGTATTTATCCCGGACTTGCTCATCACAGAAGAAAGCTTGCACTAGGAATGAAGTCTGCAAAACATCATTAATAGTGCAACCAAAAACCTATACGCAAGCGCGATCCTTCGGCTAGTCCAGTTGGTAGTACTCTGACACTCGAGACGGGACATACAAGTCTAGTGAATCTCAGATCTGTCAATCGAGTCTGCCGGAGAAGTCTTGCTTGCTCCAAAACAAGTGCAACAAAAACGGATCCGTACGATACAATGCACGCGTGCATCCACCTCAATTCCACCAGAGTAGCTACCACTACCCCATTCTATGATACCCCTCGAATGGGGGTGACTCACTGTCGTCTCAACCAGGCTACAAGGGTGTGCACCCACCTTGTAGTATTGTGAAGAAACGTCCACATGTATTCAAAAAGTAATCATTTTAAGAGCTAGCCATGGCTTCCATAATTCCTCACTATTCATTCGAAAATAAAGAGCATCCTGTGCATAAGTTATGACTTACCCACAAGTTCCTTGAATGATAAATCATATATCAGATCCTCATCATATCGAGATTGTCTAAGAGAGAGACTGAGGGCATTTTGACTTATACAATTAATATGAAGCTAAGTTATCTAATTCACAAGTTTGGAAACTCTAATTCTAATACGAACAATGCACACACTGAAATTTGAAGGTCAAGTGATTAGCAATAATCTATAATATTAAATAGGTGTAATAATTAAATCTAGTCGGGAACATAAGTCCCAGCATATCCACAAAAGGTATTATATGAAAAGGGGAACGTGTTATTTTAAAAGTGTAGGAAGCCAGCATAAAACTATATATACATCAATATATCTATAAGCTAACCTATCAAGGATATTAAACACTCTATAAAAATATGTAAAGATTAAGATTTTGTTTATTGATAAGAAGATAATGAATAGTAGCTTATCCTGTTAAAACTTTATCTCTTAATTTTTTTTCTATAACTATCAACACGTTCGGGTAATATGAACGTTGTGCCCGTCCAAAAACCACAAGGCTGAAAGTAGTAGGCAGTTTCCATATACTATTATTAGATAACACAACGTACAAGTCTCGCACAGTGGGGAGATCAAAAGTATGCATGGTATATTACAAAAAAAATTCAAGTTCATAGAGGTGACTCACGGATCCAAGTTTCGACTCATACGTCATCACGCTAAATTCATCCAGAAGATCAATTAATACCGAGATATTCATTCTTGGAAAGATTTATGCCTAAAACATGTCGCACTATCAGCATCTAAGGTTCAACTTAGTATCCTTTAGGGTTAATACTCATTTCCTATCCTATAATTTTCCACACAACCAAATTATAAAAAAAAGAACATAGAATTTCCGAAGGAAACTTAATCCCAACGGAAACCAACTCATATTATACACACTATTATTTGATATTATAAAAAATGATTCCACATTCACGATAATGCCTATCACCGTAAAGCCAAGTATTACAATCTGACGATAAAACACGCCCACGATATTAAAAGTGTAATCAACATAATTACTATATTTGATCCCAAAAACTCCATTCCAACAACGACATATTCAAAATTTTTAAATAATTTATATATGATGCCCCCAAACACATTGTAATATTTGGGTTATAAATTAATATTCTTGGTAAAAAAAGGAAATAAATTCAACAATCCTTAAAGAAAATACCGTGAGGTCATTCACATTATAGACTCAATCTAACACTTCTGTGATGATGATATCATAAAAAGAATTATATCAAGTCCATTTAAGTGCACGGTATTCGTGCTATCTTTCAAATGAAAATAACGTGATAACAAGACGAAAAGATATCTTGATATACCAACAGCAAAAGAAAGCGATCTGGGGTGCGATGAGATATGAATATCTTCCCCAAAGACGAAAATCTCCAAGTATTTGTGAGGAACACAAAAACAAGAAAGAGAAGGTCGAGGATCCATTACCTATATTCGTGCACGTATTTGATCCACGTGCTCGACCGCCCGATCACAAATCCGATGAGAGGATTGCCTTTCCCTTGCGATGGCCCTACTCGTCTTCTTCTTGCCGCGAAGCTACGTGGCTTCGAGAGCTTTTGATAAAGGTGGTGGCACCGTTCTCTCCTTGATTCTCTGAAGAAGGAGATGGAAAATGGATAAGGGAATGATTTGGGTAGGAAGAAAAGGATGGATTAGGGTTTGGAAAGAAGTGGGAATGAGGGAAGATGAAGGATTGGGGGTCTTAATATAGGTTAGGACTTAAACCCTAGTTTTGGGATCCCTAAAATAGTCTTAATTCGTAATTAACTTATCTAATCCCGTAACCATTAATCCCCTCAATATTCATGACCCCTCTTCACCAAAATAGGCATATCTTACACATCTGAACTCGAAATTACTCATTTTTGGACTCGTTGGAAAGCTTGCGATGAGATCGCTTCTTTTGAGTACAATATGGAATAGGTTTTAAGACTTCAGGAAAATCGAAAAACTGTAGGGTGTTACAGCTCGTGTGGGCAAAGGTTGTGTTATAGGTGACTTATTCTCACAGTCTACCCTAGATAGGTGTCTCCCATTATTATATGTTTGGAATTTTATATTTTATTCAATTTTTTGGTGTTGGGTTTCTCCTATGGGTATGCTTCTGTGACACAAACTCGCAGAAGGTAAAGCTCTAATGTGGGTCGCATTCTATTCTATGAGGTCATTAAGTCTCTTTTATGTTTGCTCCACTAACTGAGTCATGTGATTAAGAGTGGGGTTCATGGGAGTAAATTCCAACAGCTCAGTATCAAGTGGGGATAGTTGTGGATAGTGTGGTTGTGGTGATGGAAATGGAGGAGGTAGGTACTCAAAATCTGGTTGTTGGAATAACGGGTATGCAGCTGCCCTAATTAGTATGGACGTTCAAGTGTGTAGGTTGTCAATGCATCTATTCGAGAGGAGGGTCTATCTCGATAGGCATATTTATTGGTGGATATGTAAAAGAAGAAAAATCGGGAGAATAGTCATCCTGACATCATGGAGATGCACCAACTAGAGAGGAATGAAAGAGATCCATAAGTCTGGATAAAAATTGCTCCAATCTGCCATCCCTATTACAAAAGGTAGGGATCAGGGATATCATGATAGTCAAGTTAAAATATAAACAAAAAAGGCACAAATGTGTAGAAGCTGTTAGACATGCGAGCCCACAGCGACCCATTATGCAATAAATGTTATTGCAAATATCATTCCCTGATCTGAAATGAAGAATATCTAATTTTCATAATAGATCCCTTAGTATAGTTAGGGTTATGTACCATGGACATCTTAATAATCATACAGCTGTTGATTCAACTATTGAATCATAGAGGCTAGTGCTTGGATGAATATCTAAAGGGTTAGATTGAGGACTCATCAAGCATCGTCAAATGATTGTTAAGAGATGATCTCCAGCATGAGTAGGAGATGGCAATCCTTTATTAGTTAGATTGATATCCGACCGACCTCTTGATGCAGGTCCTCTGCATAGAAATAGAGATTCGGAGGTGTTGGCTTTGTTAGGTCAAAGTGTTGACATAACGAGATCGAGATAACCAGAGTCCTATATCGTATGCTGTCGTGATACATGCACACATCCTCAGACCAGAGTCAGATGTGTTACTATATGTCTGAGCATGTACATTTGGCACACCAATAGAGTGATGACATAACCAAGGTCTATACATCGACGCACTGATGTGCATGTGAGGGCATATGAGCAATATGATCTCTCAAAGGGATCATACATGTTCTTTACTGGACTGTAAGACATGATCTCACTCATGAGATATTGGGAAGAATAAAATTCCGTGCATGGTCATCTCGTTTTAGAAGCTTGACTATATTTGTAGATTTGATATATACTTTTGGAAAGTATATGATCAAGACCTAGGTATGATATATGCTTTTGGAAAGTATATGATCGATACCAACTCTTAATACTCAAATGAGAAACTTACTGATAAAACCCTGAAGTAGACCGTGTTAAATACATCTTATACTTCAGGTTTATTCTGAATCTTCCAGTATGCAGGATGTACAGGTTTTGGGAATACCTGAGAGTGATTTGATCATAAATGATTGTATAACCATGACGCTTCCATTCTGAGAAAGCACATTATCCTTAAAAGAGTTCATGGATAATTTCATAGTTGATATATGTATCCGAGCATTGAGAAAATTGATTATTAAATATAATGTAATTATCATTAATAATATAATTTTGATTCATATTATGAGGAGATTTATATAAGATAATTAAATGTGATTTAATTATCAAAGATGTGAATAATGTGAACGTGATTCATATTATTTGGGAACATGAGAATTGATATTCAAGATGATTAAATGAGATTTAATTATCACTGATAAGAATAATGTAGATAGCAATATCCATATTAATTATATATATTATAAATATGATTTATAATATATAAGTGAGAGCTATTTGTATTTTATATTTATTAAATTAAATTTTGATGTGAATTGAATCACATTGGACATTGAATTGAAAATGTAATTTACATTTTATTTTGGGTTGTGAATGTGATTCACAATTTTCCAATGGCAAGATTGCAATATTCATAAAATAATTATGAATTATTTTTGTAGAATAATTTACAACAAATGTTGTGTAAATCTTGGAGATTTCCATGGAATAATGTAATCTCATCAGATATCATGAGATTACATGAGATTGCCACAAAATCCCATATTATGAAAGGAGGCAATCTTCATACCATAATCTCCATGATTGATTGATTTATTTTGGAATTGAATCATACTGATTTATCAATATATATTTAATCTAAATTAAAATAATTATTTTTGGTTTTTTACCAACAAAATCTTGGCCATTAAAAGAAACACAAATCAATGTAAGCCATTGGATTTGTGTTGTCCATGGATTGAGATCTATGGATCCCAAAATACTGTAAAAGGAGAGGCACCCCTTTCTCTTCTTGGTTACAACAACAACACAATTAGAACATAAGGCTCTCTCTCTCTCTTTCTCATTCTCTACATGCCCTCTTTCTCATATGGCTATCTACCATGGATGCCCTATAAAGAGTCTCCATCGCCGCAGCATCATCGTCATGCTGTCGAGTTGTTTTATCAAGGATCTCTGTCTCCTTCGGTACACCTTGCTCGTGAAGAAGATGTCGTATCTCGTTTGACGAGATCAAGAGACTCGTCGCTTGAATCTTCAACATGGATTGCGAGGAGCACGTGTTTCATCAACATGCTCGTAAAAGTCTCCTCCGTCAGATTGGACTTGAGATAGGAGTTCTCTTCGTTTAGAGACTCTATCACAACCAAGCTTCAAGAGGTAACCCTAATACTTGTTTGTGGTTTAGATGAAACGATCCAAGAAGTGTTCATGGATCATGTAGTTTCATCACAGAAAAGTTTTTAATTTTCGTTGCCTCGAGCATCTAGTGTGACTAGTCGCTCCCCAACGCATACGATGTGATCCTCATGCTTCCACGATAAGCTTCAGGATTTCTCCATATCCTTCAAGTGTTATCAGAGCCTTAGGATTGTTGGTTTTGGATTTGATCCATAAACCAAGGACGACTTCGGTTCATTTGGGTTTGCAAAAGTTTTCTTGTATTTCATTTTTTTATCTCTGTTTAGTGATTATCTTGGGTCCTGTATAAATTATTCAAATACAAAAATAATAACTGAATTTTGTTCAAAACTGTAGGATGTGTGATTTCGAATCCGTTTTCTAGAGTTTTGATCATTTTTGCAGGAAGGGGTGCTCCTAGGTGTGTGTAGGGGGTGCCCCCCGAACCGCGCGAAATGGTCGCCTATTACACCTCAGGGCTGCGCTTTCTCTCTCGCTTTTCCTCGCGCTCGCGCGTCAATCAGGCCTCCCCAAGACTGACGAGACAGAGCGCGATTCTCCACACCAGGTCCTACCTGCCCCACACCTTGAGGATGGATTTGCTAAAGGATGATGACTGCACAATCTTTTACCAAAGGGGAACGTTGTGGCTGACGGGTGAATATGTATCCACTGTTTCGAGGACTGAGGATCTTAATGTAATTAAAGAGTTAATTGCAGTTTTGAAATGCCTTGAAATGTGTCAAAAACACATAGATTATGTTGTAAATCAAATTAGCAAACTTTGGAAACTTATTTTGCTTAATTTGGATTTAAATTGAGTGAGATATGATATTTTTAGTAAGTGAAGGTCACTGCTGAAATTACTTTCCTAATCAAGAACCTAGTGATTGTCATTTAAAAAATTAGTGAAGTTAAATGGTTTAATTTCCTGCAATAATTATGGATAAAAATGCGTGAAATATTTTAAGATAATTATTTTCCTAAATGAAATTGTCTTAACCAATATTTGATTAGATGTGATATAGATCACAAATTGGTTACATGATCTATATGATCTACTTTCCAACAAACATGTTGCTTGAATAGGTTTGGGGATTTGTTTAAAAAATCTTCTTATAATATTAATCGAAATTGTTTTAAATATTATTATATGGTATAACTTCAGTTGAAAAACCAATGATCATCTCAAGTACATAGTGATCTATTTTGCATTATCCTTTTTTGAGGCAGATATGGTGTCTAGTCGGGGAGCGTTGGGGTAGCAGGTTGCACCATGTACGGTATGTTCCACTCCCATCGGTACTGGCCATGACAACGGTTTGGGTTGGTATAATGCTTAAGAAATCATGATGTATTTCTAATTATTAAAATTCTACATAATACATATTTGAGATAATACCATAATTCAAGTAACAATTAAGAATATTTGTTGGATGTTAATTGGATCATTAATTTAATATGACTATATTAATTTGAATCCAATTAAAATTAAGACACTCTATTATAAATAGAGTTGTTATTTCCCTTGGATGAATTAATCATAATGAATATGATTCATATTAATTAATTAGAATTTGATAATGATATAGAGGATCACATAAATGACATCAGTATTCTCCCGTCAAGGCGAAGGGTTCCATCGCTAGATATTGTATGTAGGAGATGCCTGTTCGAAGAGACAACTCATGCATACAATCCATTTGGAACGGGCTCTTCGCTTCTCAAAAGAGTAACGACGTATGCGTAGTGACCCCAATATGGAGTCCTCATATTATTGGGGTCATATTGGATTGCGCTTAGCGAGTTGTATTCCTTTTGACGGTTGGTTCAAATAATGACGGGTCAACATCATCTTAGGGGTGGTGAGCCCGGGTGTTAAAGACCAAATTGGGAAATGCAAGTAGGACTTGTAAGGCAGAATGTGTTCCCGTTTCTTTTTATTGGAGTCACAAGTTCTCATATTATTGGGATGTGACAAAGATAAGGAAGGATATCTCAGATTTTGCTGAGATATAGTGGTAAGTATATCTCTTACATTGAAAGTGATTAAGGGAATGAACATTCAGTGTGAACAATGCAAGACAACTTTTATATAAAATTCCTAAATCAAAGTAAAATATGTATATACATTTATATATATTTATGCAAATTTCTTATTTCAGATAACCCTCATTAAACCCACTTTGTACTATACTCAATAATAACCAGTAAAATATCATGGATTGGATCCATGATTAAGATATTGTACTTGCAGTTGAACAAATAATATATGTGGTTGCAATGTGCAAGTTTCCTCACAATAATGAGGAATGACAATAAAATAGACAATAGGACTATAACCCTAGGGTTTGTATGTCTCTATAGTCTTGATCTCATCGATTGTACATTGGAAGTGACGTGTTGATGATGATCACAATTGTCAAATAATTCTTATAAAATATAAGAAGATGTTTTGGCATGCATATGTGCTCTTGACATTTAATCTCGAGTGACCTGATTCTTTGCATCGCCCACAATGGTGGCTCTATTAGAGATGATGTATTCAAAATGTTTGATCTACATGAACTAATGATTTTAAGAGTTTAGATGGATGTAGATACGATGAGTGTCATCATTCTGTTATCTATACTCTAGTCATCCATGAAGCTTCATAATATTCACATTATACGAATTGAAGTAAGCATGTATAAATGTTGAAATACTCTTACATTGAATTCTTTTGAATTCAACATAAGAGATCCTTAGTCTTAAGCAGTAGTTGCTTATAGATACAGGGAGCACAATGGAAACATGGGTCAGACCCAAGATGAGAATATAGTCAAATAGTTGACCGTACTTCTATGACTTCCATATGACATCCAAATTGTTGGATAAATGCAAATACTGTATTAAGTTGATGTGTTGATAGTATGACTATCAAGTCTGTCTAGAATCCTTAGAGAATGACTCGGATAGAGCATCAGAATAATATACATAAATCATTGAAATTAACTTTCTTATTTGATAAGATAAAGTCTAATAATTGTATCTCAATCTTCCAACAACACTTGCAATGGGATGCTTGTGTTTTAGAAGATTGGAAAATATGATCTTAAGGTTTATAGTCATCTACATGGATATTGATGCAATTGTTGCAACAATCACTATTGGATTGATGGACTTCTCAATTTCAGTGGGAGTTAGTCTTAGAGAATGTCTCTATGACTTGGATATTAGAATACACTCATAGATTATTTCTAAATGTTGGTGATAAACATGAATTCTGGAATAAACCTATTATAGAGAGCTATGATGGATATATTTTAGATAGTAATATAACATCTAGTGGACTCTACTAATTAAAAAAAATAATGAATGGTTCATTAAGATTTCTAATATTGAAAATTAAACCTTTAAAAGATCAAGAGGATGGAGATCATTTGACAATGATCTTGCATCAAACCTTGGACATATGTCTATTGATGAGATCAATAGACTAGTAAGAGATGAAACATTAGATAGTCTAAAAATTTCAAATCTTACATACTTGTGAATATTGTATTCAAAGTAAATGTCCAATACACCCTTATTTGGGAATGGTTTTAGATGTCGAGGTATTCAATATCTAATACATATTTAAGTATGTGGATCATCTATATCAGAAAAAAACATTATGGATGTGTTATATCTATTAATGATTATTGGTGATATAAGATTTCTTCCCTTCACCTTAGAAACCTTTGAAATGTTCAAAGATTTCATTCATAATTTTGGTTTAGAACCAAAGTTTGAAGGAAGATAAAATGAATTTGATCTAACCTAGGTAGCAAGTACCTATTAGATGAATTCCAAGAAGACCTTTATGGAGATATGAATATCATTTCTATCTCAATCCTCCTAACACACCTAAACTCAATAGAGTTGTAGGGAGATACAATTGGGTCATGTATGACATGATTTGATCAATGATGAATTTTAGCATGATTACCTCTTAGTTTCCAAGTATATATGTAGTAGAGACTATATATTTATCCTTAATATGGTTCCATGCATGCGAGATGGAATCTAGCACTAGAGAGTGCTACTTCATTAAGGAAATAAAGGATGGTATTGGGTACATACTTTATGACCTTGAGATTCTTAAAAGATCTCACCTCTGAGAATGTGATTCTTAGAGGATGATTCTCTTAAGAATCAAGATGAAAATGAAGTGTAGGAACTCATTTAATCTTGAGAAGATAGTAAGGCTCTTGAAATCGGAAACTAAAAAGATAATCAAAGATGAAATAACTAATACCACTTCAAATTAGTTTTAGGATGTATCCCATGTGTCAGTTAAATATGACAATGATCTCACTTCATGTGATGAAGCTCGTGAAGATCATGACAAGGAAATATGGATTTTAGCAATAAAGTCTGAAGTTGACTTCATGTACAAGTGGTGTATATGGACCCTCAAGGATCCACCTATAAGGGAAAAACCTATTAGGTGTAAATGGATCTTCAAGAGAAAAAAGGAACCTCATGAGAAGGTAGAGACCTTTAAAGCACAGTTCGTAGCCATGAGCTATATCACGATATTGCCAACTTGCTCTTCAGTGACCATGCTTAAAACCATCACGATATTGCCAACTATATCTACATAACTTGACTATGACATCTTCAAGATGTAAGTCGAGATTGCATTCCTCTATGAATACCTCAATGAGGATAGTCACATGAAGTAGCCCCAGGGCTTCATGGTTGAGGAAAGCAAGGTGTGCAAGCTAAAGAATCCATCTACGGACTCAAATAAGCTTCTTATTGTTGGACATAAGATTTGATGAAATTATAAATTTTATGATTTCAGATAGAATCTTGATGAACCATATGAAGCTTAGTGGGAGTGACATTGTGTTCATCATGCTAAATGTAGATAATATCATAATCATTTGGAATGATATAAGGATGATAATAAGTGTTTTATGATAAGGCTATTCCATACCTTGAGATATGATCTCAAAGGAAGCCTCTTGGATCTTAGTTCTGAAGGTGTTCAAAAGAAAAGAGAAGAGGCTACTGGGATCATCACATTTGTAGTACACCTTGGACATGTTCCATTCTTAGAAAAACCAAAGGAAGGCTTCCTTCCCCTAAGATATGGTACTGACCTATCTAAAGGGATAGTAGCTCAAAGGGTTGAGGAAGTGAATGCTAAAACAAGTTGCCTTTATGCATCAATTATGAGAAGCCGAGTGTATGCTAGATCTGTACAAAAGCCAGATATCTGCCATGTAGTAGGAGTAGTAAACTGTTACTAATCCTACTATGGAGATAAAACACTTGATTGAAGTAATAACAAAGTCTTCAAATATGACAAGACTTTCGAGATAGTGATCTCTAAGTCTTATCTTAAAAAAATAAAACTATATAGATAGTGATGTAAAAGGTCTTAACTTTGGATATCTTTGGAGATAATGATCTCCAGGAATAAGGGTATTCCGAAAAGTATTATGGAAATACTGGTTATGATAATTATTAAGCTATAGTGTTAAGGACGCTATAACTAACATGATTAAGTATTGGTTGCATAAGATGCAACATTTGCATTAGATGCGAGCATTGTTACTGGGGATATGCAAGTGTCGTAAAAGGACTTGGCGTATTCTCACAGGAACAGAGTGATTGATCAGCTTACCTAGCTATTTTCTAAATAGCCTATGATTGTCACACAAGTATGGGTTTAAATGATTAGACCATTAATGTCTCTTTGGGCTAGTGTGAGATTGTCGGAGATGCGAGCCCACGATGAGCCATTATACAATAAATGTTATTGCAAATATCATTCCCTTATTTGAAATGAAGAATATCTAATTTTCATAATAGGTCCCTTATTACAATTAGGATTATGTACCACGGTCATCTTAATAATCATACAGTTGTTGATTCAACTATTAAATCATAGAGGCCGGTGCCTGGATGAATGTCTAAAGGGTTAGATTGAGGACTCATAGTGCACCGTCAAATGATTGTTAAGAGATGATCTCCAGCTTGAGTAGGAGATGGCAATCCTTTCTCCATTAGGTTGATATCTGACCGACCTCTTGATGCAGGTCCTCTACATAGGAATAGGGATTCAGAAGTGTTAGATTTGTTAGATCAAAGAGTTGACTTAACAAGATAGAGATAACCGAAGTCCTATATTGTATGATGTCATGATACAGGCACGCATCCTTTGACCAAAGACAGATGAGTTGCTATATGTCTGAGTATGTACATTTGGCATACCAATAGGTTGATGACCTAACCAAGGTCTATACACTGGCACACTGGTGTGCATGCGAGGGCATATGAGCAATACGATCTCTCAAAGGGATCATACATGTTCATTATCGAACTGGAAGACATGATCTCACTCATGAGATATTGAGAAGAATCAAATTCCATGCACGGTCATCTCGCCTTGGAAGCTTGACTAAATTTGTAGGTTTGATATATAGTTTTGGAAAGTATATGTTCAAGACCTAGGGATTATATATGCTTTTAGAAAGTATATGATCGATACCAACTCCCAATGATCGAATGAGAAACTTACTGATAAAACCCTGAATTAGACAGTGTTAAATATATCTTATACTTCGAGTTTATTTTGTGTCTTCCAGTATGCAGGATGTATAGGTGTTGGGAATACCTGAGGGTGATGTGATCATAAACGATTGTATAACCATGACACTTCCATTCCTAGGGAGTGATGAAACGGGTCTGGATTTTAGTGACTCCTCTCACCACCAATAAGAAGGAACTTCGGTTGTGATCTCCTCTCCTTTGTCATTCTTCATGATGTTGATCCCAGAATTCTTAGGCACAACATGACGGGTCTTTCATTTTGTGTTAGAGATGTGATATATGACTCCCACAACACACCATTTGGTAATTTCATTCATAACAACCTCCAAGAGATTTGGATTAAATCTGCACTGAATTTCTCAAGATGGCTTTCTATGTTCCTCGAGGTAGATGTGATGGGAACACAATGAAGGATTAATACCACGGAGATCTAAAATTTTCTAACCTATGGCCTTTCGGTTTCTCTCTAAAATTACGAGTAGATGAGATTCTTGTTACTTAATTAAATGGGAATTGATTATCATCAGAAATGTATTCTGCGTACCCGCAAGGAAGGCTACTTCATGTTCGCTAGAAGCAGTTTAAGCTCAGGTTGGTTCTGAAACAATTCAGTGGTGACTTCAGCCATTGTGTACAACAGTGGTGTCTGATCTTTCAATTGTAAATTGTCCACCAATGGTAGTTCAAACTCTAAATTCAGGACTACACAGAAATTCTCAATTATATCATCTTGTTCACACAAATCATTAATAATATCCTCAGGATCTATTGAAGACAGGTCGCCAACAATGCATTCATCTTGCAAATCAGCAAGAATCACGTCTTCAAAGATATAGGGAAACTTGACTATGTTGTCCACTCCTTCCTCTATGGAGAGGAATTCATGGATCTCAATATCATCCATGAACAAATTTGTATCTCTGATTTCCGATAGAAAGTCACAATATTCTATCTATGCTATGTAGGATTACTCTCATGTGATGTATACTTTGACGGCTTTTTCACATGGATCATCTCAGTAGGTACCTTTTCATTGCTGGAATGAAAGGTGATCTATTCGATGCCTTAGTCCACCATTGCTTTGGCAATTTGAAGGAAGAACCGTCCAAGTAATCAGGGTGTGGAGTAGAGGAGCTGAGGTGTCCATGTCCAACACAATGAATTCCACAAGTAATTGCATCCCTTGAATTGTGACGATGACATCCTCCAAAATGCCCCTTGGCCTCTTGATTGATGTTTCCGCAAACTACAGAATCATTCTTATCGATTTGAGTATCCCCAACCCAAAATCTTTCAGTAGTAAAGTAGACATCAGATTGCTGGATGATCCGCTGTCAATAAGAGTTCAGTCGAACTCTTGGTTCAACATCTTGCATATGATGATATGGGCTCCCATGTATTTCTTTTTTCTTGGGATATCGTTGATTGCATTGATTGTTACAACAATCAGATTGTGCTTCATTTCTTTCTCTAACTCGACTTGACTTTCTCTTTGAAGTAAATTCCTGCTCCAGTCCTTTCTTGATATTCATCATGTATTTAGTGACTTTTAGTAGCAACATTTAAAGAACAAGGTTAATAATAATCTCGACTACATCAGGGTCAGAAAAAGTAGTTATCAGATTTCATTTTTTGGGATTTTTGCATAGCTGTAGGAAATGAAATAATTACAGAATCAAAAGCATTATTCATATTTTCATCAAAATAAATGTCCACATCTTGTTATACAAATGGATCGAAAAAGTGAGTGTCTTCATCCATCAGAGGTGGGCATCCTAAAAATGCAGGCGGGGCTTTACCGGTTGGCACTAAATCGATTGCAGGTGCGGTCATATCCATGGTTACCGTAGTATTGCTTCTGTTGCTCTTATCTTTTTGGTCCTTTTGAGTTTTTCCTTTTTTTGAATTTTTGCTGCTGGCGATTCTCCTCCATCTTCTTCTTCCTCACCCGACCCATCTGTTGGATAGACTGGTGCAGAAGATGATGGTTCTCCATCTAAAACATTATTTTTCCCTTAGTGGTGGTCGAAGACTGCAAAGTCCTACTGCTCCTGAGAGTGACATCATTAAATAAAAGCATATCATTAACATCTAACTTTGTGGGATTGGATGGAACATTATAAACTGCCTTCTCTCTCTTATTGAAATTATTGGGGTTTGCCTCAACCTATGCTGGAGTGGGAATTTTGGCGACGGTGAGATCATCTAACTTCTAGATCATCTATGATAAGCTTTTCGCCAACTATGCTAAACAGTCTTGGGCAGAGTTTACGGGAGAAACCTCGAATGGTTCAACATGCTAGCCACACCAATATTGAGAATAGTGTATAGATTGCTGGTTGAAATACTTGTTGTTGTACTTAGGAGAAGGCTGGTATTGGTGGTGCCGAGGAGGGTGTTGTTGATAAGGTGGAACCGCATACTACTAATATGGCTAGTGCTGATGGTATGACGATTGCTGGTAGTGATTCTGACTCCAATTGTTGTGGTAAGGTGGAGATTGTTAGTGATGAGGATATTGGTTATTCCGGACAAATCTCCCTCCTTGATGTTGAGGGAATGTGCAAGAAGCTGAAGAGTGGCCCTACTGATGTCCTCCTGGACATGCCATCTGTGCATCGGTAGACCATAGACCATTCACCTCCTGAATGAATGGTGGAGAACATGGATCCTAAATAATATGAAGCCTATACTAGGACACAACTAACTGATGTTGCAGCTGTTGGGGCAATGTAGGCTTAGGGGCTTGCACATAGAACAAGTGCTGGACCGCCGACTGCTCTAGACTCTACTGAGGAGGCTAAGGTGATGATGACTCCTTCTCCTAGGAGGATTCATGGCTGATGTTGAAACTGACTGGAAAAAGCTAATTGTGCTCACTTGCAACTACAAATGCTTTGTGATTTGATCCAATATATCCAGACTTTGAGTCCTCTGTTTGATCACATCCAATTTATCAAGCTCCTATGATTGTTTCTTGATGATGTCCACTTTGTATAGGTGGCTCCCAATGATACTCAGGTTGGAGATCTCATTCATGTCTGGATCATGAGATGCTACCATTTGCACTGGCTTTTGATAGATATGTGGTTGAGGCTGATATGCATGAGAGATGACGATAAGGCAATCTCTCCATCAATCATTTCCTCGAAGATATGCCAAACGACATCCCCATCTTTTTAAAAGTTCGACCAACCACAAGCAGCATCTACAAGACTTTGTCTCTTGAGATTGAGTTCCCCAAAGCAGTGTTGGACCATGCTGGTCTGAGGAATATCATGGTTGGGTCACTTCTCCTGTAAATCTTTGAAACTCTTCCATGATTCATGGATAGATTCGTGTGTGGCTTGGGAGGTCGCCCACGCCCCGCAACTGTAGGATCAGGGGAGGATCCTACACACCTGATCGCGCCACGTCACCAATCACCAGAGCTTTAGCGGCCGTTGGATTGATCTTGATCCAACGGGTCGCCACACACCACGTGCCAGCCACCAGCAGCCGTTGGATCCTCACTTGATCCAGGGGTCCACAGCGAGCCACATCACTTACTCCGAGCCTCTTCCCCGACCAGCAGGCTCAGATCCCCCGAAGCTAGCCGAGCCTCCATCCGAGCCGAGTCCGAACCTACAGAGTCCACCGAGCCTCATCCCGAGCCTCCGTAGTTCATCGAGCCTGGGACCCCACGTGGTTGGCACACGCATCCTGGGTATTTTGCAGCGAGGCCCCTTGGTGGTTTTCATATTTGCATTCTAGTCCCTGCCAGGAGCCCCCACATGATCTGTGGGTATTTTGTATACATACCCCCCTCATTATAGGTAATTGCCCATTAGTCCTTGTCAGCATGTTTAACTTTTATCATCTTTATTTCCTGTAATTGCAGTTAGGCCCCTATCTTTGCACGCATATCTAGGCATTCATTTTAACTCATTTTTCTAGTTTGAAAATTGCATTGTATATCTTAATTTGTCTTCTTTAATATGTGACACATGCATATTTTTGTGAAAGCAATGGATTTTATTAATATTTTTCCCATTTATGCCTTTTAATTTGTAGTGATCTCTCTGTGACTTCAAAAATCATCAAAAATTCACAATAGACTTAGGATAATTAAGTTTACATTGTTTCCAAAAACATCTCATTTGCACGCACCTCAAGGCCTGAATAAATCATTTAGTGATTTCCTTATATAATTTTTAATAGGTCCATTTCACGTAGAAATTTAAGACTATTAATTTTCTTGGATTCTTCATACTTAGACCTATCTAGGATAATTTTTATATCAGAAAATATTGTGATTTGGTATTTATAAAAATTAATTTGGTTAAAATCACTTTGCATTCATTTTTAATTCACAGTCAATTCATCTAATATCAGAAAAATTTAAAAAAATTAAGGTAGCTTAATTTCATCATATTTCACCATCTGGCCAAGTTCCACAATTTTTGGAATAAATCTTACCATTTTTCTGAATTAACTTGGAAACTGGCTCGAGGAACCGCTAGTGCAAGCCTAGTCTAAAAATTTATTCCACACAACAGACTGGGACACGGTTCCACTATTTTTACACATGAGTACCCAAACGGGCACCACTGGAAATAATGCAAAAATAATGAAGAAGGAAAAATTACAATTCCTCACAAATCCCTCAAAAAGTTCAAAGATACAAGTTCCTCAAAGCGTCTTCGACTCCTCGTGTTCCTCGCAAAAGAACAAAATGAGGTCAGATAGAAAACAACACAAAAATACAAAATCAAAGGACAGAAAAATATTCACAAGAAAACCGGGGGTCAGACTACCCAGGGAGGAAAATCAAGCACTCGGCAGTGAGACTTCTTGCTAATATACATACTCCGACATGTATTTTATTTTCTATCTGGCCTGTCTACTTTTTTTTCGAGTTCTTGCATTTTTTTCTCTTTCTTTTTCCCATTTTTTTGGAACTATAAACAAGGTGCAAGATTTACATCATGAGTTTTTCCTCTTGAACCAGTAGACTATTTCTCTTTTGAAGCATTATTGCAACCCACAACATCCTGTCCTCGGACGTCAACACAATCGGACCAGGTTGAGTTGCACTACCCTCGCTAGAGGAGGACGAATGTTTCCTCCCGTGTGCTACTCCAATCTAAAGGATTCTAATTCCTCACCACCTCATCAATGAAGAGCTACGTGCATTCTGCTTGTCCGACTTAGGTCACTGTCTAAAAGAATCATGCTTGTGCATGAGATATTCTACTTAGACTAATCAGGATGACATGTGGACATAGACTTGCGGACTCAAAGAATTATGTCACTTGACCTGAGAAATCTTAACTCCAGCCCCTATAAGGTTCCTCAGAAATTAGATGGATTAAGGTCAAATCAAGTCCATCATCAATATCTACTCATAACTTAGTACCGAACCCACTAGATTTTCACCTTGCATATGCAAGATATACAGATGAGGTGTAGACGGGGACATGGTTCAACTATTTTTACACACACGAGAACCCAAATGGGCACCGCTGGAAATAATGCAAAAATAATGAAGATACAATTCCTCATAAATCCCTCAAAAAGTTCAAATATACAAGTTCCTCGAAGCGTCTTCGACTCCTAGTGTTCCTCGCACAAAAACAAAATGAGGTCAGATAGAGAAGGACATAAAAATACAAAATTAAAGCACAAAAAAATATTCACAAGAAAACCGAGGGTCAGACTACCCGAGGGTGGAAAATCAAGCACTCAAAAATTAACTACAAATTAACCTAAGCCGTGCCTCCCTGGCAACGACGCCATTTTGACTAGTGTCTTACTACCCTTGTTAATTTAATCGAATTAATGGTCAAATTGTTGTGTCGTTCGTTGCAGTCGGATAATAAGAGCTAATCAAAAACCACTTTCAATTAAAGTAAAATTAATTTCGAGCGGCAAATTTATTTTACTAGGGTATGCCCAAGGTCGAACTCAGGGAGGTAGTTGTCTCCTTAGGTAGATTTTAAGCAAATTTCCAAGGTCATATTTTCAGGTGATATTTTTTTGGTCTTTTTCAATATATTTTATGCAAGACAAAAAAGACACATGCAAAATCGGGCCAATTTCTTAGTTAATTCAGAAAAATGGTCAAATTGATTATAAAAATTATGGAACTTGGCCAGATGGTGAAATATTATGAAATTAAGCTACCCTAATTTTTTTAGATTTTTCTGATACTAGATGAATTTACTGTGAATTAAAATAAATGCAAAGTTATTTTAACCAAATTAATTTTAATAAATAACAAATCACAATATTTTCATATATAAAAATTATCCTAGATTGGTCTAAGTGTGAAGAATCCAGGAAAATTAACAGAACTAAATTTCTACGTGAAATGGACCTATTAACAATTAATTATGGAAATCACTAAATGATTTATTCAGGCCTCGGGGTATGTGCAAATGAGATGATTTTTGGATATAATGTAAATTTAATTATCCTAACTCTAATGTGATTTTTTGGTGATTTTTAAAGTCACAGAGAGATCACTACAAATTTAAAGGCATAAATGGGCAAAATATGACAAATTCCACCAATTAATAAATAATAAAATCCACTGCTTTCACAAAAATATGGAAAGTGTCTCATATGAAAGAAGACAAATTAAGGTACACAATGTAATTTTTAAACTTGAAAAATAAGTTAAAATGAATGACTAGATATATGTGCAAAGACAGTGGCGTAAATGTAATTATAGGAAAAAATGATAAAAGTTAAACATGCTCATAGGGACTAATGTGCAATTACCTATAATGAGGTGGGTATGTATGCAAAATACCCACATAACACAAGCGCCTCACGTGGGGGCTCCTGGTAGGGACTGGAATGCAAATTTGAAAACCACCTGGGGGCCTCGCTACAAAATACCCAGGATGCATGTGCCAACCACGTGGGATCCCAGGCTCGGTGGACTGCGGAGGCTCGGTATGAGGCTCGGGGGACTCCGGAGGTTCGGACTTGGCTCGGATGGAGGCTAAGCTAGCTTCGGGGGATCCGAGCCTGCTGGTCGGGGAAGAGGCTCGGAGTAGGCGACGTGGCTCGCTGTGGACCCCTGGATCAAGTGAGGATCCAACGACTGCTGGTGGCTGGCACGTGGCGTGCGGTGACCTGTTGGATCAAGATCGATCCAACGGCATCTGAAGCTCTGGCGATTGGTGACGTGGCGCGATCAGGTACGTAGAATCGTCCTGATCCTACGGCTCCGGGACATGGGCGACGTGGCGTGCTCTGGACCGTCCGATCAACGGGATCGAACAACTGATGCTCTTCTTCCTCAACCGGTCCACCGCCTCCTACGGCGGAGATGGCTGTGCTTCGGCGAAGGAGCTCTGGCTCCTCCTCCTCCTCAGGACGTTTGTGAAGGTCGTCGTGACTCCCAACTAGCTGTGAAGAGTCGTGGATGCATTGGGAATCCACTGGAGGTCTCAGGAGTGGCTGAACCAAATGAAGAGCGGTGGCGGAGAAGCTCGAATGGAGCTCCGATGACGTTCTGACCAATCAAAGTTGAAGTACTGTAGGGGTCAGTGGAATAGCCACGGCTTGCGAATGTGCTCATGAGATGCTTGTGAGTGTGAAGCAAGGTTTGGGGGAGGCTGAAGTGGTCCGATGATCGAGATCCCCTAAGGTGGCGGAGCTTGCGTCAGCGTGCAGTGATATGCGTCGTCGGTGCTAATGAGTGCGAGAAGATGCCCGCTCCGAGGCGAAGCTTGAAGGATGGCTAGCGGAGCGTGAATAGGGGTGTGGACGGCGAATAAAATTGGGGATAAATCAAGAAAACGTAGAAGGAGATCGGGAGGGAAATGGAGGTCTCTACCTGGGGAATGGAGCTTGATGAAGTTCTCATGGTCGTCGCTCGAGGGATGGTAGAGGGCCCGAGCTCAAGCAGCTCGTCGGAGGAGCTGCAACACGGCGACAACATCGTGGATCTCGCCGGAGGTGAAGGTCTGTCTTCGCTCAGATTTACTCTCACTTGTTGTCACCAATAGGTAGTTCTGAGGTCTAGGACACCTCGCGCAATGGCGGATGGGGGTGAAGATTGAAGACGATGGAGTATTTAAAGGTGGAGGTGATGGAATAGGTGGTGAATCGATGGAGTTGATGGGCATCGTGGAGCGAGGTGGGTGGAGGTTGTGGAGTTCGAGGGGTTCGGCGAGGATAAGGGATGGGTGGAGTACGTACTGGTGGTGCCAGGTGGTAGAACGGTGGTCGGCGTGGCTCCCAAAATAGAAAGGGGGTGGCCCTCACGCACGGTGGACGACGTGGGGCACGGGGCTTGCAGAAGGTAGGAGACGATGTATAGACCGTTGGATCACGCGATCCAATGGCCAGGAGAAGGGCAGAAGAGGATGATTAGGATTAGATCGGAGGGAATGGAACGAAGGGATGTGATGGAGCCACGTGGAGGGCATGGGTAAGGGCGCTAACGTGTGATTGAGATGATGTTTAAGGGTTTGATCGAAGGGTTGCGAGGTGTTGCGAGATGAATGGCCAGGATGATAAGTCTCTAGCGAAGATCGGAGGGCGTAGGTGTCGCCATGTGGAGCAAGGGGGGCGCGGTATGGGCGGTGCATATTTGATCCAGGTTTCGATCAAGCGACTGGAAAGCTTTGCGAAGATGAGCGGTCCAGATCAAGAGAGAAGGCGAGCGATCGGACAATGGAGATGATAGGGCACGTGGCATGCAAAGAAGCGGACCACGTGGCGCAATCAAAGGGCTCCACGTGGCCATCTCTGAGTGGCTGAGAAAGAAAGTGAAGTTAGAAAGAGGAGGCCGAATTTGGAAAAACTCCAAACATGAAAGTTGTAGATCTTGATGTGATGTACAAGTTTCATGTTGACCAAAAACGGAGATGAGGTCAAATATGATACAAAAATACAAGAGTACAAATATACATACATGTAGTATACACAGGGGCCAAAAACCCAAGTTTTGCATATGAGCTCCGAATTGAATGAAATTGGTCTCATTTTAAAGGTCTCTGGATGTGTATTAATCTGGAAGTGAGTAGACCTAATTCGGAGATTGTATGAGGTGGATATTGGCATTCTAAGTTCTAGGTTCTCTAACTGGGTTTGGGGTTTTATTGGTCAATTAACAGGATAGGGATTTTTGGCCTTCTTACTTATATTATTAACTAGTAATGTACAGAATGTAAGGAAAGTGTTATTTGATTTTTAGAGGGGACACATATAATTAGTTGAATTATTGGGAATATTTCACAAGTGATTTTTACAAATGAATTGTCTTCTTATTTTAATGCAATTGTGAATGCTAAAATGCATGTATTGTGGATGCATGCCTCAATGCTATTTATGCAAGATAGAGGGAAATATGCTGCTAAATACTCGGGAACAAGGCTTTATTTTCAACTTTAAGTGTGATGAATCACAGATTCACCATGGGATAATTTGGCAATCCTAGCTCGCATCTATTTAAGCTGATTGAGAGGGTAGAATTTGTGCAGAAGGAAACCTTAAGCTCCTCCCAGGCCATGATGACTTTTCCCAGATGATTGATCAAATGATCGGATTATCTTGAAGGTTTAATGTATACAGTCATCTTGACTACACATTACAATATGTTTGGTAATGTGTTGTTCCGTAGATGCAAACAAACTATTGTTGATGGATATATAATTCCTCATTTGCGTTCCCATGGAAGGTGGGAAGAAGTCAAGAGTTGAGACTTCGACTCGAAATGTGCATGGATCGGTGGGATTTGGATCCACTTGGTCATTTGGCATGTGCCAAGGTTGTAAGTCTCCTTGAGAGTAATCTTGGAACTCTCTTCTCTAGGATCATCTACAGTACCTCCACAGGGTCCATCTTCTCTTTCTTCCTCGAATCCTCCTCCTCCTCCTGGGTTTTCTCTTCCTCTCCATAGATCAGTGAGCATCTCCTTAAGGAGACCTAGTCCAATGCCTGGTTTGTGAGCTTCTGCAGAATTGCATGAATGGAGGCAAGAAGTTGGGCATTCACTACATCTTGATCTAGTTGTTGGCCTTGTTGTGGCTATGGTTGGTGTTGAGGTCCCTTACCTTTTCCCGTTGGATCTATTTTAAATCTGATAGGATCTCGGGCTCTAGATTGGGTTATTAGTCTGCACATGAAATAATGCCTTGATTAGTCTGAATTAGAGCACCAAATATAGAGAAGTTTTCTATGTTAAGACCAATACATAACTTCATTAAGGTCGGAAATTTATAAGGAGTGAAAATCAATTACCATCCAAAATGGATAGAGTTGAGGACAAGAGTGATCCCAAATTATTGAAGAAGGTAGGGAGTCTAGAGAGCATCTTGCAAAGTCCAAACTGTGATATTAGGAATCACTCAGAATTATTGGAGATGTTTACTACATGGAATCGATGGGGGTATCAGTGGGCTCCCAACTAAGCCATCAATGGGTCGAAATCTTGAAGGCGAAGAGGGAGATCAATGGAGGATGAAAGATATAATTCTAAATAAGGAATAAAAGG
Source organism: Ottelia alismoides (assembly GCA_037367405.1). Lineage (NCBI taxonomy): Eukaryota > Viridiplantae > Streptophyta > Magnoliopsida > Alismatales > Hydrocharitaceae > Ottelia > Ottelia alismoides. The sequence goes on along the minus strand of JAZKJV010002794.1, from coordinate 188,575 downwards.
AGTGCAAATAATAAAATGATTCAAAGTGAGCAAGGGTCAAAGAGGATAAAAACAAAGGAAATGAAAATGTGCATAAGAGTGTATGATCGATATTTGATTTTAATATAAATAAAATAATCACCAAACACGTTTTCAATTCACTAACTCAACACAAATGAAGACATGAAGGTTAAACTATTTTTATCTTATCAATTTTATTTTTACTATGCATGCAAAATATTTTCACAAGTCCTTAAAGGTCTATCGCTATAGGAGAGTATGTAATTTCCAGGAAAGTACCCCGTACTTGTTCCACCTCATTTGTAACCAATGATCTGCACACTTCAAGATCCTTGATCTTGTGTTTGGCGGGATACTCAACCAAAGAAATAGAGAAAAGAGGCCAAAAGCTGAAACCAATACTTCCCTTTCAAGCGAGGTACTCGGACGCAAGACGATGAGACAGACACACCCATGTGGGCATGGCCTATGCTCAATGCTTCAGACCAAGTCGAATGCTCCACGCAATTTGGAAACACCGTCGTCGACAAGGCCCTACTCGCCTATGTATGATATAAGCACTAATACTTCGTCCTCCCAGGTGATAATCAAGTTTGCAACAGATTTGGATTTGGGTTCCAATCCTTAGGGCTCGTGCCTGACACTGTGTAAACGGTACTTGAAAATAATGAGGGCTTTATAAACCCAAATAATTATGTCTATTAAGAATTTTGATTAAGGTTAAAATGTTATTAGCAGTCCCCTTGTTTTTCAACAAAATGCGCCACATGTTTTTTTTGTATTTTCTTCTTGAACCTAAGTGATATAAAAATAGAGGGAGATAAAGGAAAAGACGTGCATGTGGATACTAGGGTGGAAGTCTCACCCTCGAATCAAATGACACATGCAAAGTAAGAGGACTTACAATTCTTCCCAGCTCCATATATGCAGGATGCAAGAAATAAAATTTAAATATTACACTACATGCACAGTAGTAAATGATGAAAGTGCCCAAAATAGGAGATGCTATTATACGTGAAGAACCAAATGCTAGTTACTAAAAAATGGAACCTAAGTGTCCAGTATTGGAGACTCTTTTGTGCCCACCACAATGGGTCCTTCTAACGCTGTATAAAGCCTTTGACGACGTGTGATTCCAAACATAAGTAATCGACAATTAAATATGACTAAGTCCAAGCGTATATCACTATAGGTACATGATTCTCATTAGCTTTGGACCGATTTACCGAGTCAAGCGACCCTAATGCATATGGGCTCGATCCAATAAAATAAAGAAATGAAAGTAGAAAACTAAAAACTTGAGAAACAAAATAAAATAAAGGTGACAAAATAAAGAGAAAGCTAATGAGGCCCCTGGGTATGAGAACAATGGACCTTGTGAAGTAGAAATGTCTAAGTGTCCAATTTATTACAAATTAATTTAAAAAATAAAATAAAATAAAACACGCTCTCGCACACAAAATAAAAAGAAAATGCTAAAGAATCTGCTCATCTCCTTCTTTCTTTATCTCTCTCATGCTCTCTCAAATTGGCACACAAGAAGAACATCGATCTCCTCGCGACTCAGGTGCGCCCAACTCCTAAGAAGTAGGCATTACCACATGGTCCCTCGCAAGAAAGTCAAAAAAGGAAGATGGTCAGAAACATTTAAGCAATTATAAAAAACAAATGAGCATAAAATAAAAGAAAAATAATGTACAATTAGATATACTAATGCTAGACAACATGTTGCTTCCTGACAACAAAGCCATTTGAATGAAGAAGCGGCATCGAGAGGCAATCGTGAGGAAACCCAAAGCAGACCGCAACTATCGCATTGATCGCTAACGAGACCTAACTAATAGTCTCAACAAATAACCCATAATCGATAATAATCAATCAATGCAAATCAAAGAGATAGGTTAAAATTTTTATAAACCCTACCAATAAAAGTGTATAGTGTGCAAGTACTGGTAGGGTGTCGAACACATGAAACAAACATGTGTAGAAAAATTATTTACTTCAAAATAATGATGTGTGGATGTATATATAGTTGCACAATCTTCACATAAATTTTTATGGGTTTTTAATTAATTCTTTTTGATGTATCTCTTTTTTTATATTGTATTATTTTTAATTTTAATTTTACTTTTTTATTTTCTTTTTAAATTTTTTAGATTTTTATTTTCCTTTTCTTTGTAATATATAATATGTGTATATATATCATTACATGCAATAATATGTATAATATAGGGTGTATATATATATGTAATATATACAACAAATATAATTAAGTCGGTAATAAAATTAAAAACAATCCTTTTTATTTTTTAAAGGCTTTAAAATATTTTTAAGGTGTTTATAATAAATAATAATAACATACGTAAATAACTATATATATGTTTATAAAACAATATAACTAATTATAAATTTATCTCTATATAGTAAAAAAATTATAAAATAAAATATTTTTGTGTTTATCAAAGATTCTTCTATTTTTTGAATTTTTAGGCGATGCTTGCTAATTTTCATGCATTTTTAAAATAAGAAATAGTACAAAACATGGAATATTTAAAAGGCCGGTGTATTTTGAGAATTAAAAATATGAAATGTGTCCAAAATTTCTCAAACTAATTTATCTAATATATATATATATATGGGATAAAAACTATATTTTGGGATTTGTGAAAATATTTTCTAATTTTTTAGCATTTGGAAGTGTTTTCTATTTTGTTATTTTCTTTTGATATTTTTTGTGATTTTTGGTGTGTTGTGATAAAATATAGTAAAAAACAATAGGTAATTTTTTTGGAATTTTAATGTCCGCCTTGTATTTTTTGTATTTTTGAAGCTAATCAGGGAATAACAATGCTATTTTTGATTTTTAATAAATATAAAATGCAGATAAAATGATAAAAGAAATATATGGAATGAATAAACATTTAATCAAGAATTTATCTCTAGTTTTTCACAATGTTTGGAGCACATGAGCTATTTATAGAAAATAGAAATGCAAAAATAAAAATCAATAAGCTGATAGAGGCATATTTGTAATATAAAATAAATACTAGAAGATTCTTACAAAATACCTAAAATATTTTAACAACAACTTGATTTTTAACACTAAATCAAAACATGCAAAGCCAAGGGTACACGTACAAAATGTCCACTCATTTGGTTGACCACATGAGGTGACCTAACATTGGACCCACTTGCAATTTCTAGAACATATAATGGCTTAGTTATAATTTTTCTAAAATGTTAATTCTTAATAAAATATTTACATTCCCTTTGTAAGATACAAAAATAGTGGAGGGGGTTTGTATTATTTACCCCACTTAAATGCTTTTTATCCAACTGTCTCCTGGCTACCACGTTGAGGATTGGTTGGTTGTGGTCTCGAACTATTTCGGCTTGATTGAATGACTGCGATTATCTGGCACGCTCACCTAATCTAACAGTAGCTGGGTGGTCTGCAAGAATCGCTAAGAACTCGAGGGATAATTTCGATATGGAGTTTCTCTATCCTCTAGCGTCCACTCTAAGATCCTTCGACTACAATAGGTTGCTGGCATGCCTCCACGTATGTTATTACCCTCGAATGAACTCCAGATGATGGCAATGAGTATGTGGATGGTAGACACTTCAAGCGTGACTCGGAGGTTCTCCTGGTGCTCTAGTTCATTCCAGACGTCTCCTTGAGGCTTAGGACCAACAGAAAATGGAAGAGCGGCTCGAGGCCTATCTCCTCGGTCGGTCTACGAAACATGACAGTAGATGAATTGGAAGGGCGACGAGTTTCATGTAATGGGAAATAGAGTGAAAGTCGATTCCCAGATCCAAGATGGATCTGGCTTGATCAGATGATGGGAATCGTGGAGAATGCATAAGGGAATGATTTGGAACGAAAATTGGGGCAGGGGAACAATTGAGCACGAGTGATTTGGCGTGGACCTCGAGATCTAGGTTAATTTGGGGATTTTTTGATTAAGCCTAAATCTAACAATTAAATGCCAAATTAAAAAGAATAAATGTAAATTTTACCAAGGGTTTTCCTATGAACAAAAGGAGATGGCCTCAATTTGACTCGAGGGTCAAAGAGACAAAACCTCCTGTGAAGCTCCAATGGTGAATTTGGATCAACCAGTTGGACATGCGAGCCCACGGCGAGCCATTATTCGATAAATGTTATTGCGAATATCATTCCATGATATGAAACGAGGAATAAATAATTTGCATAATAGGTCCCTCAGTACAATTAGGGTTATGTCAGGGTTGTCATATTGGAGAAGTCAGTTTCTTTGTCATTTCAATTGGGAAGAGCCACCACCACTTACATTGTAGGAGTCAGATTCATAGTCTTAAGGGTTTGCATATGAGCTGAAGTATTCTGACCTGGCTATTGAGGAGACTTGAGCAGAGTTTTGGGATTCTCAAAGGCTGTTGGATTTCAAATCTAGTTCTCACTAAGGTTCCGTCCACACTAAAATTCCAAAGGTCCGACTTAGGCTCCAAACTTTGATTTTGTGAAGACAAGTTTGATAATTAAAATCAATCCATCTTTCTTCTTTTTCTTTTCTTTGTTTTCTTTTCTGCACTTATTGCATAAGTGTTTGTTAGGGACTAGCAAAGGCAAAGTATAGGGGGATGATGAATCCACATTTCATCATCTTTATTCTATCATTTTGACCTCAAAAACCTTGGCAAATGCATGTAAATACCATTAATTCCCGCATCTTAGCATTCATGCATGTGCATGTCAATAGTGTATAAAATACTATTTTAAAGCCAAAATCATAGAATAAATAAAAGAAAAGAAAAATAATAAAATATTGTAAATATTTTATGATCCGAAACCCCGAGACCTAGGCATCTCGATGACTAGGTTGACAAGGAATAAAGTAGGGAGAGATAAGGGCCAGAATACAATAAAGATCTCCTTCATTCTTTATTCATTTTGGGACCTATTTTTGGTTTCACTTTTTATACCTCAAATGAAGAATCTTTGTACATGAACGATGTAGATAATTAAATAAAGAAAAATACAAATTTATTTCACTAAAAAATACTGTACATATGACAAGTTATGATAAAAATCCAAAATACCAACTTCCCAGACCTGTATCTCTCAAATAAAAGCTCGAAATGCATCAAAATCACCTTTAATTATATATAATTTTAAATAATCCATTTAATTAAGGTGGTTCGCATTTGACGGAGCTACGGTTTGAAAGTTGAGTTTTGGACCCCTATTGTATACTTGTACATATTAAAATATTCATTTTATTTTTTATTCATTATTTTCATAATTTTGTAAATGTTATTTATAATAATTGTATATATTAAAATCATAATAAAAACTCAAAGAAAACATAAAATAAAATACTTGTATAAATAACATACCTAGGTATAATACCTATACATATACCTATAGAATTACTGCTTATATTTTATTAAGTGTACAAAATACATCATAAAATCAAATAAAAATATATTTAAGTGTATAAAAATATTCCATAAATTTATAAAATAATAAACAAAAATAAATAAAGTAAATACACAAAATAAAAATAAAAAAATAAAATATATAGATATACATACCCATATAGGGCATAAAAGGTACTTATAATTATATACCTCATAAAAATAAATAAAAATCACCATAAAATTCTTTATAAAATAAGAAACATTTTTTATTTTACCTAAAATTAATAAATTCATTTACTATTTTATTTCAAATTTACAAATAATTTTGACCAGCATTTTCCTGGTTGGTCCACGTGGACCAACCAAAGCCGGTCGTTGGTAGACCTCGGTCAACTCCCTGACCGAGGCCTGCCAGCCTTCTGACACCCGATATTTTGCCCGATTTCTCTCCTTTTTGGAGCTCGATCCATTCACCCTCGGGCCTCGATTTCTTCTGGGGACTCCTTCCTTGATCATCACTAATCCTCACCGAGCACCAAAATCCTCCAAAATCTAATTCGCGCGTGGACCTCGCTTGAAGGAGATGCCACCACCTTGTACATAATGGACCCACCACCTTCGAGCTCGGATTTGAACCCATTTGTGCCATTTTCCTCTCCTCATGTTGTTCCCCAGAGCTAGAGGGAGGTGACAGATCCTATCTCCCACCTCCAGGAGGGTCGAGGACGGTCTGAGGTGGCTCCACCACCTCCGACAAGTCACCGCCGTCGAGGTCCATTACCTCAGGTACACCACCTTCGAGGTCTTCTCTTTTCTTTGATTTTCTTTGCACAATTTCTTCCCTATAGTCGTAGGATCCAATTAGACCATTTAGATCCCCTCGCCGATTGCTATCTCGCCCTCCACGATCGCCTCGCCGGAGCGCACCTCCGGCCGAGTTTCCCGTTCACCGCTCCTCCAGCCACAGCACCTCCGCGGGGTCCAGGAAGTTTGCCCTGGACACTCCCACACTTTTTGCAGGTCAAAGCGGGTTCAACGCACCTGGAGACCGTTTTGCGTAGTCCATCGGAGATCCCTGGAGCTCCGTGCTCCGCCGCCTTCGTGCCAGCACCCCGACGCCCCTCCGACGAACTTTGGACCTTCAACATATAGCCCGACCTTCCAGGAGCACGCCCAGCCGTTCTTCATGCTACCAGACCACCGGAGACCTGAGATTGAGATCGGGGAAGTTCGCCTCGCTGGCGTTCTTCCCTATTCTTTCCTCTGGCCTCTGAGCCGTTCGATTTGGCCCCCGCTCCACTTCTCACATCAGCCGTCAGATCTGGACTCGTCTCAACTGTAGACCTCCATCCGAGGCTCTGATCCGAGCTATCAATCGCCAAACCGTCATCGTGCGTTGTACGCGTGCCACGGGGATAAGTGAGCGGCCCTCCGCTGTTCGATCGCGCACGTGTTTGGTATTTTGCACTCTAGACCCATCCATTTTGTGTATTCCGTTTTAGTCCATAAACTTTCATTTGTAGTTTAAATATTTATGTGATATTTGCATCCAGACCCCCGTACTTTCATTATTTACATTTAGGTCTGAACTACGGCACCTCACGTGACTCATGCACGGGGGGTGGTGGGCATTTTGCATTGGACCCCCTCGGGGTTTGTTTATGTCGTTTCAGTCCATGAACTTTTTAGTTAAGTTGTAATATTTTGGTAAAATTGCATGTTAGCCCTTGGATCTTTGTAAAATTGCAAAAATACCCCTACCAGGTCACATACCCAATGTGCGTGAGTTTGGACATTTTGCAGCGAACCCCCTCCAGGTTTGGGTATTTATTTTTAGTCCAGAAAATTGTTTTTAACGTTATATATTTTGGAAAAATTGCAAGTAGGCCCTTGGACTTCTGTGTATTTACATCTATGCCCTCGCTAGTGTTGTGTTTTTGCTTGGATGTTTGCATTTATTTCATGCATCATTTTAACTCGAAAAATTACCAAAAAAATAACATAGGCTCCTGTTGCATTGTACTTTAACGTCATATTTTTAGTTTGCATTTTTATTGCATTTTCATATTTATTAAAAATAAAAACAAGCCTTTTTGTCACTGTTTGCATTGGAAAATACATAAAAATTTTAAAAAGTCTTTGAAAAAATCCAAAAAAATATATTTCTTGTGTTTTAGTTTATTTCATTTTCTGACCAAAAATGCCTAAAAATTACAAAAGAAAACCCCTAAAAATAGCAAAATTCTCAAAATCTTCATAAAAAAATCATAAAAACTCCAAAAATTGTGTTTTCTATTTCTAAAATTTCTTTATCTTATTATCTATTTCTAAAAATTAATTTGAAAATTTCTCACTCCTATTTACTATTTTATTTCTATATTTTTGTCTTGACTATATAGTTTATTCACTGGTTACTAGTATTTTTGCCCTTAAAAATACCAAAAAAATTAGGAAAAATCCAGAAAAATAATAAAAACATTAGAAAAATATAAAAATCACAAAAAATCCATCTCTTGTATTTTGAGCATTTTCCACTATTTTTTCCTCTCTTATCTCTAGTGTACATATATATTCCTTATATACATTATATCTTTATTAAAACAAAAAGAAAATATAAAATTGCAAAACATAAAGAGAAAATACAAAATCAGTAAATCAAAAACCATAATAGAAAATATATATAAAATCAAAACCCACAAAAAATAGCACTTATAGGCATTTAACCACTTTCACAATTCCGAGCATTATTGACTTATTCTACCTATTTGCTCCATGTGTTTGATACTCTACATACTTGCACTATACACAGATTTTGTAGAGTTATAATAAATTTTAAATCCACACTTTGATTTCTATTGCTTGATATTATTTGTGGGTTAATTGTTGATTTAATCGGGATTTACTGAGGGTTGACGCAACGACTTTGTCTCCGCCTTGTGTGAGACATTTAGACCCTCATATATTGCGGTTAATCAATCCATGAATCTTAATCGATGGACTACACAAATTCAATGGCTCTCATTGATTGTGTTTCTTTTAATGGCTAAGATTTATGTTGGTAATAAACCAACAACAATTAATTTAATAAAAATCAAATATATATTAAATATAATTTTATTTGTATCAAATCAATCTCCATTGGAGAAATAGGAAGGAGGCAAGCCTCCTTCCATGAAAGGAGTGGAGGAACACCACATTCCATGTAGGAAATGTGGTCGTCCACCCTCCCTACAAGGAAGATAGCTTCCTCCCCTTTAATTCCATGAGATACATTATCCCATTAATTTCTCCAATATATGCAATAACTTTTGTTGCAAATTATTTGACAAAAATAAATCCAATTTATTTTGTGAACATTGCAATCATGCCGTTGGAAATTTGTAAATCACATTCACAACCCAAAATAAAATGTAAATTACATTTTCAATTTAATGTCCAATATGAATCCAATTCACAATAACATTTAACTAACAAATGTAAATTATAAATAGCTCTCTCTTACATATTATAAATCATATTTATAATATATATGATTAATATGTATAGTGTTATCCACATTATTCATATCCATGATAATTAAATGGCATTTAATCATCTTGGATCTCTATTCACATGTGCCCAAATAATGTGAATCACATTCACATTATTCACATCTTTGATAATCAAATCTCTTTTAATTATCTAAGATAACTCTCTTTATAATATGAATCGAATTCATATTAATCATTATAATTAAATTACATTTAATCCATTTTCTTAATGCTCGGATACACATATCAACAATGATATTATCCTGAACTCTTTCAAGGATAATGCGCTTTCTCCACGGATACTTGGAGATAAGGACAGAGCCATTGTATTGTTCCACGTACAGTGACTTGGATATTGAGATCATATCTCAAATCCAGATCGCGTGCCTCCCAAAGATGGTTGATTAAATCAAGACCGCAAATCTAATCTTCTCATTGCATCCGAATCACATTCAGATCAATGTCCAACATTTGGACCAAGATAAGATTACTTCTCTACTGAGAGGAGTCACTAAAATCCATACCCGTTTCATCACTCCCTAGGAATAGAAGCGTCATGGTTATACAATCGTTTATGATCACATCACCCTCAGGTATTCCCAATACCTGCACATCCTGCATACTGGAAGACTCAGAATTAACTCGAAGTATTAGATCAACTTTATACTGTCTACTTCAAGGTTTTTATTAGTAAGTTTCTCATTCGATCATTGGGAGTTGGTATCGATCATATACTTTCCAAAAGCATATATCATACCTAGGTCTTGATAATATACTTTCCAAAAGTATATATCAAACGTACAAATTCAGTCAACCTTCCAAAGCGAGACGACCGTGCATGGAATTTGATTCTTTCCAATATCTCCTGAGTGAACTCATGCCTTCTGATTCAGTAATTGAACCTGTATGATCCCTTTGAGAGATCGTATTACTCATATGCCCTTATACGCACACCAGCGCGTCGGTGTATGGACCTTGGTTAGATCATCAAACTATTGGTCTGCCAAATGTACATACTCCGACATATAGTAACACATCTGTCTCCGGTCAGAGGATGCGTGCCTGTATCGTGACAGCTTACGATATAGGACTTTGGTTATCTCAATCTTGTTAAGTCAACTCTTTGACCTAACTAATCTGACACCTCTGAATCTCTATTCCTATGCAGAGGACCTGCATCAAGAGGTCGGTCTGATATCAGCCTAATTGAGAAAGGATTGCCATCTCCTACTCAGGATGGAGATCATCTCTTAACAATCATTTGACGATACTTGATGAGTCTTCAATCTAACCTTTAGATATTCACCCAACCACCAACCTCTATGATTCAATTATTGAATCAACAACTGTATGATTATTAAGATGGCCATGGTACATAACCCTAATTGTACTAAGGGACCGATTATGCAAATTATTTATTCTTCATTTCAGATCAGGGAATGATATTCGCAATAACATTTATTGCATAATGGCTCGTCGTGGGCTTGCATGTCCAATAGATTCTTCACCATGAAGAAGGTTTTTTCTGAAGCTCAAATTTTTATGGAATTTTTGGTATAAGCTTCTTTGGATATTTTCTTTGACTTTGTACAACTTATGCATTCTTACTTGTACCTCGGTGGATATAGCATCTTTTTGTTCCACCTATTTTTTGGGGTCTTGGAAAAAGTTGTGTTGGTAGACCATTCCTCATCCGAAGCATTGTCTCAATCCATCTCCAATTTTTAGAGATCATTGTTACCAAAGGAAGTGGGTTATAGTATCGATGTCGACAATTCCTAGGAATGGTTCCTAAGCAACCCTTGATGAAGCGACCTTGCATCGTCCCCACCCAAGACTCTAAGATTTTTCAACAGTCTATCTGAGTTGAGCTAAGTACAAGGTGTGAGGTTTCCATTCATGTCATTGGCTCAAGAGTCTTACAGATGATATGAAAGATTCTATTTAAGCAAATTGAATTGAATCATGAACACAGACTTGTGGAACCTAAAGAATTAAGTCAAGGTGAAATGAAATATCTCCACTTCTAGTCCTCAATGGGTTCCTCTGAAATTAAGTGTATTAAATGTGTTCCAATCTTCATACTTTATTTGTACTTGTTCAATTGTCTAAGTTATTATGAAAAATGCAAATGCTACGGATAATGTGAGAAAAGTATTTTTATGATGCAAGTTTCTAGTATTGAATTTTTTTCGATTTTTGAACAGTTTTACACATTTTTATACAGTTTTTGAAAAGTTTTTTTACAAAAAATTTGGGATTTTGTATTTTGCAAAAATTCAGGGATTTTTCAAAAACTAAAGGTTTTGGAATAAAGAGTAAGTATGTGCAGCTATTTACATGGGCGTACATCCTTTTATTAAAATGGGTTGGATTATATGAATTCATGGAATTTTATATACAAGGTTTGTAAAGAATCTTTATTTGTTTTGATTATCTACATAGTTGTCAAAATAATTTGAAAACATTTTTGCAAACTTCTTCAAAACTTTATTTTGCTAACTGATTTGACAAATAGTTTTTATGAATATTTTACAAAACTTGAAAATCATTTGGCTAAGATTTTACAAATATATATAGATTTTTCAAAATATTTTTGCAACTATTTTACAAACCATTTGCAAATAGATTTTCAAAACATTTTATTTCACACAATGAAAATAATTTCTAACAAAAAAAACATTTTACAAAGGTTGATAATATTTTAAAATTCATTTTTCAAACAATTTTGAAAAGATTTTTCAAAGAATTTTCCTAACCATTTTCAAACTTTTTGTAAAATATTTTTACCCGATTTATTAATCAGTATATACAAAGAATTTTAATGTTTATTTTATACATGTTCTTTACATTTAATGTATTTTAGTCATACTTGTTGAAAATACAGAGGTACTAGTTATGGCTAAAATATGTACATGGTATATACGACCCTTATACTTAGCTTGAGCTATGTCTTCATATTAAAGAGAAAACAAAGACATAACTCGTGCTAAGTATAGAAAAGCGTACACTACAATGTCTAAAGAATGATGAACAAAATAATGAGAAGTCAACCATCCCCCATACTTAGGATTAAATAATCCTATGTATAGCAGACTCTATACAAGGAAGGGACGGTCGATTGTGGGAATGAACAAGTCAGTGATTTGATGAATCTCAGATTCATTACTCTAAATCTCATTTATTAAGCTCAAATCCCTCAAAATCAACAACATTTCTGCATCTATTCAGCATAATTAGCATTCATGCATGTTTTCATAAGAATTGCATTTTACCACTAATTTCTGCACAAAAATAAGAAGCAAAAAATCCCAGCCAAAATTGACCTGTTAATAGCCTAAATTCCCTGATTTTTAACTCATTCATGCTAACTCCCAATGACACAAATCCATTTCCACTGTGTACATATCACTCACAAGAATAAATGAAAAATACAAAAAAAATAACTAACCCAAATAAATGGACCAAAAACCCAAACCCTAGTTTCAGGATTTCCGGACTAAAAACCTCATATCTTCCTCATACAGTGTCCGTTTTAATCATACGCACTTTTGAATTAATGTACATTCAATTATCTTCAAAACAAGACCAAGTTCAAGTGAATCAACGCTCATATGTGAAAGTTGGGTTTTGGGCCTCTGTTGTACATTGTGTATTTTAACGATTTTTGACCTGATATTTTATGTACGTATTTAACCTATTAAAAATCCAAAAAATAGATTAATGTGTAATTATTTATCTTTGATTTTACTATATTTTTTACGGATTTTTATCACTTAAAAATGACATAAAAATTATAAAACATAAAAATCAAGTTATTTTATGTACATGGGATACCCCAAAAATATCACTTTGTACAATTGATCGTTTTTGCTTTTAATATCTTCATGAAAGTTGTAGATCTCATCGAGACGAGCAACTTTTGTAAAGAAAGTTTCTCGATCTGAGATAATTTGCTATTTATTTCGTATTTTACAAAGTATTTATGTCTCGAATTTTCTAGTGCTGACATGTGGCAGCCCCTGGGGCCGCCACGTGTCAATCATTTTTGGCCTTTTCATATATCGTTTTTATAAAAAAATTAAAAGGAACTCACGTGCGTTGCACATGCATCCCAGACACGTGCTCCGCATGTGCCCTGCCATCTCACCCCTTTATGCCACGTGTTACAACTGTGGTCGTCCGATCTCGGCCGATCAGACGACCACCAGCATCGTCTTCCTCATCTGCCCCTCTTTCCCAACCGGCCGCTGCCCCTATTTCATCGCCGTGGATCTCGGTCGAAGCCATCACGATCCCCTCCCCTCTCGTCGAATCTCTCCCATCGAAATCGCCGCGCATCACCTTCCATCTCCGATATGCGGCGAATCTCCTCAAATCCCCGACGAAACCCAACCAAATCAACCGCCGCCAATCACCATCTCCAACTCGTAACTTTCCTTCTCCAACGAAACCCTCCTCGGTTATAAAAGCCTCACTACCTTTCATTAAAGAGCTATCCGCCGATCATCCTTGAGCTACAAAATCGCTGCTGGTGGTGACAGCCCGACGTGCTCCTCTTCACAAGACGATATCCGAGGGACCCCCAACCCTCATTGTAGCCCTGCAGTGTCTTCCACATGCTGCTACCATGCTCCGGCCGCGAGACCATCGAGCTCACAACTTCGCCATCGTCAACGATCACCACCGCAACGCCACCGCTACGACTTCACCTCCGCCTTCGACTCTGACAATCACATATTCACCCTTCGCCATCAAAAAGCATCTCCCCCTTCTTCCAGCAAGATGCGACATCAGATCAATGCGGCCATCTTCTCAGATGTTCTCTATCAGAGCACCGCACTTTGTCCCGCCGGCCATCGCATCATCGGCGTTGCAAACACGAGGGCGTAACAACCTGGCATCTCCACCGACATCAGCTTCGCTAGGTGCAGTCCTCCTCCGGCTCCCACCTCCACAGCAGAAGCTTCTCCGCCGTGACCGGAAGCCCTCTGGCCCCTTTCTCCTCCGCATCCTAGCCAACGGCCGGGCGGTGAACCCGAGACCCCCGCCACGTGCCGCGTATGTGGGGGCGGGGGGACGTCAGCAGCCAACGTCACCAACCCGGGTCACGTGCTCTGCACGTGATCTAGGTAAATTGCAAGTGCTCCCTCGGAATATTTCCAAATTACAGAACAATCCAACCTTCCAAGGGTCACGTGCCTAGTACGTGACCTATTGGAAAATTTTCTAAATTCACCCGAATGATTTTTGGTAATTAAACATAGGCCCCCCCTGCATTATATTTATTTATTGCTATTACACCCCAGTGTTCCTCATTTCTTTAGACCTCTACATGACATTATTTTATTTATCCAAAAATAGCATGATGTTTCTCAATTAATTCTCTACATTTTAACATATTATGGACATTTTTGTGATTGATGGTTAACTACTAATTAATTATTTTGTGGAAAATTGCATAATTTTCCCAGTTTGTGTTTTTAAATTTATACTTGATTAACCGCTACTCTAAAAATTCCCAAAAAATTACATATTGTAGAATTAATTGTGCTTGATGCTGTGCCCAAAAAGAATTGCATGTGCATGCATAGTTTGCCCAGTAAAAAACATTTTGCACATTTCAGTATTTGATTTTTAATAGTATTAAATCTCACATTTTTGAGGTTTAGGATTTTTCTGAGATCAGTCACCTAGTGATAGGTCTTAGATAATTTTGTTCCTTGAAAATAATGAGGTTTATATTTATTATAATTAAATATTGACATTCATTCTGTTTGCATTAGAAAAATAAAAAAATCATATTGCATTCAAAAAATTCTAAAAAAAGTATAGTGCATTCATTTCATCATATTTTGCATTGTGGCCAAGTTTCATATTTTTTGGACATCGTTTGAACGCCATTGACATTTTAGTCCCTAAAATAGGCCAAACTTGCATATTGCATCCTTTATGCATTAAAAATTTCCAAAAAAAGTCCGCCTTGAAAACCGCGAACAAATTTTGATAGACATCATTCTAGGTTGTCCCTTTGCCTCCTTGTGTTCGACCATGGGACTTGACCAAGTAAAATAAACATAAAACTGCATTGATTAAAATTGACGAATATTTTGTGTGGTTATTTTCTTGATGATTCTGATTGCCGCCTACAACGCATGACAAATCATTTTAACACGAATGATAAACACATCTTTAATGCACGAATTTTGGACTCGTCAGATGGCGCCATTGCAGGGGAGGCAAACGGCTTAGTTTTTTTATCTTGAAAATCTTCGTTCGATTTTCCTCATTCGGGTAGTCTGACCCTCGAATTTTCCACTGTAAATTATATTTTTCTACATTTATTTCCAGCATTTATTTTCTTGTTTATTTTATTATTTTTGAGCCACTCTCTTACATTCTCTCTCTCTCTCTTATTTTTCTTGCGAGGTACCCAGCATACGTGGAGCGGTTTTTTATGAACCGATGCATCTTCACCGACTTCTGAAAAGCCGCAATTAAATTAAGATCGAGTCGAGTCGTGAGAGAGCGTAGAGTCTAGGTTTTCAAATTCTGCAATTTTTAATTCCTGTAAATAACAACTCATTTATAGCGGTGTCCGTTTGGACTCTCGCGCGTGTAAAAAAGACCTCAAACTTTTTCTTTGTTGTGTTGTGGCCTGTTTCACTCTCCGGTGAGGGTGGGGCCCGACTTGAGTAGCGACTAGGATAGACCTGCACATACGACTCTCAGAGCATTTTAATTCTTGATTGTGCTCGTAGGATTATGCCACACTTCACATCAATCGAGACACACATAGATCGTTCAACTTAGCCAAATTCAACTCAATTCTTCCCGCTAATAGAACTTTCTGATAGGTGCGGTTTTTCAACAGCTTGCATTCATTTAGAATAATCTTTAAAATTCTTTCTAGCATCCCACTTGGAGATTGCAAGGATTCACTATAAGTCTTCTAACTGAGCATACATCATTGTTTTCGCGTGCATCAGCTTTTCTCAAATTTCTCCCTCTTGTTTTGTCACATAATTTTAAAAGGAATTCGGGACTGGACGGTAGACATATATTTGTGCTCATTTAATTCTTCAGTGATGGCCTAATTAAAATTGGGACTGCTAAATGTAGCTGATTTTAAATAACCCATAAAATCAAGAATTTTTGCGGTAGAGCAACCCCGACCTTGGATATATTTATTTTTCTAAGGGAGCGAGAGACAACACTTAAGGTTAGAACCAAGCTCCGATATTTTCATTCAGAATACTGATTTTAAAAACGATTAGCTACTTCTTAGTGAGGAATACGGGTAGCCGGTAATCAATCCAGACTTCTTTAGCAGAGTGGGTGGTTTAAAGGACACTGCGTAAGGCTCCGTCCTTAAGTAACACGGGTAGCCGTTTTATGGTCCGTAGTTACTTCTATACTGGCTGAAAGTGGATGCAACTAGTCGTACGAACTCGGGACAATCTTTAAGAAAATTTCAGCACCTAACAACTTGCTAAATTCGTTCCAAGATTGATTTATCACCAACTTAAAATTGAAAAAATAATTGCCGAACTCTTACGGCTTCATTGTGCGAGTTGGTGAACCCTTGGTTTGATTTGTATTTTCATTGGTGTGCGTGAACCGATATCGAAGATCAATAGCTGCACATTTGATAAAATTCTTTTGACTATCCCGTACAATCATCTCTCTCCTTCTTGATTTAAACCTTATCATGGATCTCTTGTCCAAAAACTCTTACAGACCCAACTCCTCATTCCTTTCAACTCTTTCAAAAATGACCGAACAATTATCCGAGAATCCATCAGTGCTATACTATGAAAACGAATTCGTATCGGTTAGACCCGAAACACCTCCTCCAACGTCAACAAGAGACTATCAACCATCAACACTCTCCACAAATCCAATTTGCTTCATGAATGACAACCCTTTATTTTCGGACCAGACAAAACAACAACCGACTGAGGTCTCCACTTCTTCATATATCAATCCTCTCTACACCGACCATACAATTCATTCTTCATATTCGGTGAATGTCAATCCTTCCCTCATGGGAGATGATAACCACATGATCAAATTGAACATTTATTCACCTCTTCCATCAACCCTTCCCTGGAACACTAATGAACAATCATCATCTTGGACTGACCATGACAACCCCCTCTTCAGATATAATACTCATACATAGGATTGGACTGATCAGATAGAAACACATCTACCATGTATGCTAACTCCACAAATATCAAGGTCCGACCACTCATAATCAAAGGAATAAATTCTACTTGGACCAACTCCACGTGCCTAGACCATACGCGCAGCCGCCTTCCATAATTATTGAGGAGATATTTTTTGAAAATAATGATCATATATTTTATATTCCAAGAGACTCCTCTCCTAGCACATATAGGAAAATGGAAGATGAAATTATTGAATCGTTAAAACACACATCGACTGCTCCTATGAGTAATCATGAACAATATTTTGAGGATGATATCTCGAGGATAAAAAGGTAATTTGAATCAATGGAGGATAGATTTCAAAAATTTACCGACCGACTGATTCAGGAGACTAAGAACAAACACATAACTCGAAAACCGACCAAGAAGAAGAATCCCAATGGCTATTCATCTGGGTACTCATGTGAACCGACACCTTCACGAAACTGGAGAAAGAAAGTCACCTTTGACCTTTCCGAAGAGGAATTGACTGATTATCCCTCATCAGGTCTGGAAAAGATAGTATACATGAGTGAAGTCTGTTCAGCAACTCTAAAGCCATATCTTCGTAAGGATCCAAAATTCGATTCTCAACTCCCGTTCCTAACTACTATTCATCCAAAGCTGATGCTCCTGCCTTCTACAAGTACGCTGGTATTATTTCTTATGAGCTGACTGAGATCGATGCTTCTGAGTATTCATCTGAGGATAAATCGCTTGATCTCAAAAAGGAACGAATCTTGAGGAAACAATTGAAGAAACAAAAAGACATGAATATCTGGAGTGTGTCCACTTTCAAATATTATTCCTCTGAGAATAACTCTGATGATGGATACCTTTCATCTGACTCAAATGTTTCATCTAGTATCCATCATGATTTTTTTGAGGATGACACTGATAATAGTTGGGATTCATATGCCTCATCTCTGTCTCGTTATACCGATATCCAATCACGGGCTCACAAACAGATCAACCAAGAACCGCCTTAATCATCGGTTACCCACCCTCCCTCCCGACCACATCGATTTCCTTGTACAGCTTCTTCCTCTACTTAGGCCAAGGCCAACGTATAGGGGGGAACCGATGCCATTTGTACGTACCACCTCTCTCATCACACTTTTCCTTCTCAATCACTCCATATCCACCCTTCTTCTATACTTGGGCTGACCAGAGCCTAAGTATAGCGGGAACCGACACCCATCTATATATACTCTCCTCATTCACATCTCCCGACCGCTTCATTTTTCCGCCCTTCTTCTATACTTAGACTGTTCACATTCTAAGTATACGGGGGCAGAACTGTATATATTGTTCCTTTCATTTTCATTTTTACTCTCTTACGCTTAGCCCGAGCTATGTCTTCTTTACGCTTCTTGTGCTCTGAGGACACAACACTCGCTAAGTATAGGGGGGTCAGTATATATACTTTGTAGATATTTTACCCATATCTCGTACTTTCGCGTAAGTCTATATATATATTTATGGGGTGGGTAACTAATTTGAAAAAAAATTACAAAAGAAAAGAAAACGAGTTTGCTACTAACATTGACTATGCCCAAAAGTTTTGGAAAAAATGGCTTCTTATTCATTTTTGCATTAAAAAGTCAATAAAAAACCAAAATTCCCTTGCATAAAAAAATGTGTCTGCATTTCACACACCTGCATTTCATCCAGCATTTCATCAATGAAAAGTCTTTGGGTTTTGAACCGAGTTATGAGTAGAAACCGAGAGTGGTCTGGTCTTGACCTTAATCCACCTAATTTTCAGAAGAACTTCACCTAATTTTAGAAACTTCAGGTCTTTGACTTAATTCTTTGAGTTCAACATGACAATGTGAAGCGTTTCTCTTATTGTCTAACCTGGTCTCTTCATTCTGCTTACAACTCTGGAATATGGAATTAATTTGTACTCTAGCACTATACACTTAGCTCCACTCAGACGGGATGTTGGAAAACTGTGTGAATTTCTTTTCTGGTGACCTGGGTAAATTGCAAGTGCACCCTCGGAAGATTTCCATATTACAAAAATAGTACATCCTTCCAAGGGTCATGTGCCTAGCAATTGACGCATTGGAAATTTGTAGAACTTGCCCCTCAAATTTTTGGTAATTAAACATAGGCCCACCTGCATTATATTTATTTATTTATTGCAGTTACACCCCTGTGTTCCCCATTACTTTTAGACCTCTACATGACTTTATTTTATTTATCCAAAAATAACATGATGTTTCTCAATTAATTCTCTACATTTTGACATATTATGGACAATTTTGTGATTGATGGTTAATTAATAATTAATTATTTTGTGGAAAATTGCATAATTTGTCCAGTTTGTGGTTTTAAATTTATACTTGATTAACTGTTGCTCTAAAAATTCCCGAAAAATCAAATATTGTAGAATTAATTGTGCTTGACACTTTGCTCAAAAAGAATTGCATTTGCATGCATTGTTTGCCCTGTAAAAATCATTTTGCACATTTCAGTATTTGATTTTAAAAGATATTAAATCTCACATTTTCGAGGTTTAGGATTTTTCTGAGATCAACCAGCTAGTGATAGATCTTAGATAATTTTTTCCTTAAACATAATTAGGTTTAATATCTATTATAATTAAATATTGAAATTCATTCTCTTTGCATTTGAAAACTCATAAGAAAATTCATATTTCATCCAAAAAATTCCAAAAAAAAAACAGTGCATTTATTTCATCATATTTTGCATTGTGGCCAAGTTTCATATTATTCGAAGATCGTTTGAATGTCATTGGGATTTAAGTCCCTAAAATAGGCCAAACTTGCATATTGCATCCTTTATTGCATTAAAATTTCCAAAAAAAGATCCGCCTTGAAAACCGTGAACAAATTTTGATAGACATCATTCTTAGTTGTTCCTTTACCTCCTTGCGTTCGACCTTGGGACTTGCCCAAGTAAAATAAACATAAAACAACATTAATTAAAAATGACGAATATTTTGTGTGGTTATTTTCTTGACCGATTCCGATTGCCGCCTACAACGCACGACAAATCATTTTAAGAAAAACGATAAACACATATTTAACGCAGCGAATTTTGGACTCGTCATGATTCTTCATATCTACCCCTATCTTAGGGTAAGATATCCCTAAATATAGACATAAAGTATCAACATAAGAGAAGACATGTGAGGGAATGGAAGAATGAACATAGAAGATCAACCATCCCCCTATACTTAGTATGAATCATATCCTAAGAATAGAAGCGATTAGTGGGGAGAACAAAGCTGAAAATAGAAAGTACAATCGAAAAGAAGAAAAGAAGAGGAGAAGTTTTTTATTAACATTATCTGAATCTTTCGATGTTGCTGAGGTTGTGGAGGATTCTTCATTGCATATCACTTATACTTACTCAACAGCGACCAAGAAAGTGTTATGCTTAAGGTACAACTTTAGTAACTGATTATTGATGACGAATGATCATGCGTCAACTAACAAATCTAATATCACGATGCTTCTGTGTCATGCTCTTCTTTCACTCTGAATGGTCATGTCCATTTACTCTTTAACTTGCCTGGGAATATCTCCAACTTTCAGTAAAATAGCCATACTTTCTGTCCATTCTTGAAGGTCTTTCTTCTAATGCGTCGATCATGCAAGCATTTAACCTTCTTCTTGTACATCAATGTGTTATCATTAGCATAATCTCGGAATTCCAAGCGCTTGTTTAGATCCTATTTTATCTGCGATAAATGACCACCTTTTTGTGAGTCTAACTTGCAGATAATGATTAGCTAAACTATACATCCGTATGTACTCGAGCGGGGATAGATTCAACCCAGCGACCCATGTAATAAGCAATAAGAAGGATGTACTCAAATCCATGACTGTTGGGAAAGGGTCCCATGAAATCAATCTCCCACGCATCAAATACATCTGAAATCTGAAAGAACTTCATGGGCATGAAATCTTTAGCTGTGAGGGTGCCTCCCAATCTCTGATTGTCAGTGCAATACTGGATGTATGATGAAGCATCCTTAAATAGTGTAGGCCACCAGAGGCTACAATGTAACACATTTGCTATTGTTCGGTCTGCAGAGTGGTTTCCACCAAATTGAACGAGTGATAATGCTCGACGACACTATGATGCTCCACCTGATGGATACACTGTCGCCAAATGGAATCTTCTCCTTTCCTGAATAAAAGTGGGTTTTCCCATTGGTAGTAATGAATTTGGGACAAGAAATTGTCCTTATCCATCCAATCTTGTTGGACTACACTATAAACCAGTTTATTCATAATACCGACACACCAAGGGAATGAATCCACATTGATTGAGTGCCTCCATTATGTTGTTGCTAGAAAATATCAATATTTTTAGTTTTGGATCTTCCAAATATAAAATCAACTCGTCAGGAAAGGTGTCTGTGATGGGTGCACTGCTCAGTGGAGGCTCTTGTTGTTCAATTCTAGAGAGGTGATATGCTACCACATTCTGAACTCTAGGCTTGTCTTTGATCTCCAAATTGATCTCTCGGAGGAGAAGAATCCACCTGATTAGTATAGGCTTGGCATACTTCTTCTACTATAAGTACATGATAGCAAGGTGGTCAGCATAGATGTTGACTTTAGATCCAAGAAGATATTATGTGAACTTCTCAAGAGAGAATACCACAAACAACAATTCTTTCTCTATAGTGTAATTACATTGAGCTTCATCTAGCGTCTTGCTGACTTAGTGAATGGCATATGGCGCCTTGTTTTTCCTTTGTCCTTAAAGAACCCCAACTGGAAATCCACCATGATCTCAAAAGGGAGAGACCAATTAAGTGACTGTAGTACTGGAGCTTGAGTGATTATCTCCTTCAATTGATTGAATGAAAGGAGAACCTACTGATCAACATGAAACTCGATTTCCTTGCACATCATATCTATGATAAGTTGGGTGATGCGGTTGGAACTACAAGGCCAACTTCTATGCCACGCTTGAAATTGATGTTACCCAACACAAATACTGCTATGACCATGAAATGGATCTTCTCCCAAGATAGCACAAGAAGGACCTCACGACATTTCTGAAGCACTCTATCCATGTGCTCAAGACACACATCGAAACTATCACCATAGACGGAGACGTCATCCATAAATAACTCGAAAAAACTGCTTATAATATCAGGAAAGAATATAAGCATGTTTATTTGGAATGTGGCAGGTGAATTACATAAACCAAAAGGCATTCTCCTAAAAGTGTAGGTGCGGGACGGGCAAGTGAAGGTAGGTTTCTATTGGTATTCTAGGATGATTGCCACTTGGTTGTACTGGAGTATCCATTCAGAAAGAAGAACTCCTTAACATACAATGTTTCCATTACTTGATCCATAAACAACATGGGGAAGTGGTCATTCTTTGTTTTTGCATTGAGGCAATGATAGTCAACACATATACGCCAGAATATTGGGTCCCAAGTAGAAATATCCTATCTTTTTTCATTTGTAACCACAATAAGCCCTGATTTATGTGGAACTACATGTAAAGGGCTCACCCATTTTGAATTAGATATGGGATAAATGAAGCCTATGTCACACCATTTCATGATTTCTTTCATTACTATGTCCTGTAAATTTGGGTTTAGCCTTCTTTGAAACTCTCGGGACTGTTAGACTTATGAGCCCTTGTCGAACCATTCTTACGATAAATGTTATTGTAATATTTATGTTTATCAATAAATGTTATTGATGTTTCACTCCCTTTCTGAAATTAAATGGATGAATGCACTATAAGGTCCCTCTGTACAATTAGGGTTATGTACCATGGCCATCTTGATGATCATATAGTCGTTGATTCACTAAATGAATCATAGAGGCCGGTGTTTGGATGAATATCTAAGGAATTAGATGGAAGACTCATCAAGCACCGTTAAATGATTGTTAAGAGATGATCTCCAGCCTGAGTAGGAGATGGCAATCCTTTCTCACATAGGTTGATATCTGACCGACCTCTTGATGCAGGTCCTCTGCATAGGAATAGTGATTTGGAGGTGTCAGATTAGTTAGGTCAATGGGTTGACTTAACGAGATCGAGATAACCTAAGTCCTATGTTGAATGTTGTAACAACATAGGCACGCATCCTCTGACCGGAGACAGATGTATTGTTGTATTTCTGAGTATGTACATTTGGCAGACCGATAGGTTGGTGGCCTAACCAAGGTCTATACACCGACGAACTGGTGTGCATATAAGGGCATATGAGCAATACGATCTCTCAAAGGGATCATGCAGTTTCACTTATGAACCGGAAGACATGATCTCACTCATGAGGTATTGGGAGCGATCAAATTCCATGCATGGTCGTCGTGCTTTGGAATCATGACATGAATTTCAAGGTATGATATATGCTTTGGGAAAGCTTATGATCGATACCAACTCCCAATGACCAAAATTAAGAAACTTAGTGATTAAACTCTGAAGAAGACAGTGTAAAATTGATCTTAATCTTCAGATTGATCATAGGTCTTCCAGTATGCAGGATGTACAGGTATTGGGAAAACCTGAGGGTGATGTGATCATAAACGATTGTATAACATGACGCTTCCAATCCGAGGGAGTGATGAAACAAGTCTAGATTTTAGTGACTCCTCTCAGTAGGGAAGCAATCTGATCTTGGCCCGAGTGTTGGACATTGGTCTGAATGTGATTCATATTCAATGAGAAGATTAGATTTGCGGTCTTGATTTAATCAAGCATCTGAGGTTCGTACGATCTGGATTTGAGATAATATCTCAATGTCCAAGTCACTATACGTGGAACAATACAATCGCCATGTCTTTATCTCCAAGCATATGCGGAGAAAGCACATTATTCTTGAAGAGGTTCAAGAATAATTCATTTGATGAACTACATATCCAAGCAAGAAGGACTTGATGATTAAATGAGATTTAATTGTCAAGCATAATATGAATAAAATTCATATTGTGAGGGTAATTACCCAAGATAATTAAATAGGATTTTATTATCAAGGATTGGAGAATGTGGATAATACTATCCACAATATTTGTGTATTATAAATATGATTTATAATATACATATATATTGAAGAGAGAGAGAGATTTCATAAATAACATTTGTTAATTATTAATGTGGATTGGATTCACATTAATTAATTAATTGGAAATGCAATTTACAAATTAGTTTGGGTTGTGAATGTGATTCACATAGTTTTCAATGGCATGATTGATATATTCACAAATTAATATGGAATTAATTTGGTGAATAATTTTGTGATAATGGTTGTTATAGAATTAGATTAGGAAATAATAAATAGAATAAAAAAGGGAGATAAAAATCACCACAAAAATAGGTGGGTGACGCCCCCTAAATTTGTTGGTGACTTAGTTATCACTTTTTTATTTTATGTTATTATCTCTTGATGATTAATTTATGTTAAATTATATTATGTTGATAATATTGCAACATATATTTAATTTAAATATAAATTAATGTTGTTGGTTTTAACCAACAACAATCATAGCCATTGATTATTACATAGAATCCTATGGCCGTTGGATCTATGTGTCCCATGGATTGAGATCCATTGGATCCCAAACTAATATAAAAGGAGGGCTAACCTAGACTTTCATGGTACATTATTTTAGTGTTGTAGAAGCCTACTACTCTCTCTCTCTCTCATTCTCGTCTACCATCTCTCTCTCAATTTCAAGTGGTCGTCCATCTTGAATATTGAGGTGGAGAGTATCTCGCCTTCACCTTCGACGACTCGAGGATCTCCTTCTTCTTTGGGGCTGCTTGCTATAAAGGAAGACGATGGATTTCGTTTGACGAAATCAGGGGATACATTGCTTGGATCTTCTTCGAGGATTGCGAGAGGAACGCGCCTCATCATCGCGCCCGCAAGTGCGTTCTTCGTGGATCAGACTTAAGACAGGAGGATCTCTTGTTTGGTATCTCACGATTACAACCACGCTCCACGAGGTATTCCTTATACTTTGTGGTTTGATGAAACAATCCGATAAGTGTTCTTGTGATCATGTGGTTTCATCTTTAGATTTAAAATTTTTAATTTCCGCCGAATTTAGCGACTAGTTGCTCCGATTGCATATGATGCGACCGACATGCTTCCGTGATGCGCTTAAAGATTCTCAATATCCTTCAAGTGATATCAGAGCCTTAGGTTGAATAAGGTTTTGGATATGATCCATAGACCTAGGACGACTTGGGTTTGAAAGGGTGGCGAAAGTTTTGTCGCATTTCAATTTTCGCGCCTCTGTTTAATTGAAATTTTTAGTACTGTTTAAATTATTTAAACACTAAATTTGCAATTGGATTTTGTTTCCCATTAAATAAGGAAACCATAGGATCTGCGTTTATGTAATTTGGACTTCATTTGCTCAAGATAAGGCCTTTTGAATATGCATGTATTCACTGTTGCGGGAACTGCAGATCTAATCGTGATTAATAAGTTAATTACTGTTTTGATCCGCCTCTAAATTCATGAATTATCACTTTATTTCTTTAATAAATCAAATCTGCAATCTTATGAAACTGATTTTGCAATTTTTTGATTTAAATTGATCAAGATAAGTTGATTTTGGTGATTGGGGGTCACTACTGGAAATTGACATCTTTTGATCATTAACCATTGTGATAAGTCATTCAAATATGTTGATGAAAATTAATTGTTAATTTTCTGAAATAATTAGTGATAAATATTTGTGAAATATTTAAAGAGATAATTATTTCATTGAATGACATTTGCCTAGACCATAATGATAAGATTGTTGATCTTGATCATTGGTTGACATGAAATCATCAACAAACATTTTTCATCAAAAACCTAAGTTTATCCTACAATAGTTGTAGGACAACTTTTACATGAAAAACCCTCTTGCTTGAATAGGATTGGGGATTTGTTTAGAAAATCTCTTTATAATATAATCAAAATTGTTTTTATGTATATTATATGGTATAATTTCGGTTGAAAAATCGATGAGCATCTCGAAGTACATGATGATCTATCTGGCATTATCCTTTCCTGAGGTGGATATGGTGCCTAGTCGGAGAGCATTGGGGTCGCGAGTTGCAACGTATGTGGTCCGTCCCACTCTCGTCGATACTGGCCAAGACAACGGGTAGGGGCTCGATAATGCCGGAGAGAGTCAAAATGTATTTTTCTAATTATTAAAATTCGAATAATACGTACTTTGAGATTATACCTACTATTCAAGTAATAATCAAGTATGTTGATTGATGATTGGATTAATGATTAATTTAATGTGATTAAATTAATTATATCCAATAAGCACTCTATTATGAATAGATGTGTATTTCCCTTAGAAGAATTAATTATGTGAATATGATTCACGATAATTAATTGTAAAATTTGAATAAGAAGATGGAGGATCACATAAGTGACATCCATGGTCTCCCGTCAAGGCGAAGGGTTCCGTCGCCAGGGATTGTATGTAGGAGACGCCAGTCCGAAGTGACAGATCTTATATGCAAGCGCATCTGGATCGGGCTCTTTACATCTCGAAAGAGTAAGGCCGTATGCGTAGTGACCCCAATATCGAGTCCTCATATTATTGGGGCGATATTGGATTGCACATAGCGAGTTATAATCCTGTTGACGGTTAGTTCAATTAGCAACGGGTCAACATCATCTTAGGGGTGGTGGGCCCGGGTGTTAAAGACCGAATTAGAAAATGCAAGTTGGACTTGCAAGGCGGAATGGGTTTCCGGTTCTTTTTATCGGAGTCATAAGTTCTCATATTATTGGGATGCGACAAAGATAGGAAAGGAGATACCAGATCTTGCTTGAGATATAGTGGTAAGTATATCTCTTATTTTGAAAGATAATTAGGGAACAATCTTTTAAAGTTGATACAACAAGACAAATTTGATTTAAAATGCATTAATCAAATTATTCTTAAAATGAATATATAATTATTTATATATTCTAATATAGTGCATTCTTAATTTCAGAAATTGAAGTCCATGAACCCACTTAGCAGGCTCCTGGAGGTCAACCAGTTGACCGGGCCAAATTATTCGGATTGGATCCGAAATTTGGATCTTGTCCTATCCACGGAGCGCGTCTCTTATGTATTGACCAAGGACAAGATAGAAAATCCTAAGATTGCGGAAGATAAATCATATAATGAGAAATATGATGAAGACCATAATCTGGCAAGGTGCTAAATCATTGGGTCATTGTCCAATGTGCTTCAGAAGCAACATGTGGAAATGAACCATTGCTAAGAGATTATGCTGAATATGAAGGAAATGTTGGTGACATAAACCGTACACAGCATTACAACGTGATGTAAGAGCTTATTTGCTGCAATATGCAGGAAGGGACCTCTATCAGAGAACACGTACTCAAAGTGTTTGGGTACCTCTCTGAATTGGAAACCCTGGGAGCCTACTTGGATTCTGAAATGCAAGCTGATTTCATTATCATGTCACTCCCTAAGTCTTTCAACAACTTTATCGTGTATTACCACATGAGCAAAGGCGACTTCATTAACGCTGGGCTGTTAGCTGCATTGAAGTCTGCGGAAGACGTCATGAAGAAGGACGACCCCTCTGCTAGTGCAGTGGTTGCACATGTGAGAGGAAAGCACGGGAGGAAGCAAGGTTCTCGAAAGGGCACGACCCAGAAGAGAAAGAAGAAGAATCAAGGAGTTAGTTCATCTTCTAGTGCTTCCACACTGATGACATCGAAAAAGTCCGATGTTTGTCACCACTGCAAGAAGCCAGGGAACTGGCGGCGTAACTGCCCAGATTACCCGAAGTCTACTAACAAAGGTAAAGCCCCTGCAGGAAACTAGGAATCTGGAGCATGGGGAGATAGTCATCCAGATGGGGTCTGATGCAAGTGTTGCAGCAGTCGCCGTCGGGACCTGCAGACTATAATTATCTAGTAGTCGAGTCATAGTACTTAAAGAGTGACTTTATGTACCTGAAGTTAGAAGGAATATGATATATGTATCTAAGTTAGTTAGAAATGGATATTCCTTCACTTTCTGTAATAAATTAATCATAAACCGTTATGATAAATATACTGCGGATGGTATTTTGACTTATGGTGGACTCTATGAATTGTGCATTGATGAATGTGTCATGAATGTTACTACCACTAATAATGGAAACCCCAAGAGATCCAGGGAGGATGGAAATCATTCGAATATGATTTGGCATCAAAGGCTTGGTCATTTATCTGCTAATAGGATCAATAGATTGATAAAGGATGGACCTTTAGATTTTCTACAGGTTCAATCTTTACCTACCTGCGAACACTGTATTCGAGGTAAAATAACTAGAGCACCTTTCCGTAACAAGGTTATGAGATGCGAATGTATTCTTGACCTAATATATACTGATGTAAGTGGTCCCTTCAGTACCACGACTAAAAATGGATATCGATATTATTTGACGTTTATTGATGACCATTCGTGATACGGGTTTATCTTCCTACTACGTCATAATTCTGAAACCTTTGAAAAGTTCAAAGAGTTCAAGGCTTTGGTTGAGAACCAAACCGATAGGAAGATCAAACGGATTTGATCTGACCAAGGTGGTGAGTATCTCTCATATGAATTTAAAGAATATCTTAAAGAGAATGGAATTGTCTCCAATCTCACTCCCCCTGGAACTCCCCAACTTATTGGTGTTGCTGAAAGATGCAAGAGGACCATCATGGACATGGTCCATTCAATGATGAACAAAGAACATTTACCTCTTAGTTTCTCGGGATATGCAGTAGAGACTGCAATTTATATCATGAACAAGATTCCTAGCAAGTCGATACCAAAGACTCCTCACGAGCTTTGGTATGGCACCAAACCTAGTGTTAAACACTTGAGGGTTTGGGGATGCTTGGTCCATGTGAAGAACATGGATGTAAGTATGCTAGAATCTCGCACTCGTGAGTGCTACTTCATTGGGTATGTTAAAGATGGTATTGGATACCAGCTTTATGACCTTGAGACCCAAAAGGTTTTTGTCTCTAGGGATGTAAAATTTCTGGAGGATGATTTCCCTAAAGGTCAAGATAGAAATGAAGTAGAGGAACTCATTGAATCCCCTGAGGATTCTGAGATTCCAGAACCAGAAACTGAGGAAATAAATGAAGATGAAATACCCATACCTCTTCGAAGGAGTTCGAGGGTGGTTGCACCACCTGAAAGGTATGGATTCCATGTATCAGGTGAGACTGATAATGATCCTTCTTTATTTGATGAAGCACTCGTGGATCAAGACATGGATAGATGGATGCTAGCAATGATGTCAGACATTGACTCCATGCATAAGAATGGTGTATGGACCCTAGAGGATCCACCTAAAGGGGTAAAACCCATTGGGTGTAAATGGATCTTCAAGAGAAAGAGGGGACCTGATGGGAAAGTAGAGACTTTCAAAGCACGGCTCATAGCAAAGGGCCACACACAGAGAGAAGGCATCGACTATGATGCGACATTCTCTCATGTGGCCATGCTTAAGTCCATCAGGATACTGCTAGCTATAGCTGCATCTCTTGACTATGACATCTGGCAGATGGACGTCAAGACAGCTTTTCTCAATGGATACCTCGAGGAGGATATATATATGGAGATGCCCCAGGGCTTCATAGTTGATGATGGTAAAGTATGCAAGCTGAAGAAATCCATCTATGGGCTCAAACAAGCTTCTCATAGCTAGAACATAAGATTTGACGAAACCATAAAGAGTTATGATTTTGTGCAGAATCCTGATGAACCTTGTGTGTACAAGAAGCTTAGTGGGAGTGCCATTTGTTCATCGTGCTTTACGTAGATGATATCCTTATCATTGGGAATGATACATGAATGATGATCAGTGTGAAGATTTGGCTATCCCATACCTTCGAGATGAAGGATCTTGGAGAAGCCTCTTACATCTTAGGCCTGAAGTTGTTCAGAAACTGAGAAAAGAGAATATTGGGATTATCACAACATAGATACATCAAGAAGATTCTTGAACGATTCCATATGGATAGTTCCAAGAAAGGATTCCTCCCCTTAGGACATGGTATCCATCTGTCTAAAGGGATGGCTCCTCAAAGTGTTGAGGAAAGGAAGGCCATGGCTGGATGCCCTTACGCATCAGTTGTAGGAAGCTTGATGTATGCCATGATGTGTACTAGGCCAGACATCTGCCATGCTGTGGGAGCAGTAAGTCGTTACCAATCCTGCTATGGAGAGAAACACTTGCATGCAGTAAAGAACATATTCAAATATCTAAGACGGATGCAAGATTACATCTTGGTCTATGGGGATGGTGATCTCCAAGTCTTGGGATATACAGATTCAGACTTCCAGTCAGATATTGATGATCGAAAGTCGACATTAGGGTTTGTGTTCCTATAGAACGGTGGCACTATGAACTGGAGAAGCAAGAAGCAGGACACTACGACAGATTCAACAAGAGAAGCCGAGTACATTACTGTATTGGATGCTGCGAAGGAGGCGGTGTGGTTGCGCAAGTTCATCTTGAAGCTTGGCGTAGTTTCCTCTAATACTCCCATCCTGTTACCTCTGCGATAACACGGGAGCCATTACCCAAGCAAAGGAACCCATGTGCCCTCAAAAGACCAAGCACATGGAAAGGAAATACAACATCATTCAGGAGATTCAAAAGCATGGTGATATCATCATCACCAAGGTGGCCTCTGCCGACAACAGTGCTGATCCTCTTACCAAACCTCTGACACAGAAGGTTTTTGACCAGCATGTAATGAGTATGGGTTTACGGATTGTACCTGAATGGTTCTGAGGGCTAGTGGGGGATTGTTAGACTTGTGAGCCCTTGGCGAACCATTCTTACAATAAATGTTATTGTAATATTTATTTATATCAAAAAAAGTTATCTATGTTTCACTCCCTTTCTGAAATTAAATGAATGAATGCACTATAAGGTCTCTCTGTACAATTAGGGTTATGTACCATGGCCATCTTGATGATCATATAGTGGTTGATTCATTAAATGAATCATAGAGGATGGTGTTTGGATGAATATCAAAGGAGTTAGATAGAGTACTCATCAAGCACCGTCAAATGATTGTTAAGAGATGATCTCCGACCTGAGTAGGAGATGGCAATCCTTTCTCACATAGGTTGATATCTGACCGACCTCTTGATGCAGGTCCTCTGCATAGGAATAGTGATTCGGAGGTATCAGATTAGTTAGGTCAATGGGTTGAATTAACAAGATCGAGATAACCTAAGTCCTATGTTGAATGCTGTCACAACATAGGCACGCATCCTCTGACTGGAGATAGATGTATTGTTGTATGTCTGAGTATGTACATTTGGCAGACCGATAGGTTGATGGCCTAACCAAGGTCTATACACCGACGAGCTGGTGTGAATATAAGGGCATATGAGCAATACGATCTCTCAAAGGGATCATACAGGTTCACTTATGAATCGGAAGACTTGAGATCACTCATGAGGTATTGGGACCGATCGAATTCCATGCATGGTCATCGTGCTTTGGAAGCATGACATGAATTTGAAGGTATGATATATGCTTTGGGAAAGCATATGACCGATACCAACTCCCAATGACCAAGATTGAGAAACTTAGTGATTAAACACTAAAGAAGACAGTGTAAACTCGATCTTAATCCTCAGATTGATCATGGGTCTCCCAATATGCAGGATGTATAGGTATTGGGAATACCTGTGAGTGATGTGATCATAAATGATTGTATAACCATGACGCTTCCATTCTGAGGGAGTGATGAAACAAGTCTGAATTTTAGTGACTCCTTTCAGTAAAGAAGCAATCTGATCTAGGTCCAAGTGTTGGACATTGGTCTAAATGTGATTCAGATGCAATGAGAGGATTAAATTTGCGGTCTTGATTAAACATCGCCCTGTCCTTATCTCCAAGCATCTGCGGAGAAAGCACATAATTCTTGAAGGGGTTCAAGAATAATTCATTTGATGAACTACATATCCAAGCAAGAAGGACTTGATGATTAAATGAGATTTAATTGTCAAGCATAATATGAATAAGATTCATATTGTGAGAATAATTATCCAAGATTATTAAATAGGATTTAATTATCAAGGATTGGAGAATGTGGATAATACTATCCATAATATTTGTGTATTATAAATATGATTTATAATATATATATATGTATATATATATTGAAGAGAGAGAGAGATTTTATAAATAGCATTTGTTAATTATTAATGTGGATTGGATTCACATTAATTAATTAATTTGAAATGCAATTTACAAATTAGTTTGGGTTGTGAATATGATTCACATATTTTTCAATGGCATGATCGAAATATTCACAAATTAATTTGGAATTAATTTGGTGAATAAATTTGTGATAATGGTTGTTACAAAATTAGATTAAGAAATAATAAATAGAATAAAAAGGGAGATAAAAATAACCACAAAAAAGGTGGCTTCACCTATAGGTGACGCCCCCTAAATTTTTGGGTGATTTAGTTATCACTTTTTTATTTTATTTTGTTATCTCTTGATGATTAATTTATGTTAAATTAAATTGTGTTGATAATATTGCAACATATATTTAATTTAAATATAAATTAATGTTGTTGGTTTTAACCAACAACAATCATAGCCATTGATTATTATATAGAATCCCATGGTCGTTGGATCTATGTGTCCCATGGATTGAGATCCATTGGATCCCAAACTAATATAAAAGGATGGCTAACCCAGCCTTCCGTGGTACATTATTTTAGAGTTGTAGAAGTCTACTACTACTCTCTCTCTCATTCTCGTCTACCACTCTCTCTCAATTTCAAGTGGCCATCCATCTTGAATATTGAGGAGGAGAGTATCTCGCCTTCGCCTTCGATGACTCGAGGATCTCCTTCTTCTTTGAGGCTGCTTGCTCTAAAGTAAGACAACAGATTTTGTTTGACAAAATCAGGGGATTCATTGCTTGGATCTTCATCGAGGATTACGGGAGGAACGCGACTCATCATCGCGCCCGCAAGTGCGTTCTTTGTGCATCAGACTTAAGACTGGAGGATCTCTTGTTTGGGATCTCACGATTACAACCACGCTCCAAGAGGTATTCCTTATACTTTGTCATTTGATGAAACAATCCGAGAAGTGTTCTCGTGATCATGTGGTTTCATCTTTAGATTTAAAAATTTTAATTTCCGCCGCATCTAGTGACTAGTGCGACTAGTTGCTCCGATTGCATATGATGCGATTGACACGCTTCCATGATGCGCTTAAGGATTCTCAATATCCTTCGGGGATGACTTGTCATCTGCTTCCAAGTAAATATGGTGTGAGCACAGAGCATGATTCATCCCGTAGAGGTTTGATACATGCTCGAGTGCCTAGCGAGTTTTCTTTAGATCCTCGAGAACTCAATATTCTTAACCCAGGCTCAGCATGTTGTTGATGATGGCCGGATACATGTTTACAACACCTATAAGGAAGCCATACCTGAGGCCTACTCAAAGTGTCTTTATTTAGAGATCTGATCTGGCATGCTTCTTGGCCACTTCAGAAACGGTGTTGCTTGGTGAATGATCTACTGAAAATTTAAAGGTACCGGTTACTTCATTGGATTATTGTTCAACTGACAATGTCTCGAACAAGTCTATAATGAATTCATCAAGATCATATTTGTATGGATCCTATGAATCAAATAGATACAATAGCAAATCGGACTCTGTCTCCCTAGTGATGTTGAAGCTTGTGTTGACTACGTTTTCCTGGTCCTCCTTGGGAGAGAGGATTTGCATGGTCCATGTGTTATTCGAAGAGAGTTTCGTATTTTTGATCTCTGCAATAAAGCCACAGTATTCTTTAGGTGGTGCTGCATGACTTTCATCAGATGCAACTTTTGGCTCACTAACCATGTCTATAGTAGCACTACTATTGGTCGAGCTGAACATGGTCTTCCTAGACCCATAGTCAACCATGGTCTCTGCAGTACACAAGAATAAATGTCCTTGGATAATTGGGGATAATGGTGCAGGAGAGTCCATATTGTTAGCCATGTGAGCCCGAGGTGAACCATTTTTACAATAAATATTATTGTAATTTTTTATTTATGAATAAATGTTATTGATTCTTTCAGTCCCTATCTGAGAATAAATGAATGAATGCACTATAATATCCCTTTGTACAAATAGGGTTATGTACCATGGCCATCTTAATAATCATACAACTGTTGATTCAATAATTGAATCCTAGAGACTAGTGCTTGGATGAATATCTAAGGAGTTAGATTGAGGACTCATCAAGCATCGTCAAATGAGTATAAGAGATAATCTACAGCCTGAGTAGGAGATGGCGATCCTCATTAGGTTGATATCCGATCGACCTCACCATGTAGGTCCTCTACATGGGAATAGAGATTAAGCAGTCAGATTACTTAGGTCAAATGGTTGACTTAACGAGATCAACAAAACCAAAGTCCAATGTCTTACACTGTCACGACATAGACACTCATCTTCCAAGCAGAGACAGATGTTGTCTGAGTGTGTACATTTGGCAGACCAATAGGTTGATGACCTAGACAAGGTCTATACGCCGGCGAGCTGGTGTGCATATGAGGGCATATCAGTAATCTCTCGAAGGGTCCATATAGGTTCACTTGTGAACCAGAAGACATGAGCTCACTCATGAGGTGTTGGGACCAATCAAATTCCATGCATGGTCGTCGTGCTTTGGAATCATGACAAGAATTTGTAGGTGTGATATATGCTTTGGAAAATCATATGATTGATACCAACTCCCAATAACCAAGACTCAGAAATTTGATGATGAAACCCTAAAGATGACATTGTAGAATTGATCTATATTATCATAGGTCTTCCAGTATGCAGGATGTACAAGTATTAGGCATACCTGAGAGTGATGTGATCATAAATGATTGTATAACCATGATGCTTCCATTTCTAGGGAGTGATGAAATAGGTCTAGATTTCAGTGTCTCCTCTCTGTAGAGAAGCAATGTACTGAATGAGATTTAGATGCAATAAGAAGATTAGATTTAGGGCCTTGATTTAATTAAGAATCCATGAGAGGTTCATGGGATCTAGATTTAACATGTGATCTTAATATCCAAGTCACCATACGTGGAATATACAATCTCCCTGTCCTTATCTCCAAGTATCTGGGGAGAAAGTGCATTGTTCTTGAAAGAGTTCAAGAATAATTCCATTGTTGAAATTATATCCAAGCATTGCGAAATATATAAATGTGATTTAATTATCATGAATAATGAGAATTTGATTCATATTATTTGGATGCATGAGAATGATTATCCAATATAATTAAATGCGATTTAATTATTATTGATATGAATAATGTGGATAGCACTATCCAATAATTCATATTATAAATGTGATTTATAATATATTAGAGAGAGATTAATTGTGATTTATATTTGTTTATTAATTATTGATGTGAGTTGGATTCACACTGGATTATTAATTGAAAAAATAATTACATAAAATTACCTTTTTTGGGGTTGTGAATGTTATTCACATAATTCCAATTGCATGATTACAATCTTCACAATATAATTGTGAGTTATCCTTGTAATATAATCTTGGAAATTACATGAGATAGTGTAATCTCCTGACTTGGAATGAGATTGATTCATCCCAAGTCAAGAGGGTGGACGACCACATTGTCCCAAGTGGACTTGGTGGTCGTCCCCTCCTTTTAAGGGATAAGCCAATCTCTTCCACCATTATCTCCAAGATTAAATGATTTAATTTTGAAAATTGATTAAATTAATTTATCAATATATATTAATTTAAATTAAATCAATTATTGTTGTGTTTTTAGCAACATAAATCATGGTCATTGGATTAATGACAAATCAACCTCATCTGTTAATTTAGTGTTGACTACGGATTGGGATCCATGGACTCCCAAAACCCTATAAAAGAAGAAGCCACCCTTGCTCTTCAATTACACAATCTCGACAAAGTCTCTCTCTCTCTCTCTCTTATTTCTCATGCCAACTCTTCTCCCTCTCCTTGAGTGGTCATCCACTTTTCATATAGAGAGAAGGTTCTCTTCGTCGTTGCATCACCGTTGTGTTGTTGTTTTGATGACTCTCGGATCTCCATATTCTTTAGTGCATCTCACGCATGAAGAAGGGGTTCGATCTCGTGAGATAAGATCAGGAGATACATTGCTTGGATCACTAGGATTGCAAGAAGCATGCCACTCCTCTCCACGCTCGCAAGCGTCTCCTTTGACGGATCAGACTTGAAACAGGAGGTCTCTTCTCTTAGAGGCTTGATAGCAACCGGGCTACAAGAGGTATTACTTTACCAATTATGTGGTTATATTAAACGATCCAAGAAGTTCTCTTGGATCATGTGGTTTCATCTATTTAAAAGTTTTTAAATTTCGGTGCATCGAGCAACTAATGCAACTAGTCGCTCTCGATCATATACGATATGATCCACATGCTTATGTGATGCACTTGAGGATTCTTCCATAATCCTTCAAATGGAATCAGAGCCTTAGGTTGGAGGTTTTGGATACGATCCATAAACCTAAGAAGACTTGGGTTCATTAGGGCTTGTGAAAATTTTACTGCATTTCATTTTCATAGACCTAGTTTGTGAATATTTTCAGCCCTGTTTAAAATGTTTAAACACGAAATTATTACATGTAAAATATTCTTCATTAAATAAGGAAATCGTGGGATTTGAGTTTGCATGATTTGGAATATGATAACTCTTGTTATGATCTTTTAATGAACATATATCTGTTGTTTCGGGGATGGAGAAACTTGACGTAATT
The DNA here is from genome assembly GCA_037367405.1 of Ottelia alismoides. Taxonomy (NCBI): domain Eukaryota; kingdom Viridiplantae; phylum Streptophyta; class Magnoliopsida; order Alismatales; family Hydrocharitaceae; genus Ottelia; species Ottelia alismoides. The sequence continues at coordinate 151,633 of JAZKJV010002794.1, read as the reverse complement.
AAAGTGTTAGTTACTATTTTTAAACGCTGGTAAATGCATGATAATCATTGTTTCCTATTATAAATCAAATTGGAAAACTATGTAAACTTACTTTTCTTAATTTGGATTTAAAATGATCGAGATATCATAATTTTAGTGAGTGAGGGTCACTGTTCTAATCAAGAACCTTGAAGAAATTAGTCAAATTGATGTTTAATTTCCTAGAATAACTATGGATAAATATTTGAGAAATATTTGATGATAATTATTTCCTTAAATGACATTACCTTAACCAATAGTTTATTAGATATGAACTAGATCATAAATTGGTTACACGATCATCATTCAATAAATAAACGTGCTTCAATAGGATTGGGAATTTGTTTAGCAAATTTCCTTATAATCAAAATGGTTTTGATTATTACTATATGGTATAACTTCGGTTGAAAAATCAATTATCATCTCAAGTACATAATTATCAAATTGGCATTATCTTTTCCTAAAGCGGATATGGTGTCTAGTCAGGGAGTGTCAGGGTAGCAAATTGCACTATGTGCCATCTATCCCACTCCTGTTGGTACTAGCCATGACAACGGGTTGGTAAGGAAAGATGCTAGAGAGATCATGATGTATTTTTCCTAATTATTAAAATTCTAATAATACGTACTTTGAGATTATACCATCCTTTCAAGTAACAATCAAGTTTGTTCATTCGATTGGATTGATAATTGATTTAATGTAATTAAATGAATTATATCAAATTAAAACACTCTACTATAAAATAGATGTTTATTTCCCTTTGAAGAATTAATTATGTAGATGTGATTCGTGATAATTAATAAGAATTTGAATATAAGGTGGAGGATCACATAAGTGACATCCATGGTCTCATGTCAAGGTGAAGGTTCCGTCGCCAGGTATTGTATGTAGGAGATGCATGACTGAAGTGACCGCTATTGCATACAAGCGCATCTGATCAGACTCTTTGCTTCTTGAAATAGTTGGGTTGTATGAGTAGTGACCCCAATATCGGGTCCTCGTTTTATAAGGGTGATATTGGATTGCACATCGTGAGTTTTAAGCCTATTGATAGTTGGTTCAATTAGCGATGGGTCAACATCATCGTAGGGGTGGTGGGCTCGGGCGTTAAAGACCGAATTGGGAAATGCAAGTTGGACTTGCAAGGCGAAATGTGTTTCCGCTTCTTTTTATCCGAGTCACAAATTCTCATACTATTGGTATGTGACATAGGTAAAGAGCATATCGTAATTCTTTTTAGTTATATAGAGGTAAGTATATGTATTGCTTTGAAAGTGATTAAGGAAATGGACTTTCAAATTTGAAAAAGCAAGACTAATTTGACTAGAAATTCCTTAATCAAAGAAATACAATTGAATATAATTTTATTATATATTCTAATATAGTGCATTCTTAATTTCAGAAAGGGAAGTCCATGAACCCTCTAAGCAGGCTCTTGGAGGTCTATCAATTTACCAGGCCAAATTATTCAGATTGGATCTGAAATTTGGATCTTGTCCTTTCTGCTATGCGCATCTCAAACGTGCTAACAAAGGACAAGTGCACATACCTGTAGAATCTGGAAGAAATTTCATATAATGATGATGAAGATCAAAATTTTGCAAGATGTCACATTCTGGGTTCACTGTCCAATGTGTTTAAGAAAAAGCATGTGGACAGGAACACTTGCCAAGAGATCATGTTGAATCTGAAAGAAATGGTTGGTGACGTAAACCACACATAACATTATAATGTAATGAAAGAGCTTATTTGCTGCAAGAAGTAGGAGGGGACCTATGTCAGAGAACATGTACTCAAAATGTTTGGGTACCTCTCTGAACTGGAAACCTTGGGAGCCTTCATGGATTCAGACATGCATGTTGACTTCATTCTGCTCTCGCTCCCTAATTCTTTCAACAACTTTGTGGTCATGTTCCATATGAGAAAGGTTGATTTTACCAACACTAGATATTGGTTGCATTAAAGTCGGCTGAAGATGTAATGAAGAAGGATGGCCCCTCTGCCAGTGCAATGGTTGAACATGTCAAAGGAAAGCACGGTGGGAAGCAAGGTTCTCAGAAGGGTACAATACAGAAGAGAAAGAAGAAGTGTCAAGGTGTTGGCTCATCTTCCAATGCACCCACATTGATAGCGTTGAAGAAAACCGACGTATGTCACCATTGCAAGAAGAGGAGCACTAGAAGCATAATTTCCTGGAATACCTAAAGTCCGCCAACAAAGGTAAAGCCCCAGAGGATATGAAATCTACTTTTATTATTGAAACTAGTTTTGTCATTGGACGAGAAGGAATTTGGATTATAGATTCTGGTTCTTTTGTTCATGTATGCAAATTTTTGCATCTATTTCAGGAACTGAGAGTCTAGATGACAGGGAAGTAATCATCCAGATGGGATCTTATGCAAGCGTTACAACAGTCGTCGTCGGGACCTGCCGACTATCATTATCTAGTGGAAGAGTCCAGGTACTTAAAGAGTATCTTTATGTATCTGATGTCAGGAGGAATTTAATATATGTGTATCTAATCTTGTTAGAAGCGGATATTCATTCCTTTTCTGCAATAAACAAGTCATAAGTCATTATTATAAAGCATTTTGTGTATGGCATTTTGACTTCTAGTGTACTCTGTTATTTATGCATTAATGAACATGTTGTGAATGTTACTACCACTAATAAATACCTCAAAAGATCAAGGGAAGATGGAAATCATTCGAATAAGATCAAAGGCTTGGTCATTTATTGATAGTATCTATAGATTAGTAAAGGATGGACCCTTAGATTTTCTGCAGGTTCAATCTTTTCCTGCCTGCAAATGTTGTATTCGAGGTAAAATGATTAGGATGCCTTTTCGTAACAAGGTTACATGATGCAAATGTATTCTTGACCTAATACATGCTGATGTATGTGGTCCCTTTAGTACCGAGGCTCAAAATGGATATTGATATTATTTGACATTTATTGATGACCATTCACGATACGAGTTTATCTTCTTATACATCATAAATCTTAATCCTTTGAAAACTTCAAAGACATCAAGGATTTGGTTAAGAACCAAATCGATAGGAAGATTAAACAGATTTGATCTAACTGAGGTGGCAAGTACCTTCTAGACAAATTCTGGGAATACCATAAAGAGAATGGAATTGTCTCCAATCTTCTTCCACATGGAACCCCTTAACTTAATGGTGTTGTTGAAAGACAGAACAGAACGATCATGGACATGGCTCGTTCAATGATGAGCAAAGCACAATTACTTCTTAGTTTCTAGGGTTATGTCGTAGAGACTGCATTATGTATCCAGAACAAAATTCCTATCAAGTCTGTACCTAAGACCCCTCATGAGCTCTGGTATGGAACCAAACCTAGTGTTAATGGGGTTGTTTGGTGCATGCAAAGAAGTGGATGCAAGTTAACTGAGCACTTGCTCTCGTGAGTGTTACTTCATTGGGTATGTTAAAGATGGTATTGGATACCAGTTTTATGACCCTAAGACCAAGAAGGTTTCCATCTCTAGAGATGTGAGATTTCTAGAGGATGACTTCCTTAAAGGTTATAACAAAAATGAAGTATAGGAACTCGCAGAGTCCTTTGAGGAGTATGAGCTTCGTGGAATAAAAACTGAAGAGATAAATAAAGAGGAAATACCCATACCTCTTTGAAGGCGTTTGAGGGTGGTTGTGCCACCAGAAAGGTATGGATTCCATGTGTCAGATAAGACTGGCATGTTGGACATGTGACCCACGGCGAGCCATTATGCAATAAATGTTATTGCGAATATCATTCCCTGATCTGAAATGAAGAGTAAATAATTTGCATAATAGGTCCCTCTGTACAATTAGGGTTATGTACCAAGGCTGCCTTAATGATCATACAGCTGTTGATTCAATTATTGAATCATAGAGGCTGGTGTTTGGATGAATATCTAAAGGGTTAGATTGAGGACTCATCAAGCACCGTCAAATGATTATTAAGATGTGATCTCCAGCATGAGTAGGAGATGGCAATCCTTTCTCACATAGGCTGATATCTGACCGACCTCTTGATGCAGGTCCTCTGCATAGGAATAGAGATTCGGAGGTGTCAGATTAGTTAGGTCAAAGAGTTGACTTAACGAGATCGAGATAACCTAAGTCCTATGTTGAATGCTGTCACAACATAGGCACGCATCCTCTGACCGGAGACAGATGTGTTACTATATGTCTGAGTGTGTACATTTAGCAGACCAATAGGTTGCTGACCTAACCAAGGTCTATACACCGGCGTGCTGGTGTGCATGTAAGGGCATATGAGTAATACGATCTCTCAAAGGGATCATACAGGTTCACTACTGAACCGGAAGACACGAGCTCCCTCATGAGATATTGGGAAGAATCAAATTCCGTGCACGGTCGTCTTGCTTTGGAAGCTTGACTGAATTTGTAGGTTTGATATATACTTTTGGAAAGTATATGATCAAGACCTAAGTATGATATATGCTTTTGGAAAGTATATGATCGATACCAAATCCCAATGATCAAATGAGAAACTTAGTGATCAAACCTTGAAGAAGACAGTGTAAAATTGATCTTGATCTTCGGGTTGACCATGGGTCTTCCAGTATGCAGGATGTACAGGTATTGGGAATACCTGAGGGTGATGTGATCATAAACGATTGTATATCCATGACGCTTCCATTCCGAGGGAGTGATGAAACAGGTCTGGATTTTAGTGACTCCTCTCAGTAGAGAAGCAATCTGATCTTAGTCCAAATATTGGACATTGGTCTGAATGAGATTCAGATTCAATGAGAAGATTAGATTTGCGGTCTAGATTTAATCAAGCATCTGTGGGAGGTTCGTAAGATCTGGATTTGAGATAAGATCTCAATATCCAAGTCACTATACGTGGAATAATACAATCGCCCTGTCCTTATCTCCAAGTATCTGCGGAGAAAGCACATTATTCTTGAAGGAATTCAAGAATAATTCATTTGATGAATTCCATATCCAAGCAAGAAGAACTTGATGATTAAATGAGATTTAATTATCAAGCTTAATATGATTATGATTCATATTGTGAGAATTATTATCCAAGATAATTAAATGAGATTTAATTATCAAGGATTAGAGAATGTGGATAATACTATCCATGATATATGTGTATTATAAATATGATTTATAATACATATATTGAAGAGAGAGAATCTATGTAAATAGCATTTGTTAATTAATAGTGTGGATTGGATTCACATTAATTAATTAATTGGAAGTGTAATTTACAAATTAGTTTGGGTTGTGAATATGAGTCACATAATGTTCAATGGCATGATTGAAATATTCACAAATTAATTTGGAATTAATTTGGTGAATAATTTTGTGATAATTGTTATTGCAAAATTAATTAAGAAATAATAAGATAAAATAAAAAGGAGACAAATTAACCACCTAAATAAGAGGTGGCGCCACCTATGACTCATTCATAGGTGACGCCCCCTATGATTTAGGGAGGTTAGTTGACTCCCTTTTGTTGTCACATTATCTCTTAATTAGTTAAATTAAATTATGTTGATAATGTTGCAACATATTTTAATTTAAATTAATGTTGTTGGTTTTAACCAACAACAATCATAGCCATTGATTTTACATGGACCAAGCCTGGCCATTGGATCCATGTGTCCCATGGATTGAGATCCATTGGATCCTAAACTAATATAAAAGGAGGGCTAGGGTATCCAAGGAAGAACATAATCAAGAGTTGTAAATGGTTGCAACTCTCTCTCTCTCTCTCATATTCTCGCCCTCTCTCTTTCTCTCCTCCAAAAGATGGTCGTCCATCTTGTGTTGAGAAAGGAGAGACTCTCGGTTTCTTCTTCGACGACTCAAGGATCTTCTTCTTCTCTGGAGTTTCTTACTCTAAAGAAAGACAACGGATTTTGTTTGACGAAATCGGGGAAGCCATGCTTGGATCTTCATCGAGGATTGCGGGGAGGAACGTGACTCATCATCGCGCCCGCAAGTGCATTCTTGATGGTTTGATGAAACGATCCGAGAAGTGTTCTCGTGATCATGTGGTTTCATCTTTAGTTTTAAAAAATTTTAATTTCTGCTGCATCTAGCGACTAGTGCGACTAGTTGCCCCGATTGCATACGATGCGATCGACATGCTTCCGTTATGCGCTTGAGGATTCTCAATATCCTTCAAGTGGTATCAGAGCCATAGGTCGAATAAGGTTTTGGATATAATCCATAGACCTTAGACGATTTGGATCTTGAAAGGGTTGCGAAATTTTTACTGCATTTCAATTTTCACACCTCTGTCTAATTGAATTTTTCAGTACTGTTTAAGATGTTTAAACACGAAATTTTCAATTAGATTTTGTTCCCCATTAATCAAGGAAACCATAGAACTTGAGTTTACTAAATTTGGACTTCATTTGCTCAAGATATGGCTTTTTGAATATGACTATATTCACTGTTGCGGGAACTGCGGATTTGAACGTGATTAATGAGATAATTACGGTTTTAATCCGTCTTGAAATGCGTGAATTATCACTTGGGTTCTTTAGTAAATCAAATAAGCAATCTTTGGAAACTGAGTTTGCATTTTTTGGATTTAAATTGATCAAGATAAGTTAATTTTAGTGATTGGGGGTCACTGCTGGAAATTAACAATTTTGATCTTGAACCTTGTGATATGTCATTCAATTATCATGATGAAAATTAATTGTTAATTTTCTGGAATAATTAGTGATAAATATTTGTGAAATATTTAAAGATATAATTATTTCATTGAATGACACTTGCCTAAACCACAATGATGAGATATTAGATCTTGATCATTGGTTCATCAACAAACATTGCTTTCATGAAAACCATAGTTTATCCTACAATTGTTGTAGGACAACTTTTACATGAAAAACCCTTTTTGCTTGAATAGGATTGGGGATTTGTCTAGAAAATCTCCTTATAATCAAAAATGTTTTGATTTATATTATATGGTATAATTTCGGTTGAAAAACTGATGAACATCTCAAAGTACATGATGGTCTATCTGGTATTATCCTTTCCCGAGGCGGATGTGGTGCCTAGTCGGAGAGCATTGGGGTAGCGGGTTGCAATGTATGTGGTCCGTCCCACTCTCGTCGGTACTGACCATGACAACGGGTAGGGACTGTATGATACTGGAGACATACAATGTGTATTTTTCTAATTTTTAAAATTCGAATAATACGTACTTTGAGTATATACCTACTATTCAAGTAAAAGACATGTTTGTTGATTGATGATTGGATTAATGATTAATTTAATATGATTAAATTAATTATATCCAATAAAACACTCTATTTTGAACAGATGTGTATTTTCCTTGGAAGAATTAATTATGTGAATATGATTCACGATAATTAATTACAATTTGAATATGAGGTGGAGGATCACATAAGTGACATCCATGGTCTCCCGTCAAGGCGAAGGGTTCTGTCGCCAGGGATTGTATGTAGGAGACGCCTGTCCGAAGTGACAGATCCTATATGCAAGCGCATCTGGATCGGGCTCTTTGCTTCTCGAAAGAGTAAGGCTATATGCATAGTGACCCCAATATCGAGTCCTCATATTATTGGGGCAATATTGGATTGCGCATAGCGAGTTCTAGTCCTGTTGACGGCTGGTTCAATTAGCAACGGGTCAACATCATCTTAGGGGTGGTGGGCCCAGGTGTTAAAGACCAAATTGGGAATGTAAGTTGAACTTGCAAGGTGGAATGAGTTCCCGCTTCTTTTTATTGGAGTCGTAAGTTCTCATATTATTGGGATGCGACAAAGATAGGAAAGGAGATCCCAGATCTTGCTAGAGATATAATGGTAAGAATATCTCTTACATTGAAAGTGATTAAGGGAATGAACTTTCAGTGTTGACAAGGCAAGACAACTTTGATATAAAAATTCCTAAATTAAAGTAAAACATGTATATATAATATATATACCCTTATGCAAATTTCTTATTTCAGATAATCCTTCATAAAACCCATTCAATGTTATACTCAATGATAACCAGTAAAAATATCTTGGATTGGACTCGTGATCCAGATATTGTACTTGCAATTGGACACATAATGTATGTGGTTGCAGTGTGCAAGTTCCCTCAACATAATGAGGAAGGGCAATTAAATAAGACAATAAGACATCGCCTTAGGGTTTGTATGTCTCTGTAATCTTGATCCTTCATCGAGTGTACTTTGGAAGTGACATGTCGATGGTGATCGTAATTGTCGAATAATCCTTATAAAATAAAAGAAGATATTTTGGCATACATATGTGCTCTAGACATTTAATCATGAATGACATGGTTCTCTGCATTATGCAGAATGGTGGCTCGAAAGAGATGATGTATTCAAAATGTTTGAATACCTACCTGAACCTAAGTCTCCAAGAGTTAAGATGAATGTAGATATGATGAGTGTCATCATTCTACTATCTATACTCAAGTCATTCATGAAGCTTTATGATATTCATATTGTATGAATTTAGTGAAGCATGTATAAATGTTGAAATGCTCTTACATTGAATTCTTTTGAATTTAACATAAGAGATCCTTAGTCTTAGGAAATGGTTGTTTATAGATTAAGAGAGTGTAGTGGAAGCATGGGTCGGACCCGAGTAAGAAGGAAAGTCAAAGAGTTGACCTACTTCTGTGACTTCCATATGACATCCAAAGAGTTGGATGAATGCCAATACTGCAATATGTTGATGTGTTAATAGTACGACTATCAAGTCTGTCTAAAATCCTTAGTGAAGGACTCAGATAGAGCATCAGAATAATCTACATATAATCATTGACTCTGACTTTATTATTTCATAAGATAAAGTCTGACAATTGTATCCCAATCTTCTAATGACATTTGCAATTGGTTGCATATATATTAGAAGATTAGAAATTTGATCTTAAGGTTTAGTAGTCATCTACATGGATATTACTGTAATTGTTGTAGCAATCTCTATTGGATAGATAGACTTCATATTCTCAGTGGGAGAGCCCTTAGTCTTAGAGAATGTCTCTATGACCTAGATATTAGAATAACCCCATTGTTTGTTTCTAAATGTTGGAAACAAACATGAATTCTGAGATAGAACTGTCATAAAGAGTTATGATGGAAATATTTCAGATAGTAATCTAACATCTAGTGGACTCCACAAAATTAGAATATTAATGAATGGTTCATTAAGATTTCTAATACTGAAAATCAAACCTTATAAGATCAATAGGAGGATGAAGATCATTTGACAATGATCTGACATCAAGCCTTGGACATTTGTCTGCTGATGAGATCAATAGACTAGTAAGATATGAAACTTTAGAATGTCTAAAATTTCAAATCTTACATACTTGTGAATATTGTATTCAAAGTAAAATGTCCAATACACCCTTCTCTGGGAATGGTGTTAGATGTCGAGGTATTCAAGATCTCATACATATTGATGTATGTAGATCATCTATATCATAGTAAACATTATGGATATGTGATATCTATTGATGATTATGTATGATATGAGATTTCTTCTCTTCACCTGAGAAACCTTTGAAATGTTCAAAGATTTCACAATTTGTTTTAGAACCAAAGTTTGAAGAAAGATGAAATGAATTTAATCTAACCTAGGTAGCTTGTACCTATTAGATAAAATTCAAAGAATACCTTATGGAGATATGAATATCATTTCTATCTCACTCCTCCTGATAAACCTGAACTCAATAGAGTTGTAGGGAGATACAATTGGATGATGTGTGACATGATTTGATCAATGATGAATTTTAGCATAATTATCCTCTTAGTTTCCTGGTATATATGTGTAGTAGAGACTACAATATATATCCTTAATAAGGTTCCATGGATGTAAGCTGGAATCTAGCACTTGAGAGTGCTACTTCATTAGGAAAATAAAGTATGGTATTGGATACCTACTTTATGAACTTGAGATTCTTAAAAGATCTCATCTCTGAGAATGTGATTCCTGGAGGATTGAGACTCTTGAGAATCAAGATGAAAATGAAGTAAAGGAACTCATTTAATCTTGAGAAGATAATGAGGCTCCTGAAATCGGAAACTAAAAGGACAATTAAAGATGAAACATTAATACCTCTTCGAATGAGTTTGAGGATGTATTCCATGTGTCAGCCAAGTCTGACAATGATCGGACTTCATGTGATGAAGCTCCTAAGGATCATGACATGGAATGATGGATATTAGCAATAAAGTCTAAAGTAGACTTCATATACAAATGTTGTATATGGACCCTCGAGGATCCACCTATAAGGGTTAGACCCATTAAGGTGTAAATGGATCTTCAAGAGAAAGGGAACCTGATGAAAAGGTAGAGACCTTCAAAGCTCGGTTCGTAGCCATGAGCTACACACTATAAGAAAAGACATTGCTTGCAATGTGACTTTCTCTTCGATAATCGTGCTTAAACTCATCAGAATATTGCTAACCCTAGCTACACAACTTGACTGTTGCATCTTCAAGATGTAATTCAAGATTGCATTCCTCTAAAGAATACCTCTTTGAGGATATTCACATGAAGTAGCCCCAGGGCTTCATGATTTTGGAAAGTAAGGTGTGAAAGCTAAAGAAATCCATCTGTGGACTCAAATAAGCTTCTTGTTGTTGGAACATAAGATTTGATGAAATTATAAATGTTATGATTTCAAATAGAATCTTGATGAACCATGTGAAGCTTAGTGGGAGTGCCATTGTGTTCATCATGCTAAATGTAGATAATATCCTACTCATTTGGAATGATATAAGGATGATAATAAGTGTTTTATACACTGGCTATTCCATACCTTGAGATATGATCTCAAAGATGCCTCTTGGATCTTAGTTCTGAAGTTGTTCAGAAGCAAAGAAAAGAGGGTATTGGGATTGTCACATTTGTAGTACACCTTGGACATTTTCCATTCTTGGAAATTCCTAGAAAGGCTTCCTTTCCCTTGAGATTTGATACTAACCTATCTAAAGGGATAACACCTCAAAGAGTTGAGGAAGTGAATGCTAGAACTGCTTGCACTTGTGCATTAGTTACGAGAAGCTAAGTATGCTAGATGTGTACAAAAGCCAGATGTCTGCCATGCAGTGGGAGTAGTAAACTGTTACTAATCCTACTATGGAGAAAGAACACTTGATTGCAGTAATAAAAATGTCTTCATAGATGACAAGATTTTTGAGATAGTGATCTCAAAGTCATATCTTCAAAAAAAATTAAGACTTTTAGATAGAGATCTAAAAGGTCTTAACTGTGGATACCTTGAGAGATAGTGATCTCCCGGAATAAGGGTATTCTGATAAGGATTATGGAAATACTGGTTATAATAATAATTGAGCAATAGTGTCAAGGACTCTATAACTGCTTTGAATAGATTGAGTATAGGTTGCATTAGATGCAACATTCGCATTGGATGCGAGCACTGTTACTTAGGGATATGCAAGTGCCGTAAAAGGACTTGGAATAGTCTTTTGGGAACAGAGTGACTGATCGGCTTACCTAGCTATTTTTTCTAAAATAGCCTATGATTGTCACATGAGTGTAGGTTTAAATGATTAGCCCATTAATGGCTCTTTGGGCTAGTGGGAGATTGTTGGACATGTGAGCCCACGACGAGCCATTATGCAATAAATGTTATTGCTAATATCATTCCCTGATTTGAAATGAAGAATAAATAATTTGCATAATAGGTCCCTCTATACAATTAGGGTTATGTACCATGGCTGTCTTAATGATCATACAACTGTTTATTCAATTATTGAATCATAGAGGCTGGTGTTTGGATGAATATCTAAAGGGTTAGATTGAGGACTCATCAAGCACCGTCAAATGATTATTAAGATGTGATCTCCAGCCTGAGTAGGAGATGGCAATCCTTTCTCACATAGGCTGATATCTGACCGACCTCTTGATGCAAGTCCTCTGCATAGGAATAGAGATTCAGAAGTGTCAGATTAGTTAGGTTAAAGAGTTGACTTAACGAGATCGAGATAACTTAAGTCCTATGTTGAATGCTGTCACAACATAGGCACGCATCCTCTGACCGGAGACAGATGTGTTACTATATGTCTGAGTGTGTACATTTGGCAGACCAATAGGTTGATGACCTAACCAAGGTCTATACACCGGCGCGCTGGTGTGCATGTAAGGGCATATGAGTAATACGATCTCTCAAAGGGATCATACAAGTTCACTACTGAACCGGAAGACACGAGCTCACTCATGAGATGTTGGGAAGAATCAAATTCCGTGCACGGTCGTCTTGCTTTGGAAGCTTGACTGAATTTGTAGGTTTGATATATACTTTTGGAAAGTATATGATCAAGACCTAGGTATGATATATGCTTTTGGAAGGATATGATCGATACCAAATCCCAATGATCAAATGAGAAACTTAGTGATCAAACCTTGAAGAAGACAGTGTAAAATTGATCTTGATCTTCGGGTTGACCATGGGTCTTCCAGTATGCAGGATGTACATGTATTGGGAATACCTGAGGGTGATGTGATCATAAACGATTGTATATCCATGACGCTTCCATTCCGAGGGAGTGATGAAACAGGTCTGGATTTTAGTGACTCCTCTCAGTTGAGAAGCAATCTGATCTTAGTCCAAATATTGGACATTGGTCTGAATGAGATTCAGATACAATGAGAAGATTAGATTTGCGGTCTAGATTTAATCAAGCATCTGTGGGAGGTTCGTAAGATATGGATTTGAGATAAGATCTTGATGAGTCCGAAATTGTTGCGTTAAGTATGTGTTTTTATCTTTGGAGTGTGGAAATAATTAAAGTCGTTCATTGTAGGCGGCGATCGGAAACAGTCAAGAAATAACCACAATTTTTAATCAAATTTAATCAAGTGGTTTTTATGTTTATTTTACTTGGGCAAGTCCCAAGGTCGATCACAAGGAGGCAAAGGAACAACCTGGAGTTGTGTCTATCCAATTTTGAGCTTGGTTTTCAAGGCGGTCTTTTTTTGGAATTTTTCAATGCAATAATGGATACGAAATGCAGTTTTGGCCTATTTTAGGGACTAAAATGTAAATTTCAATCAACCGATGTCCGAAAAATACGAAACTTGGCCATTATGTGAGATGAAATGAATGCACTGTAATTTTTTGGAATTTTCGGATGCAAAATGATTTTTTTTATGGATTTTTAAATGCAAACAAAATGAATTTCAATATTTAATTATAATAAATATCAAACCTATTTATTTTCGAGAGATAAAATTATCTAAGAGCTATCACTAAGTGATGGATCTCAGAAAAATCCTAAATCTCGAAAACGTGGAGTCTAATACCTATTAAAAATTAAACAATGAAATATGCAAAATGATTTTTACAGAGCAAGTTATGCATGTAAATGCAAAGATTTTTGGGCACAATGTTATCCACAATAAACCCTATACTATGTGATTTTTCGGGGATTTTTATAGCCACGGTTAATTAAGTAAAATTTGAAGAACACAGACTGGGCAAAATATGGTAATTTCCACAGAGTAATTAATTATTAATCAACCGGTCATCACAAAAATGTCCACAGTAGCTCACAATGTAGAGAATTAAGAGATGAACAAAGTGCTATTTTTAAATAAATAAAATGATGTCGTGCGAAGGTTTAAAATAAAAGGAGAAGATAGGGGTATCAATGCAATAAAAATAAAATAAAATGTGCAGATGGGGCCTATTTATAATTACCAAGATAACTGGGGGCAGAAGTGCAAAGTTACCAAAGAGGCACGTGCATAGCACGTGCCCTCTGGTTGGCTGGAGTGGCCCGGAAATAGAGGAATCTCCAGGGGTTTTGATGTAAATGACCCAGGGGTCGCATGCAAGTCGCGTGACCCCCTGGATCTCTTGGCGAACTGTGGAGAGCCTGGGGGTGCCGATGCAAGTTCCCCCAGACTCACGTGCGTAGCGCGTGAGTGGGGGCCTCGGGCCTCGCCCGGTTGCGCGATGCGGAGGGGAGAGGCGATCTGGCGGAGCTGCTGTTGGCGGAGGTTGAGGATGACGGCGAGGCGTAGTCGACGGTGAAGCGGAGACGAAGCTGCTGGAGGCGAAGTAGCGCAGGCGGAGTTGTTGGCGATGAACGGAGCGATCGATGGAGGCGTTGATCGTTGTTGGAGGGGATGAACGGCGACGGCATCGAAGTTGAACGAAGCGTTGGAATCGTGAACGAGGGTGTCGATGACGAAGGTCGGAGATGGAGTCGGACACGATGAACGTCGTTGAAGGACGATGGCGGATCCACGGCGAAGGCGGAGGTGTTGGTCGGTGGAGTAGTTGTCGTTGGGCGTGGCGAATCGTAGCTCGGAGGCGGAGGAGCCGCAAGCTCCTGGAGATGGCTCGGTGAAGGTTGAAGAAGTAGCATTGTCGATGGTAGTCGTCGGCTCGACGGGGATGAATCCGGAGCGGAGCAGCAACGGCGAGGATGTCGTCGTGGGCTGCTACGAGTCCTGCTGAACTCAGACCTCGCCGAGGAAGAGGAGGAGATGGCGCTGTCACCGCCGCTCCTCCCTTAGTGGCTTATCGGCAGATGAATCTCTGAGGCGGTCGCAGGGGTTCTTTTATAGGTCGAGAGGGAAGAGTGGAGGTTGCGAGGATGTTGGGGAAGCGGTTAGAGGCGGAGAACTCGGAGGGAGCGGCGCGGCGAGCGATGGCGGGGGCGGAGGTTTCGGGTGGTCAGCGCGGGGGCCGTTGCGAGGTTGATGACGAGGGGGCAGCGGCCGTTCGATCGGCGCTGATCGAACGGCCACGCATATGCCGCGTGGCGTACTGGGGACAAAGGAAGGGGGCGGGCGCGCACGTGCAGATCATGTGCCTGGGGGCACGTGCGACGCACGTGTGTGCCCTTTAAATATTAATTTTTTTATAAAAACGAGTATATAAAAGGCCCAAAAACGCTGACACGTGGTGGCCTCTGGGGCTGCCACGTGTCAGCACCAGAAAAATCAGAGATAAAAACCTTTGTAAAATCCAAAAGAAATATCAAATGACCTCGGATCAAAAAAGTTTCTTCACAAAAAATGCTCGTCTCGACGAGATCTACAACTTTCATGAAGACATCAAAGCCAAATTCGGTCAAATGTAAAAAGTGAATTTTTTGGGGTATCCCATGTACATAGAATACCTTGATTTTTGGGTTTTCTATGATAAAAATCCGGAAAAATATGGGAAAATCAAAGATAAATAAAAGATACCTTATTCTAATTTTTTTGGATTTTTATTTATAAAGAAAATACAAGGTCAAAAGCCGCGAAAATATACAATGTACAAAAGAGGCCCAAAACCCAACTTTCTCATACGAGCTCCGATTCACTTGAACTTGGTCTTGTTTTGAAGGTAATTGAATGTGCATTAGTTCAAAAGTGAGTAGGATCAAATCGGACACTGGATGGGGAAGATATGTGGCTTTTAGTCCGAAAATCCTGAAACTAGGGTTTGGTTTTTTGGTCCACTTATTTGAGTTAGTTATTTTTTGTATTTTTTATTTATTCTTGTTAGTGATGTGTACACAATGAAGGTGGTTTTGGGTTATGCGGTGTTAGCATTAAGGAGTTAAAAATATGGGAAGTTAGGCTATTTACAGGTCATTTTGGGCTTGGATTTTTGGCTTCTTAAAATATGCAGAAATTAACGCTAAAATGCAATTTTTATAAAATCATGCCTGAATGCTAATTGTGCGAAATAAATGCAGAAATGCAGTTGATTTTTAGGGACTTAAGCTTAATAAATGAGATTTATAGTGATGAATCCGAGATTCATCAGATCTCAATATCCAAGTCACTATACGTAGAATAATACAATCGCCCTGTCCTTATCTCCAAGTATCTGCGGAGAAAGGACATTATTCTTGAAGGAATTCAAGAATAATTCATTTGATGAATTCCATATCCAAGCAAGAAGAACTTGATGATTAAATGACATTTAATTATCAAGCTTAATATGAATATGATTCATATTGTGAGAATTATTATCCAAGATAATTAAATGAGATTTAATTATCAAGGATTAGAGAATGTGGATAATACTATCCATGATATATGTGTATTATAAATATGATTTATAATACATATATTGAAGAGAGAGAATCTATGTAAATAGCATTTGTTAATTAATAGTGTGGATTGGATTCACATTAATTAATTAATTGGAAGTGTAATTTACAAATTAGTTTGGGTTGTGAATATGAGTCACATAATGTTCAATGGCATGATTGAAATATTCACAAATTAATTTGGAATTAATTTGGTGAATAATTTTGTGATAATTGTTATTGCAAAATTAATTAAGAAATAATAAGATAAAATAAAAAGGAGACAAATTAACCACCTAAATAAGAGGTGGTGCCACCTATGACTCATTCATAGGTGACGCCCCCTATGATTTAGGGAGGTTAGTTGACTCCCTTTTGTTGTCACATTATCTCTTAATTAGTTAAATTAAATTATGTTGATAATGTTGCAACATATTTTAATTTAAATTAATGTTGTTGGTTTTAACCAACAACAATCATAGCCATTGATTTTACATGGACCAAGCCTGGCCATTGGATCCATGTGTCCCATGGATTGAGATCCATTGGATCCTAAACTAATATAAAAGGAGGGCTAGGGTATCCAAGGAAGAACATAATCAAGAGTTGTAAATGGTTGCAACTCTCTCTCTCTCTCTCATATTCTCGCCCTCTCTCTTTCTCTCCTCCAAAAGATGGTCGTCCATCTTGTATTGAGAAAGGAGAGACTCTCGGTTTCTTCTTCGACGACTCAAGGATCTTCTTCTTCTCTGGAGTTTCTTACTCTAAAGAAAGACGACGGATTTCGTTTGACGAAATCGAGGGAGCCATGCTTGTATCTTCATCGAGGATTGCGGGGAGGAACGTGACTCATCATCGCGCCCGCAAGTGCATTCTTCGTGGATCGGACTTAAGACATGAGGATCTCTACTTTGGGATCTCGCGATCACAACCACGCTTCAAGAGGTATTCTTTATACTTGATGGTTTGATGAAACGATCCGAGAAGTGTTCTCGTGACTATGTGGTTTCATCTTTAGTTTTAAAAAATTTTAATTTCCGCTGCATCTAGCGACTAGTGCGACTAGTTGCCCCGATTGAATACGATGCGATCGACACGCTTCCGTGATGCGCTTGAGGATTCTCAATATCCTTCATGGCATTGATCTTGATTCTTTTGATGAAGCACTCGCGGAACATGACATGAATAGATGGATGCTAGCAATGAAGTTAGAGATTGACTCCATTCATAAAAATTGTGTATACATCCTAGAGGATCCACTTGAAGGGGTAAAATCCATTGGGTGCAAATGGATCTTCAAGAGAAAGAGGGGACCTGATTGGAAAGTAGAGATTTTATGGCACGGTTCGTGGCCAAAGGCTACACACAGAGAGAAGGCATTGACTACAATGAGTTGTTCTCTCGTATGGCCATGTTTAAGTCCATCAGGACACTGCTAGCTATAGCTGCATCTCTTGACTACGACATCTGGTAGATGGACGTCAAGACAACTTTCCTCAATGGATACTCGAGGAGGATATCTATACGGAGCAACCTTAGGGCTTCATAACCGAGGAAGATAAAGTATGTAAGATGAAGAAATCCATCTATAGGCTCAAACAAGCTTCTCATAGTTGAAACATCAGGTTTGATGAAACTATAAAGAGTTATGATCTTGTGCACAATCCTGATGAACCTTGTGTGTACAAGAAGCTTAGTGGGAGCACCATTGTGTTCATCATGCATTACGTAGATGACATCCTTATAATTGGGAATTATATAGGGATGATGACCAGTGTTAATATTTGGCTATCCCATACCTTCGAGGTGAAAGATCTTGGAGAGCCACTTACATCTTTGATATGAAGTTGTTCAGAAACCGAGAAAAGAGGATATTGTGATTACCACAACATGGGTACATTAAAAAAATTCTTGAACAATTCTGTACGGATAGTTCCAAGAAAGGTTTACTACCCTTAAGACATGATATCCACCTACCTCAAGGGAAAACTCCTCAAACTGTTGAGGAAAAGAAGGCCATGGCTGGATGCCCCTATGCATCAGTTATAGGATGCTTAATTTATGCCATGATGTGTACTAGTCCATATATCTTCCATGTAGTGGGAGTGGTAAGTCGTTTTCAATCATTCTAAGATGAACGTAAGATTACATCTAGGTTTATGGAGATGTTGATCTCCAAGTCTTTGGATACACAAATTCAGACTTCCTGTTGGACATTGATGATCTAAAGTCAACATCAGGGTTTATATTACTATTGATGGCAGTGTTGTGAGATGTAGAAGTAAGAAGGAGGATGTTACAACATATTCAACTGTTGGACATGCATGCCCATGGCGAGCCATTATGCAATAAATGTTATTGCACATATCATTCCCTAATCTGAAATGAAGAATAAATAATTTGCATATAAGGTCCCTCTGTACAATTACGGTTATGTACCATGGCCATCTTAATGATCATATAGCTGTTGATTCATTAAATGAATCATAGAGGCTGGTGTTTGGATGAATATCTAAAGAGTTAGATAGAGGACTCATCAAGCACCATTAAATGATCATTAAGAGTTGATCTCCAGCATGAGTAGGAGATGGCAATCCTTTCTCACATAGGCTGATATCTGACCGACCTCTTAATGCAGGTCCTCTGCATAGC
The DNA here is from genome assembly GCA_037367405.1 of Ottelia alismoides. Classification (NCBI taxonomy): domain Eukaryota; kingdom Viridiplantae; phylum Streptophyta; class Magnoliopsida; order Alismatales; family Hydrocharitaceae; genus Ottelia; species Ottelia alismoides. The sequence continues at coordinate 132,910 of JAZKJV010002794.1, read as the reverse complement.
AATAGTGATTCGAAGGTGTCAGATAAGCTCGGTCAATGGGTTGACTTAACGAGATCGAGATAACCTAAGTCCTGTGTTGAATACTGTCACAGCAAAGGCATGCATCCTCTGACCAGAGACAGATGTATTACTATATGTCTGAGTATGTACATTTGGCAGACCGATAGGTTGATGGCCTAACCAAGGCCTATACACCGACGAGCTGGTGTGCATATAAGGGCATATGAGTAATACGATCTCTCAAAGGGATCATACATGTTCACTTATGAACCGAAAGACATGAGCTCACTCATGAGATATTGGGAAGAATCAAATTCCGTGCACGATCGTCTCGCTTTGGAAGCTTGACAGAACTTGTAGGTTTGATATATACTTTTGGGAAGTATATGATCAAGACCTAGGTATGATATATGCTTTTGGAAAGTATATGATCGATACCAAATCCCAATGATCAAATGAGAAACTTATTGATAAAAACCTTGAAGAAGACAGTATAAAATTGATCTTGATCTTCGAGTTAATCATAGGTCTTCCAAATGAAGGATGTACAGGTATTGGGAATACCTGAGGGTGATGTGATCATAAACGATTGTATAAACATGACGTTTCCATTCAGAGGGAGTGACGAAATAGGTCTGGATTTTAGTAACTCCTCTCAGTAGAGAAGCAATCTGATCTTGGTCCAAGTCTTGGACATTGGTCTGAATGAGATTCAGATGCAATGAGAAGATTAGATTTGAGATTCGTAAGATCTAGATTTGAGATGAGATCTTAACATCCAAGTTACTATACGTGGAACAATACAATTGCCCTGTCCTTATCTCCATGTATCTGCGGAGAAAGCACATTATTCTTGAAGGGGTTCACAAATAATTCATTTGATGAACTACATATCCAAGCAAGAAGGACTTGATAATTAAATGAGATTTAATTATCAAGCATAATATGAATGAGATTCATATTGAGAGAATAATTATCCAAGATAATTAAATGGGATTTAATTATCAAGGATTAGAGAATGTGGATAATACTATCCATAATATTTGTGTATTATAAATATGATTTATAATATACATATATTGAAGAGAGAGAGAGAATTTTTGTAAATAGCATTTGTTAATTATTAATGTGGATTAGATTCACATTAACTGATTAATTAGAAATGCAATTTACAAATTAGTTTGGGTTGTGAATATGATTCACATATTTATCAATGGCATGATTGAAATATTCACAAATTAATTTGACAATCTTGATCATGAACCTTGTGACAAGTCATTCAAATATGATGATGAAAATTAATGGTTAATTTTCTGAAATAATTAGTGATAAACATTTGTGAAATATTTAGAGAGATAATTATTTCATTGAATGACATTTGCCTAACCACAATGATAAGATAGTTGATCTTGATCATTGGTTGATATGAAATCATCAACAAACATTTTTCATGAAAAACCTTAGTTTATCCTACAATAGTTGTAGGACAACTTTTACATGAAAAATCCTCTTTCTTGAATAGGATTGGGGATTTATTTAGCAAATCTCCTTATAATATAATCAAAATTGTTTTGATGTATATTATATGATATAATTTTGGTTGAAAAACCGATGAGCATCTCAAAGTACATGATGATCTATCTAGCATTATCCTTTCCTGAGGTGGATATGGTGCCTAGTCGGAGAGCATTGGGGTCGCGGGTTGCAACGTATGTGGTCCGTCCCACTCTCGTCGGTACTGGCCATGACAATGGGTAGAGACTCCATAATGCCAGAGAAGTCAAAGTGTATTTTTTAATTATTAAAATTCAAATAATACATACTTTGAGATTATACATACTATTCAAGTAATAATCAAGTTTGTTGATTGATGATTGATTGATGATTAATTTAATGTGATTAAATTAATTATATCCAATAAACACTCTATTATGAATAGATGTGTATTTCCCTTGGAAGAATTAATTATGTGAATATGATTCACGATAATTAATTATTATAATTTGATTATGAGGTGGAGGATCACATAAGTGACATCCATGGTCTCCTGTCAAGGCAAAGGATTCCGTCGCCAGATGTTGTATATAGGAGACACCTGTCCGAAGTGACAAATCTTGTATATGATTTATTTGGATCGGGTTCTTTGTCTCTCGAAAGAGTAAGGCCGTATACGCAGTGACCCCAATATCGGGTCCTCATATTATTGGGGTGATATTGGATTACGTATAGCGAGTATTAAGCCTATTGACGGTTGGTTCAATTAATGACGGGTCAACATCACCTTAGGGGTGGTGGGCCCGGGTATCAAAAACCGAATTGGGAAATGCAAGTTGAACTTGCAAGGCGAAATGTGTTCCCGCTTCTTTTTATCGAAGTCGCAGGTTCTCATATTATTGGGATGTGATGAAGATAGGAAATGAGATCCCAGATCTTGCTAGAGATATAATGGTAAGAATATCTCTTACATTGAAAGTGATTAAGGGAATGAACTTTCATTGTTGACAAGGCAAGACAACTTTGATATAAAAATTCCTAAATGAAAGTAAAACATGTATATATAATATATATACCCTTATGCAAATTTCTTATTTCAGATAATCCTTCATTAAACCCACTCAGTGTTATACTCAATGATAACTAGTAAAATATCATGGATTGAACTCATGATCCAGATATTGTACTTGCAATTGGACACATAATGTATGTGATAGCAATGTGCAAGTTCCTCAACATAATGAGGAATGGAAATTAAATAAGATAATAAGACATCACCTTAGGGTTTGTATGTCTCTATAGTCTTGATCTTTCATCGAGTGTACTTTGGAAGTAACAAGTCGATGATGATCATAATTGTCAAATAATCCTTATAAAATCTAAGAAAATGTTTTGGCGTACATATGTGCTCTAGACATTTTTATCATGAATAACATGGTTCTTTGGATTATGCAGAATGGTGGCTCGAAAGAGATGATGTATTCAAAATGTTTGAATACCTACCTGAACCTAAGTCTCTAAGAGTTAAGATGTATGTAGATATGATGAGTGTCATCATTCTATTGTATATACTCTAGTCATTCATGAAGCTTCATATTAATCAATTTGTATGAATTTAATGAAGCGTGTATAAGTGTTGAAATGCTCTTACATTGAATTCTTTTGAATTTAACATAAGAGATCCTTAGTATTAAGCAATGGTTGTTTATAGATGAAGAGAGCACAGTGGAAGCATGGGTTGGACCCATGTAAGAAGGAAAGTGAAAGAGTTGATTGTACTTCCGTGACTTCCATATGACATCCAAAGAGTTGGATGAATGCCAATACTGCGATAAGTTGATGTGTTGATAGTATGACTATCAAATCTGTCTAAAATCCTTAGTGAAGGACTCAGATAGAGCATCAGAATAATCTATATGTAATCATTGACTCTAACTTTCTTATTTCATAAGATAAAGTCTGCCAATTGTATCCCAATCTTCTAATGACATTTGTAATTGGTTTCATATATATTAGAAGATTAGAAATTTGATCTTAAAATTTAGTAGTCATCTACATGGATATTGTTGTAATTGTTGCAGCAATCTCTGTTGGATAGATAGACTTCATATTCTCAGTGGGAGAGCCCTTAGTCTTGGAGAATGTCTCTATGACCTAGGTAGTAGACTACACTCATTGTTTGTTTCTAAATGTTGGAAATAAACAAGAATTCTGAGATAGAACTATCATAATGAGTTATGATGGAAATATTTAAATGGTAATCTAACATCTATTGGACTCCACAAAATTAGCAAATTAATGAATGGTTCATTAAGATTTCTAATACTGAAAATCAAACCTTATAGGATCAATAGGAGGATGAAGATCATTTGACAATGATCTGGCATCAAGCCTTTGACATTTGTCTGTTGATTTGATCAATAGACTAGTAAGATATGAAACTTTAGAATGTCTAAAATTTCAAATCTTACATACTTGTGAATATTATATTCAAAGTAAAATGTCCAATACACCCTTCTCTGGGAATGGTGTTAGATGTCGAGGTATTCAAGATCTCATACATATTGATGTATGTAGATCATCTATATCATAGTAAACATTATGGATATGTGATATCTATTTATGATTTTGTATGATATGAGATTTCTTCTCTTCACCTGAGAAACCTTTGAAATGTTCAAAGATTTCACAATTTTGGTTGAGAACCAAAGTTTCAAGAAAGATGAAATGAATTTGATCTAACCTAGTTAGCTTGTACCTGTTAGATAAAATTCAAAGAATACCTTATGGAGATATGAATATCATTTCTATCTCACCGCTCCTGATAAACCTGAACTCAATAGTGTTGTAGGGAGATACAATTGGATCATGTGTGACATGATTTGATCAATGATGAATTTTAGCATAATTACCTCTTAGTTTCCGGGTATATATGTAATAGAGACTACACTATATATCCTTAATTAGTTTCCATGCAAGTAAGCTGGAATTAAGCATTAGAGAGTGTTACTTCATTAGAAAAATAAAGGATGGTATTGGATACCTACTTTATGACCTTGAGATTCTTAAAAGATCTCATCTCTGAGAATGTGATTCTTGGAGGATTGAGACTCTTGAGAATCAAGATGAAAATGAAGTGAAGGAACTCATTTAATCTTGAGAAGATGATGAGGCTCATGAAATCTGGAACTAAAAGGACAATTAAAGATAAAACACTAATACCTCTTCAAATGAGTTTGAGGATGTATTCCATGTGTCTATTAAGTCTGACAATGATCGGACTTCATGTGATGAAGCTCCTAAGGATCATGACATGGAAAGATGGATATTAGAAATAAAGTCTAAATTAGACTTCATATACAAGTGTTGTATATGGACCCTCGAGGATCCACCTATATGGGTAAGACCCATAAAGGTGTAAATGGTCTTCAAGAAAAGAGGGAACCTGATGAGAAGGTACAGACCTTCAAAGCTCGATTCGTAACCATAAGCTACACACCGGAAGAGAAGACATTGCTTGCAATGAGACTTGCTCTTCGGTAACCATGCTTAAAATCATCAGAATATTGCTAACCTTAGCTATACAAACTTGACTATTGCGTCTTCAAGATGTAAGTCATGATTGCATTCCTCTAAGAATACCTCTCTGAGGATATTCACATGAAGTAGCCTCAGGGCTTCATGGTTGAGGAAAGCAAGGTGTGCAAGCTAAATAAACTCCATCCATGGACTCAAATAAGCTTCTTGTAGTTGGAACATCAGATTTGACGAAATCATAAGTGTTATGATTTTAGATAAAATCTTGATGTACCATGTGAAGCTTAGTGGGAGTGCCATTGTTTTCAGCGTGCTAATTGTAGACAATATCCTAATCATTTGGATTGATATAAGGATGATAATAAGTGTTTTATAGACTTGCTATTCCATACCTTGAGATATGATCTCAAGAATACCTCTTAGATCTTCGTTCTGAAGTTCTTCAAAAGCAAAGAAAAGAGGGTATTGGGACTATCACATATGTAATACACCTTGGACATATTCCATTCTTGGAAATTCCAAGAAAGGCTTCCTTCCCTTGAGATTAGGTACTGACTATCTAAAGGGATAGCACCTCAAAGAGTTGAGGAAGTGAATGCTAGAACTTCTTGCACCTGTGCATCAGTTACGAGAAGCTAAGTGTATTCTAAATGAGTATAAAAGCCAGATATCTGCCATGCAGTGGGAGTAGTAAAGTGTTGCTAATCCTACTATGGAGAGAAAACACTTGATTGCAGTAATAACAAAATCTTCATAGATGACAAGTTTTTTTGAGATACTGATCTCAAAGTCATATCTTCAAAAGCTCAAGACTTTATAGATAGAGATCTAAAAGGTCTTAACTGTGGATACCTTGAGAGATAGTGATCTCCCGGAATAAGGGTATTCTGATAAGGATTATGGAAATACTGATTATAATAATTACTGAGCAATAGTGTCAAGGACACTATAATTACTTTATCAAGATTGAGTATTGGTTGCATAAGATGTAACATTCGCATTGGATGCGAGCACTGTTACCTAGAGATATTCATGTGCCGTAAAAGGACTTGGCATAGTCTTTTGGGAACAGAGTGGCTGATCAGCTTACCTAGCTATTTCAAAATAGCCTATGATTGTCACAAGAGTGTGGGTTTAAATGATTAACCCATTAATGGATCTTTAGGCTAATGGGAGATTGTTGGACTTGCGAGCCCATGGCGAGCCATTATGCAATAAATGTTATTGCACATATCATTCTCTGATCTGAAATGAAGAATAAATAATTTACATATAAGGTCCCTCTGTACAATTAGGGTTATGTACCATGGCCATCTTGATGATCATATAGCTGTTGATTCATTAAATGAATCATAGAGGCTGGTGTTTAGAAGAATATCTAAAGAGTTTGATAGAGGACTCATCAAGCACCGTTAAATGATCATTAAGAGATGATCTCCAGCCTGAGTAGGAGATGGCAATCCTTTCTCACATAGGCTGATATCTGACCAACCTCTTGATGCAGGTCCTCTATATAGGAATAGTGATTCGGAGGTGTCAGATTAGTTAGGTCAATGGGTTGATTAACGAGATCGAGATAACCTAAGTCCTATGTTGAATACTGTCACAGCATAGGCATGCATCCTTTGACCAGAGACAAATGTATTGCTATATGTCTGAGTATTTGCATTTGGTAGACCGATAGGTTGATGACCTAACCAAGGCCTATACACCGGCGAGCTGGTGTGTATATAAGGGCATATGAGTAATACGATCTCTCAAAGGGATCATACATGTTCACTTATGAACTGGAAGACATGTGCTCACTCATGAGATATTGGGAAGAATCAAATTCCGTGCACAATCGTCTCGATTTGGAAGCTTGACTGAATTTGTAGGTTTGATATATACTTTTGGGAAGTATATGATTAAGACCTAGGTATGATATATGCTTTTGGAAAGTAAATGATCGATACCAAATCCCAATGATCAAATGAGAAACTTATTGATAAAAACCATGAAGAAGACAATATAAAATTGATCTTGATCTTCGGGTTGATCATAGGTCTTCCAGTATGCAGGATGTACTGGTATTGGGAATACCTGAGGGTGATGTGATCATAAACGATTGTATAACCATGACGCTTCCATTCTGAGGGAGTGATGAAACAAGTCTGGATTTTAGTGACTCCTCTCAGTAGAGAAGCAATCTGATCTTGGTCCAAGTGTTGGACATTGGTCTGAATGAGATTCAGATGCAATGAGAAGATTAGATTTGCAGTCTGATGAATCCACGATTCATCATCTCAATATCTTGATCTTAGCAAAATCCTCGAGTAAAGTTCCAAAAAATGTGTTTTGTGTTCATCTCTGGATTAGTATTTTAGGAAAAATATAATTTGGCTGAATTGAACTGATTTGGCATTAAACTTAATTTGGCTAAGTTGTATGCTTTCTTAGTATATTAGTCCACTTGCATTGTGCATTTTGGCATCCTATTTGCATTAAAAAATATAAAAACAACCGCATCTGGAAATCTACATCTAAACTTTTAAATTAGACCCAAGTTGTTCCTTTGCCTCCCTGAGTTTGACCCCGGACTTACCCGGGATATAAATTAAGCCAAGACACTCTTCACGGAGATTCTTTTCTCGATTCTGACTGATTCGCTAGGTACACGTACTACAATGTGACCGAATTAATCATCGTATTTAGCGACTCGTCAGATGGCGTCGTTGCTGGGGAGGCAAACGGCTTAGGGATTAATTTAAAAATTCGGATTTAGTTTTCCATTTACTCAGGTAGTCTGACCCCCGAGCCACTTTGTAATTAATCCATTTTCTGTCATTCTTCTCTACGTATTTTTTGGATATATTTTGTTTTTATCTCTCTAATATAAATCTCATTTTCCTTGCGAGGGCCCGGTGGACTTGGAGTGCATCGGAGGTCGACGGATGCGACGCGCGCCGACTGCTGAAGTGCGAGGATAAATTATTTATTTCGAGAGAAATTTTGTAAATTATTGTAATTATTTAGCTTGCTTCTTTATAGCGGCTCTTGTTCAAGATCTCGCGTGTGTAAAAAAGACTTGGACTTTATTTGTGGTGTGTCGAGACCTGTTTCACTCTCCGGTGAGGGTGGGGATCGACTTGAGTAGCGAATTTAAGGATTAGGCACACGATAGTTTAGATTCAAATTTTTTTGTGCCATCGTAATTTAGGCCACACATATCTTAGAAGATTCACATATCTTATAAGATTCAAAATGAGATGCACATAGACACATACTACTTAGCTCAAAATTAAATCAATTCTTCCCCGCTAATAGTATATTGTTTAGGTGCGGTTTTCTCGATCTGCATGCATTTAGTGTAATATTTACAAATTCAGTTTTGCATAATGCATGGAGAGTGTTGGGATTCACTGTAATTATACCTTCTTCTGAGCATGCATCATAGTTTCTCGTTTGCATTATGATTTCCGATTCCCCTCTTGTTTTACAACTTAGGGTCAAAAGGAAATTGGGACTGAACGGTAGACGTGCTTGTGTGTTCACATAAATTTCAAGTGATAACCTAACTCTAAAATTGGGACTGAATTGAGCAAGTAGATTTAAAAAAATTGGAATAAAAAGAACCCATGTTCTCGGGTGCATAAAGCCCTCGTTGTTTGTTTTACTTGCAAGTGAGAGAGAGACGATCCTAAGATAGAGCCAAGTCTGGATTTCTTACTTACTATTGGTTCTTTGAACCGGGTCAGTCTGTAAGAAAATACGGGCACCTAACAGCTCGTTAATCTTTCCAAGATTGTATTTCTCACCAACTAAAATTGACAAGATAATTCGGCCGAACTCTTACGGTCATCATGTGTTGAGTTGGTGAAATTGAGGGTTTGACTTGCGTTTGTATTGTGTGAGTTTACTCTGCACATTTACGTGCACCGTAGAACTAGCACCTCATTGAAATATCGTGTCTTAATACGGTTCTTTTTGACATCGAAGATGACTGATTGGGGGGATAATTATTCGGACTTTGCGAATCTCCCGTTGAACCCTCCAAGAAGTATGTCTTCACAGGTCCTTGCGCAACTTGGACCAACCTGGACTCATGATCCTCTTGAGCCCAGGATCACGCACTCTCGGGATTGTTACTCTCAAACCATTCCCTTTCTCTCTTCCCACCTCATCGAGGAAGACCTTCGCCTTGATGAGAATATCATGATTCATAAATCCTCTTCTAATCAAGCACACCTTACTGATTCAGGACCTAAAGAAGACACAAGAAAAATGCCTCCAAAGAAGAAAGACGATGAAGAAGAGAATCAGGAAGACCCAATGAGAATGATACTAGCCAGATTAGCTGCATCTGAGCAGCAACATGAACTTCTCAGAGCTCAGTTAGGACAGTTGAATGTTGGGTCCAACCACCAATGGATGCGGCGTATAACCCCGGACAATATCAAATTCGGAACTACTTGAGTCCGGCCGAACCCGAGGTTGATTTTGAATTGAAGCCGCATTTTTTGAACCTGTTGCCACACTTTGATGGGAATGCTTCTGAGGAACCATATGCATTCCTAAGGGACTTTGAGCTCATCTGCGCTTACCTCAAACATCAAAATGTTAGCCAGGATTATATTAGGCTCAAAGCCCTTCCATTTGCCTTGGGTGGCAAAGCTGATTACTGGGTAAAGAATCTTGGGATCGCCGTCACCACATATGCCCAGTTCAAGGACCTGTTTTTGAAGAAGTTCTACCCTTTGAGTAGAACTAACATGATGAGGACGCGCATTACGAGTTTTTCTCAATTACCCCATGACGCTTTTAGTGATGCTTGGGAAAGATTCAAGGACATCCTGCAGAACTGTCCATGTCATGTACTAGATGATAACATCTTGGTCCAGTCATTCTTTACTGGTCTCAACCCTGAGATGTAGGGTTTAGTGAGTGCTGCCTGTGGAGGCAGCTATACATCACGAGGAGCGGATACCGTCTGGAGGGTATTCGAGCAGATGGCTGAAACTAGCCGCTCACAGATGGCAAGCAGGGCCTATACACCATCCCCCAGTTCACTCTCATCTGGCGAGGGAAAACCAGCCGTAGTCAATCTCTCTCAGGATGTGATCCCTAGCATGGGACTCCTTGCAGACAAGCTTACTGTAGTCGAGAGGATCGACAGGAGGATTGATGAGTTAGACCAGAGCGACTCCAAACTTCCAAAACAGATGGAGGAGTTGACTGAGAAGGTATCTAAGTTATAGATACCTGCCGTGACTGCACCAACTGCTCCCTTATACCGAGTTCACCATGTTCAGTAGCAGTTGGTGTCAGGGCAACCCCAGCCGTGGGAGCAGGACTAATCCTACACCCACTCTTTCCAGCAGCCACCTCCATTAGCAGAGACAGTCCAGGAGGAGCCTCCACCGGTTTGGGAGGTGAATGGAGTACGGTATACTCAGGACCCTGCCAGGCAGGAAAGTACGGGAGACCGACAGACCTACCAGCGTCCCCCGACCTTTCACAACACCGCATTCACCTCCGCACCACCTCCTTCATAGCAGAGCCCTGGATTCCAGCCACCCCAGCAGCAGAGGTAGTAGTACCAGCAGTATGGCTGACAAGGCCATTACCAGGCAGGCCAGCAGGGCCCGCAAGCCCAGCAACAACAGAGGCAATACTCTGGCCAGCAGGGCCAGTCTTCCCATTTTTCTTCCCAGTCTTATCCACTTCCTTCTTCGTCTGGACCCATGGACATTCAGCAGCAGATACTCGACGAGCTCCGTTCCTACAGGAACGAGATTCATGACTTACTGGTGGATGTCAACCGCCTGTCCAGATGGCGAGACGAGCAGACTGCACCCTCTACCTCTATCCCAGCCCAAGTTCAGGCTAACCCCAATAGCCTAAACAGATCTAGTTCTCAGCAGCACTTTGGTCAGGTATACTATTCAGCATCTCCTAGATCTGAACATGAGATTCTTTCGTGTGACGAGGCTAATCACATGTCACTCAAGAGCGGAAGGACCGTGACCGTACCTGACCGGGCGAGGGATACGAGGAGGGGCATCTCTGAAACTCTACCTGAGGAGTATTCAGAGGACGAGGAGGAGAGGCATCATATTTCAGAGCCCCATCAGCATCATTCGAGGATTTCTACTCAGGGAGCCGAGAGGAGAAGGAGAGCACGTATGCAGCATCGACAACATGGATACACTTCTGAGTCTACGGAGGACCTTGCATCTCCGGTTGTGGCTGATACCACTCCAGCTTCTATTCCACAACCTGTAGTAGATAGTTTTGATTTCGATCCCATGTTTCATCAAAAAGATTCAGTATTGAAGTCCAAATCAAAATGCAAAATCCCCGAGTAAAATTCCAAAAAAATGTGTTTTGTGTTCATCTCTGGATTAGTATTTTAGGAAAAATATAATTTGGTTGAATTGAACTGATTTGGCATTAAACTTAATTTGGCTAAGTTGTATGCTTTCTTAGTATATTAGTCCACTTGCGTTGTGCATTTTGGCATCCTATTTGCATTAAAAAATATAAAAACAACCACATCTGGAAATCTACATCTAAACTTTTAAATTAGACCCAAGTTGTTCCTTTGCCTCCCTGAGTTCGACCCCGGACTTACCCGGGATATAAATTAAGCCGAGACACTCTTCACGGAGATTCTTTTCTCGGTTCTGACTGATTCGCTAGGTACACGTACTACAATGTGACCGAATTAATCATCGTATTTAGCGACTTGTCAGATGACGCCGTTGTCGGGGAGGCAAACAGCTTAGGGATTAATTTAAAAATTTGGATTTAGTTTTCCATTTACTCAGGTAGTCTGACCCCCGAGCCACTTTGTAATTAATCCATTTTCTGTCATTCTTCTCTACATATTTTTTGGATATATTTTGTTTTTATCTCTCTAATATAAATCTCATTTTCCTTGCGAGGGCCCGGTGGACTTGGAGTGCATCGGAGGTCGACGGACGCGACGCGCGCCGACTGCTGAAGTGCAAGGAGAAATTATTTATTTCGAGAGAAATTTTGTAAATTCTTGTAATTATTTAGCTTGCTTCTTTATATCGGCTCTTGTTCAAGAGCTCGCGTGTGTGAAAAAGACTTGGACTTTATTTGTGGTGTGTCGAGACCTGTTTCACTCTCCGGTGAGGGTCGGGCTCGACTTGAATGGCGAATTTAAGGATTAGGCACACGATAGTTTAGATTCAAATTTGTTTGTGCCATCGTATATTAGGCCACACATATCTTAGAAGATTCACATATCTTATAAGATTCATAATGAGACGCACATAGACACATACTACTTAGCTCAAAATTAAATCAATTCTTCCCCGCTAATAGTATATTGTTTAGGTGCGGTTTTCTCGATCTGCATGCATTTATTGTAATATTTACAAATTCAGTTTTGCATAACGCATGGAGAGTGCTGGGATTCACTGTAAGTATACCTTCTTCTGAGCATGCATCATAGTTTCTCGTTTGCATTCTGGTTTCCGATTCCCCTCTTGTTTTACAACTTAAGGTCAAAAGGGAATTGGTACTGAACGGTAGACGTGCTTGTATGTTCACATAAATTTCAAGTGATAACCTAACTCTAAAATTGGGACTGAATTGAGCAGGTCGATTTAAAAAATTGGAATAAAAAGAACACCTGTTCTGGGGTGCATAAAGCCCTCATTGTTTGTTTTACTTGCAAGTGAGAGAGAGACGACCCTAAGATAGAGCCAAGTCTGGATTTCTTACTTACTACTGGTTCTTTGAATCGGGTCAGTCTGTAGGAAAATACGGGCACCTAACAGCTCGTTAATCTTTCCAAGATTGTATTTCTCACCAACTAAAATTGACAAGATAATTCGGCCGAACTCTTACGGTCATCATGTGTTGAGTTGGTGAAATTGAGGGTTTGAATTGTATTTGTATTGTGTGAGTTCACTCCACACATTTACGTGCACCGTAGAACTAGCGCCTCATTGAATATCGTGTTCTAATCGTTTCTTTTTACATCGAAGATGACTGATTGGGGGGATAATTATTCGGATTTTGTGAATCTCCCGTTGAACCCTCCAAGAAGTATGTCTTCACAGGTCCATGCGCAACGTGGACCAACCTGGACTCATGACCCTCTTGATCCCAGGATCACTCACTCTCAAGATGGTTACTCTCAAACCATTCCCTTTCTCTCTTCCCACCTCACCGAGGAAGACCTTCGCCTCGATGAGAATACCTTGATTCATAAATCCTGTTCTAATCAAGCACACCTTGTTGATTCAGGACCTAAAGAAGACACAAGAAAAATGCCTCCAAAGAAGAAAGACGATGAAGAAGAGAATCAGGAAGACCCAATGAGAATGATACTAGCCAGATTAGCTGCATCTGAGCAGCAACATGCACTTCTCAGAGCTCAGTTAGGACAGTTGAATGTTGGGGTCCAACCACCAATGGATGCGACGTATAACCCCGGACAATATCAAATTCGGAACTACTTGAGTCCGGCCGAACCCGAGGTTGATTTTGAATTGAAGCCGCATTTTCTAAACCTGTTGCCACACTTTGATGGGAATGCTTCTGAGGAACCATTTGCATTCCTAAGGGACTTTGAGCTCATCTGCGCTAACCTCAAACATCAAAATGTTAGCCAGGATTATATTAGGCTCAAAGCCCTTCCATTTGCCTTGGGTGGCAAATCTTATTACTAGGTAAAGAATCTTGGGATTGCTGTCACCACATATGCCCAGTTCAAGGACCTGTTTTTGAAGAAGTTCTACCCTTTGAGTAGAACTAACATGATGAGGACACGCATCACGAGTATTTCCCAATTATCCCATGAAGCTTTTTGTGATGCTTGGGAAAGATTCAAGGACATCCTACAGAAGTGTCCCTGTCATGGACTAGATGATAACATCTTGGTCCAGTCATTCTTTACTGGTCTCAACCCTGAGATGCAGGGTTTAGTGAGTGCTGCCTGTGGAGGCAGCTATGCATCACGAGGAGCGGATACCGTCTGGAGGGTATTCGAGCAGATGGCTGAAACTAGCCGCTCATAGATGGCCAGCAGGGCCTATACACCATCCCCCAGTTCACTCTCATCTGGAGGGGAAAAACCATCTGTAGTCGATCTCTCCTAGGATGTGATCCCTAGCATGGGACTCCTTGCTGACAAGCTCACTGTAGTCGAGAGGATTGACAGGAGAATTGATGAGTTAGACCGGAGCGTCTCCAAACTTCCAAAATAGATGGAGGAGTTGATTGAGAAGGTATCTAAGATAAAGATACCTACCGTGACTGCACCATCTGCTCCTGTATACCGAGTTCACCATGTTCAGGAGCAGTTGGTGTCAGGGCAACCCCAGCCATGGGAGTAGGTCCAATCCTACACCCACTCTTTCCAGCAGCCACCTCCATTAGCAGAGACAGTCCAGGAGGAGCCTCCACCGGTTTGGGAGGTGAATGGAGTATGGTATACTCAGGACCCTGCCAGGCTGGGAAGTATGGGAGACCGACAGACCTACCAGCATCCCCTGACCTTTCACAACACCGCATTCACCTCCGCACCACCTCCTTCACAGCAGAGCCCTAGATTCCATCCACCCCAGCAGCAGAGGCAGCAGTACTAGCAGTATGGCCGACAGGGCCATTACCAGGCAGGCTAGCAGGGACCGCAACCCCAGCAGCAGCAGAGGCAGTACTCTGGCCAACAGGGCCAGTCTTCCCGTTCTTCTTCCCCTTATCCACTTCCTTCTTCGTCTGGACCCATGGACATTCAGCATCAGATACTCAACGAGCTCCATTCCTACAAGAACGAGATTCATGACTTACGGGTGGATGTCAACCGCCTGTTCAGATGGCGAGATGAGCAGACTGCACCCTCTACCTCTATCCCAGCCCAAGTTTAGGCTAACCCCAATAGCCTGAACAGATCTAGTTCTCAGCAGCACTTTGGTCAGGTATACTATTCATCATCTCCTAGATCTGAACATGAGATTCTTTCGTGTGACGAGGCTAACCACATGTCACTCAGGAGCGGAAGGACCATGACTATACCTGACCGGGCGAGGGATACGAGGAGGGGCATCTCTGAAGCTCTTCCTGAGTAGTATTCAGAGGACGAGGAGGAGAGGCATCATATTTCGGAGCCCCATCAGCATCATTCGAGGATTTCTACTCAGGGAGCCGAGAGGAGGAGAGCACGTATGCAGCATCGGCAGCATGGATACACTTCTGAGTCTACGGAGGACCTTGCATCTCTGGTTGTAGCTGATACCACTCCAGCTTCTATTCCACAACCTATAGTAGATAGTTTTGATTTCGATCCCATGTTCCATCAAAAAGATTCATGTATGAAGAATTTTGTTTCCGTTAATGCCAAGAATGATCTTTCAGTTCATGATTCAGACTCTTCATCTTTTGTTTCTCTAGCCTCCATCCCTTTCCCCCGTGCTCTTACGGCAGGAAAGCGCATCAAAAAGATTCAGAAAGATGACCCCGATATGGCACGGTTTTGTAAAGAAAATATCACAATTAAAGTGCCATTTGATGAATATGTGGCTAATCGTCTTGCATTCCAAAAATACCTTAAGGTGAGATGCACACCTACAAGGGTTAGCAGGAATAAAGATAATCAAAATATAAAGACACATGTCTTATCATTAGCCACAACCTATTGTCTCAAGAATCCGACTTTGCCAAGGAAAAAGAGAGACATGGGTGCTCACTATGTGGAGAGTCGTATTGACAACATTGCATTTGCACGCACACTCCTAGATAACGGTTCTTCGATTAACTTACTTCCCTTAGCATTATATCGGAAATTGGAGTTGGGACCACTTCGCAAATCTAGAGCCTTACAACAATTCGCTGATCGATCAATGAGGAGACCTAAGGGAGAAGTGAAGAACGTAGTTATCTTGATTGAGGGGCAGAACTATCAAGTTGATTTCACAGTCTTGGACATGGAGACCCCCAATCATTGGAGAGAGTCTCAGATCATTCTTGGGCGGCCCTTCCTTAGGACCGCAGGCGCAACTTTCGATCATGGTACGGGAATGATGAAGTTCCGTTCTCCAGGCGGAGAAGTGAACCTTGAGATGAAGCAAACCAAGTGTCAGCAACCCGATTCAGAGAGTAGCACAGAGTACTCATCTTTATAGGCAGATTGCAGTATGATTACCACAGTTGGGATTTGGGGACAGATTCCTTCAGGACAGAGCGAGTCCCTTTCATCTGGAAAGGGTATAGTGGATGATGCAGTTTGCCAGGTGTTGTCTGATCTTGTGAGAGATGCATCTACCTATTCCCATGATGACACAGAGATCCTTTTGGATCTGTCAGTTCCATCCCCTTCGGAACGATCATGGGATATAGATGATGAGTCAGAAGCGGCATTGGCCAAACTACTGCGTTTCTTTGGCAATCCGACTCCCTTTACTTCTGAGTTTGTGGCGAGTACTACTCAGCTTAGCCCACCTTCAAGCAGCACGGAACCAGATTCAGATTCAGTTCAGCCAGATCTACTTGATGATACCACAATGCCAGAACTGAAATCACTACCTCCTACACTCAAGTATGCCTTTCTTGTGGGACCCAAAGAGAGATATCTTGTCATCATTAGCTCAGACTTGACTTTAGAACATGAGTCTAGGTTGTTAGAAGTTTTAGAGAGGAACCGCAAAGCAATAGGCTGGACAGTGTCGGATCTCATGGGCATCAACCCCGCTCTCTGCTCGTACCACATTTTTACTGAGGATAATGTGAGACCTTCCCGTGAGTTTCAAAGGAGACTTAACCCCAATCTACGAGAAGTGGTGAAGAAGGAAATTGAGAAATGGTGCAAAGCAGGGTTTATATACCCTATTTCTGACTTCAAGTGGGTGGCCCTGCTTCATGTTGTCCCGAAGAAGTCGGGAATTCAGATGGTCACCAACGAGGAGGGGGTAGAGATCGCGACACGAGTACCTACGCCGTGGCGTGTCTATGTTGACTAAAGGCGCCTGAATGCTGCGACCAAGAAAGATCACTTTCCCTTGCCTTTTATTGATCAGATCTTGGAGAGACTTGCAGGGAAAGAGTTCTTCTGTTTTCTTGATGGGTACTCTGGCTACAACCAGGTGGCCATAGCCCCTGAGGACCAGGAAAAGACCACATTCACATGTCCATTCGACACTTATGCTTTCAGGAGCATGCCATTCGGGCTCTGCAATGCCCCGGGCACATTTCAGCGGTGCATGATAGCCATATTTGCCGAGATGGTGGGAGATTTCCTGGAAGTGTTCATGGATGACTTCTAGGTCCATGGTGATTCTATTGATACATGTTTAGCGCACTTGGACCGAGTCCTCACAAGGTGTAGAGAGGTGAATCTGGTACTCTCCTGGGAGAAGAGTCACTTTATGGTGACGGAGGGTATCGTGTTGGGGCATGTCATCTCCAAAAGGGGAATGGAGGTTGACCCTGCCAAGGTGGAGGTGATCAAGAAACTCGATCCACCTACCAACGTGAAGTCAGTACGGTCATTCTTAGGGCATGTTGGATTGCATAGAAGATTCATTCAGGATTTTTCAAAGATCGCCCGCCACTGACTGAGCTCTTAGGGAAAGACACAAGGTTCATTGTAGATCACAGGTGTCTGGAGGCCTTTGAGCTCTTGAAGAGGAAGATTTGTGCCTCGCCTATCCTAAAAGCTCCTGACTGGTCTCTCCCTTTGAGATCATGACTGATGCTTCAGATTTTGCTATAGGAGCTGTGTTAGGACAACGGCGAGAGGGGATTCCGTTTGCGATTCATTATGCGAGCAAAGTTTTAGATCCTACACAGAATAATTATACAGTGACTGAAAAGGAAATGCTCGCGATAGTATGGGCCCTTGAGAAGTTCAAATCATATATTTTGGGCTCTAAGGTGATAATTTACACTGATCACATAGCCATTCGATACTTAATGGAAAAGAAGGACGTGAAGGCGCGTCCTCTTAGGTGGATTTTACTCCTCCAGGAATTTGATTTGGATATAAAAGATAAACCTGGAGTGAAGAATGTTGTGGCTGATCACCTTTCTCGGATTGAACTTAAGGATTCTCCTGATTATGAGCGGATTAAAGAGACCTTCCCAGATGAGTCCATTTGTGTTATTGACTCACTCCCGTGGTATGCCAATATGGTGAACTATCTTGTCTCCAAGCAGGTTCCCCATGGTTGGACTAGGAGCAGTATTGACCGACTGAAGTCAGATTCGAGGAGATACCACTGGGATGATCCTTTCCTTTTCTTCGAAGGGACCGGATTGCATTTGGAGAAGGTGTATTCCTCAGGAGGAATACCAGAGTGTCCTCACATTTTGTCATTCACTTGAGGCTAGAGGACACCATTCGGGAAATCGAACCGCTCACAAAGTACTTCAATGTGGATTGTATTGGCCGACCTTATTTAGAGATGCTATTGATTTTGTACGGTCGTGCCCTATCTGTCAAAGGATGGGAGGGACAGTTGGACAGAGAGATGAGATGCCCATGCAACCGATGATTATTTGTGATGTTTTTGATGCATGGGGCATAGATTTTATGGGTCCCTTTCCCAATAGCCAAGGACATGAGTACATATTGTTGGCGGTTGACTATTTATCCAGGTGTGTGGAGGCTATCCCAACCCGAACCGCAGACAGCAAGACTGTCTGTAAGTTTGTGAGAGACCATATTATTGCTAGGTTCGGGGTGCCAAAAGTTTTGATATCTGATGGGGGTAGCCATTTTGTGAATCGAGATATGAGATCTTTAGCTAAGGACTATGGATTTGAGCATATAGTTACTAGTCCTTACCACCCACTGTCCAACGGTATGGCAGAGGTTTCAAATAGAGAGGTGAAGTGTATTTTGCAGAAATTGGTTCGTCCCGATAGGAAGAACTGGTCTCAACTCTTGGACCAAGTTCTGTGGGCCTATAGGACAGCCTACAAGACACCATTGGGTACTTCACCATTTAGAATGATCTATGGCAAGCCATGCCATTTGCCCATATAATTGATTCATAAATCCGAATGGGCAATTAAGAAGATTAACTGGAGTTGTCACCTAGGGAAGCTTTGTCGAGACTTGAACTTGAACGAGCTCGTGGAAATCCGAAACAGGGCATATGACAACAGTTTGATTTATAAGGACAAAGTAAAGAGATGGCATGATCAGCACATTGGGTGCAAAGACTTTGTCCCTGGACAAAAGGTATGGTTGTTCAATGCCAGGTTGAAGATGTTCCATGGGAAGCTCAAATCTAAATGGACGGGTCCCTTTGTTGTTAAGAAAGTGCACGAGAACGGAAGTGTAGAGATAGATGATCTCACAGATGGTGCACAGTCTCATGTGGTAAATGGACAACTATTGAAGCATTTTGTTGATTCAAAAGAGCAGTTAGTCCAAGTCGAGGTCATCAACTTCATGCAGAGCGAGCAAAGAGCAGATACATCATATTACTCATCATGAAGATGCAGCATCAAGATTCAACATCTTAGAAGATTCATTCCTCTTATACATTCGCCCTTCTTTGTATATTCTCCAGATCACATCGGTTCTTATACTTACTCTTGTCCTATACTTAGGCTTACCAAGAGCCTAAGTATAGGGGGAGCCGATGCCCTCCATATGTATACCCATCCATTTCTCTTCTTGACCTCGTCCGCCCCATTTTTGCTCTTCTCTACACTTAGGTTGCCCAGAGCCTAAGTCTAGGGGGGGCGGATCGACTTCTATACTCTTTATTATTCTAGTCATCCTATGCTTAGCAAGAGCTATGTCTTTTCTCGCTTCTTGTGCCATGAGGACATAACACATGCTAAGTATAGGGGGCGTGTATATATATATATATATATTACATATATATTTTACCCATAGCTCGTACTTTCACGTATTTTTGTATCTATTATACAATAATTATGGGGTGGGTAAAAAAATTTCAAAAAAAAACAACAAAAATCTCTTAGAAATATATCTAAAAAAAATCCCTTATTTGCTTAAAAAAACTTTTTCAAACAAAAAGTCCTTTCTTATTTACTTATATTTTTAAAAAAACTTTCAAAAAAAACAAACAAAAAAACAAAAAAAAACTTTTTCTTACAAAAAAACAAACAAAAAAAGAAGAAGCAAAACTTTTCTTAAAAAAAATCCTCTTCGCCTTTGTTTGTCAAAAAAAAATCATTTTGAAAAAAAAAACTTTTTCTAAAACTTTTAGGAAAAATAATAAAAAAACACTAACTAATAAGTTGGTTTAACCCCTGACACATTCACTTTCACACAAGACTAGTGATGTTCAAGAACACTTGGTTTATGAGCTCTTGAGATTTTGAGTTAACCAACCTTAGTCATTAGGGTCTTGGACTTAATTATTCACATTTCCCTAGTTTGAAAGATTTGTGTGCTATATTGCATGCTTAGTCTCTACCTTAAGAATATTATCAGCACCTCACATACACGACTGCAGTTGTGATGAGATGAGTTGAAATTTCACTTGAGGATCTGGGATGAGGGATTTGAGTGTGGACTTGATTTGATGATGCTCGAGGATGGGATAAAATCAATGAAGGCTTCATGAAACCTGAGTGTCAGCATTTTTAGCCAGTATGAGAACACGGTTCTTGTACTATCTCTTGACATTTACCTATGCGCCAGGGTGTGATAAAAAAATGTTGATCAGTGTGCGCCAACTCTTGGTAAAAGCAGTGGAGCTAACCAAAAATACTACAAATCAATGAAATGTTAAAGAAAAGCTCTCATTCCACAAAGACAATTATCAAAAGAGCTTCCACCAAAGGCGAGCGCTCCCAACCATTTCAAAAGTGTCCACTTGGACCACCGCTATTAGGACCATGAGTCGGGCTTGCACCAAAAAAGGGCTCTGCATCTTAAATGCTACAAGTCTGGGTGTAGAAGGTACGATAGGTACTCAAAAAAGGCACACCCCGGTGTACTCCTAGGAAAACAAGTGCAGACGGCTCCAACTTCTCTTGACGAACGCACTGATCAACACCAAAAATGTGCGTTGAGTAATAAGGCACTTGAGAGGATCCTTGTTCCAATGAGAGGGAGAGAAGAAATGGCACAATCATATACCCTCCATCAACTGGCCTTCCATCTACACTTTTAAGTCTAACAACTAAAGAGACGGTGAATTGGATGCAAGAAATGGTTTATTCCCTAGTGTTGAGGATCGGGTCCTTAGGAGAGTTTCTTGGACAGGAACCTTGGGTGACGTTGTAACTCTACTCTTGTAACTGCGGTCAACACTTAAAGTCATATCCCTACTATATATGTATACAAAGAGAGTCTGATGATTAGGGAAATTGGATACCTTTTGACTAGGGCTTAGTTCAGCTTAGAATTTTAGGATCTCTAAAACCGAGAGTTCTTGAACGGATCAAGTCTTATATTCACATGCACAGTCAGGGGTTAGTCCAACTTATTCCTTCTTTATTTTCTCGAGGACTAGCAAAGTTTAAATATAGGGGGGTGATGAATCCACGATTCATCATCTCAATATCTTGATCTTAGCAAAATCCCGGAGTAAAATTCCAAAAAAATGTGTTTTGTGTTCATCTCTGGATTAGTATTTTAGGAAAAATATAATTTGGCTGAATTGAACTGATTTGGCATTAAACTTAATTTGGCTAAGTTGTATGCTTTCTTAGTATATTAATCCACTTGCATTGTGCATTTTGGCATCCTATTTGCATTAAAAAATATAAAAACAACCGCATCTGGAAATCTACATCTAAACTTTTAAATTAGACCCAAGTTGTTCATTTGCCTCCCTGAATTAAACCCCACTCTGTATATTCATCACTATTCATAAAATAAATACAAACTTCAAAGATTTTTAATTAACTCATATGTAAATATTTTTCACCAAACTCTTTTCCTAATTATTTCTAAAAATGTATATAAAAATATAAAATAAGTTAAAAATATTAACCTGTATAGATGCCAAGAAATCTAACCTTTAAATTGTCAAAATCTCAACTTCCGAACATCATAACTTCCTCATACGAACTCCAATTTCACTACTCACTTTAAAGTTCATAAAGTAATATTCTCTACTTAAAAATGGTGTTCATCGAATTCGGAGTCCGTTTGCAAAAAGTCGGTTTTGGGACCAAATGACAGCGGGGTTTTATTGGCCATTTATTTTATATAACACACATTATTTATAGTTTTCTTAATTTTATAATTTCTAAATATTTTCATGATCTTGTAATTTAACCCTAATTTTCATATTTCATAATTTTAGGAGTTTATTTATTATTTTAATAAAATAAAAAACCTTAAAATATAGGTAAAAATGAACTAGCTAACTTATATCCTTATTTATTAATATATGTAAATTAATTTATTAAAACTCTAAAAATTCACATAACTCGTATTTATTGTTCTAATAATTAATAAAATATAAAATTAATTTTTAATTATTTATTTATTAAATTAAAAATCCAAAATCTATTTATATATACATATTTATTAATATAATATTTATATTTCAAATAATATTTATTATTTATAAAAAAGTATTTATTCCATAATTAAGATTATTTATTTATTCACATTTCTTGTATTTATACTTATTTAAATAACCTTATTTACTATTTAATATCAAATTTACAATAATTAATACCCATCTGGCCAACCAGGTGCTGACACTTGTCAGCACGTGGTTCATCTTCTTCAAGAGTCTGGTAATGGAGTTTGTTCTAACCGACGATCTTTACTTATTTATCCATCTCATCTCCTAACTTCTTCCGATGACCTAAGCCATTGGATCTAATCCCCTAACTACCCTCTCCATTGCCAACCCTTCGATCTTACTTGGAGCTCATGCCATTGTTCTATATAAAGCTCCAAAGTCCGCCATTCGCGAACTAACTCTCCAACCACCTGAAGCACCCAAGCTCCAGTGGCCGACCCTCCAACTTTTCCGCCTTGCTCACCCTCGTTCCGGTGGTGACAACACTCGACGACCTGCTCACGTGGAGGAGGGATCTTCGGAGGAGGTTCCAAGGCTCGTCTCAGCTTTGCATCGCCACACATCGCTGTGTACAGCTCCGGCCAAGGTCACCCGTCAAGCACTGTGTCGAGGTAATATACCTTGAACTTCCCAAACCTACTCACTCATCTTCTCAGATTTTGTTCTCGATCGTCGTGCCACGATTAGCATGGCTAATTACTGTTATTAGATTACTTAATCATCATACTTAGACGCCCAATCGAAATCCCTTCCCAATCGTTTCTATTCATATTCAAATCGCGATTCATTCCATCACCATTCTCACGCATCTCGCAATAATTCTGGAAACTACATTTTTCGTCACCTTTTTGAGCTTGCAGATCTATCACCCTTGAGCCGATTCCTTGTGAATCGAGCCTATAAATCGTTTATTCGCAGGTTCTTCTTCAATTAGGTGCATTTTCCCAAGCATCTGGAAGCCTCGATCATAAAGAAAATCCACCTCAAAGAAGGTTTGTCAGACTGCAGCAACCTCCAGTAGTAACGAACCCACCACCTTCCTCGAGAGTCCACCGCCAATCGGAGTCACTTCCGAGAGCCACCGACCGCGGGCGAGCTCGAGAGTTAGATCCTCTAACTCTCTGGCCCCGCCGGAGAGCCAAAGCCTTCATCTGCTGGTCAGGATAAATCGGTGAAGATGCCTACATCATCAGTTGCTCAACCGCTCAATAACAGATTCAAGAACAACCGGTGTACAGGTAGCCGACACGTGGCGTGCTTGACGTCGTCATATTGCTCCTCTCCGTTCCAATCTCGACCGTTAGTTCTGAAACGGTGGACATTTTGCATACTTAACCCAGAGAGCTTTCCAGAATCAATTCCCGCACTAGAAGTTTTTAGAAATTGCATTTAGGTCCCTCCGCAGGGACCTAAATGGAAAACATTTTATTTTTCTTTCAGAACAGTCCCTACGAGGACCTATTTGCAGAAAAGGTTTAATAGTTTTCTTGCGCTTTTACACCTGGGCTGTAGGGGATTTTTGGACCTATTCTTGACCTTGCTTTTCGTAGTTTTTCTTGGGGTAGTTACACAACTACCTCCGTAAGATTTTCAAGTATTTTCCCGTGTCTTTTTCTCGTGTTTTCTTCGTGTTTTCATTCTTCGAAAACCACCTTCGTTTTGTTTTGATTTCGTATGCTTGTTCGAGCCTGCTGCTCGACCCATTCCACCTACTATATTGTATCATCTACCTATATTCCACCTATTATATAATAAATAATTCTTTTTAAAAAATATCCTTTTTGAAAATTAAATAAAAATTTGAAAAGATTAAAATCAAATTAAAAATTTAAAAATAAAAATCAAATAAAACATGTTTATTTTCTCTGATCGCTTTAAGAAGAGATAAAATAAAATCGCAAAAATATTTCCTTAAAAAAATCAAAGCATTCTATTCTACCTCCTTGAGTTCGACCCAGGCACACTTACCTGGATAAAATAATTAGTGTAGGTTTTCTTTAGAAAACCGAATTTGTTTGATCGACTGAGATCTTTTCGCGACTTTTTCTACACCGACATCTTTATTCTCTAAAAAGCCGCGATCTGATTTTAGCCGCATCAAAATAGCGTCGTTACTGGGGAGGCGTTGTATCTTGATCTTTTTCGAATTTTTGTGATTTTATTTTCTCTCTTCTATTTGTTTGGTTTTTCGTAGCTTCTCTTCGGTTTTTCGTACGGTTTTTCATACGGCTTTTTTTCGATTCTTCTCTCGATCGTTTTCATACGGCTTTTCGTATTGTTAATCTAGTTTGCGGGGCTTGCAGGATCAGCCGACTTCTTCGAAAGCCGAAAACAATTAAAAGAGCAGAGGCTGGTTCCTTCTTTACGAATTGGCTGCAGACGGCAGACTTAGTTAGTTTTATTTTGTAAAAGAGAGAGAAAGGGAGAGAAACTGTAAAAGAGAATAAACAACCTCCCCCCCACCAATTTTCTTGTGGGTCTGATTTACCAGATACCGTGTATACGCGGTATCAGAGCACCCACCGCGGTTTTCTCGCCTTATCAGTTTTTCTGCGGCTTTTTCGATAGAAGCATGCTTAGGTGTTTTTATTCTATCTGATTGTGCTTACGTAGCTTGTTATAGGACTTGCAACCTAGTTGCATGATTTTAGGATTCAAAATAAAAAAATATTAGACGTCTGTTTGAAAATACTCAAAAAAAAGCATAAAATAAAATCGGGACTGCTAAACATATCGGACTTAAAAAACCGTAACGATTCATCTAATTTGGGAGAGTAATCCCCACCATTTCTCAGATTGCGCGAGCGAGAGCCGACACTTAATCTAAAACCCGATCTCCTTCAACATACTACTTAGTTCATACACGTAATCACTGCTTTTCAGTGGGTACGCTCAGGTAGCAGGAAATGGTCTGAGTTTACTTAGTAGAGTGGGGGATATAGAGGACACTACGTAAGGCTCCATCCTCAAGTAACGCGGGCCGGAATCGGTCTGTGTACTTGCCATATACTGGCTGAGAGCAAGTGGTTCTCTGTAAGGACTCAGGACAGTATCGCAGGAGAAAACTCGGGCACCTATTAGCTCGCACAGCGCACGATAACCGCACTATTTGTTTGCTAATTACAACCCTAAAACCAACAAGATAAAATGACCGAACTCTTACGGTCATCATCGGGTTGAGTTGGTGAAAAATGGGGGTTGCTTTGTGTTTGCTTGTGGGGCGTGAGTTTCCTCGGCTTTCGCATTTTTCCTCTCTTTTTGAATCGTAAATCGTGCTCTCCCAATTAACCTCTTGACATTGAGGATGACGTCTCGACGACTTTTCTGCTCAGACTTCGTGAGCTTTCGACCATCCACCATCGACCGTACATCTTCACAAGCTTGGGATGACTCTCTTCCCAAGCTGGTCCCATCTGATCTCGAGGAGAGTCAGACCCAGACTCCCTCGCCTTCTGGCCAGAAAATTGAGACAGACCCCTCGTCTCAATAAATCATCTCCTGCCAAATTTTTGCTGACGAGAGCTTCTCTTTTCCAGACGAATCGAAGCCGCAATCAAAGCCAATGGATCGCGGCAAAAGACCAGCAGCAGAAGAGAGGGCAGCAGCTAAGGAGCAAGATGAAGGAAGAACATACACCACAGATGTTATACAGGGATTCTCGAGACGCTTCAACAGATGAATATATAGATCAAAGATCAGTTTAGAACTCAGAATGAGTTGTGGGTTGAGATAGCCACGCTGAGAGCAGGGGCCGGGGAACCATTTACCGCCTGCGGTTCCTGTGACTTTACGGGAGGAGTATGACCTGGGCGCGAGGACACTCCATCATTGGATTTGGCTACTGCTGAATCAAGGCCATACGAACTAAAGTCGTCCTTCATCTCATTGCTTCCCAAGTTCTACGGGAATGCTACAGAGGAGTCGTTTACCTTTCTACAACAATTCGAGATGATCTATGATATGGCTTGCTATCCAAGAGTCACGCAGGAGGCCGTACGCCTCATGGCCTTTCCCTTTGCCTTAGCCGATAAGGCTCTTTATTGGTTGAGTCATTTGGGATGAGAAATATCTACATGGGACGATCTGAAGTCCACATTCCTATGTAAATATTTTCCTCTGGGAAGGACGAACATGATGAGGATCCAGATCTCCAACTTCACACAACTTCTGCACGAATCTTTCCTTGAGGCACGAGATAGATTCAAGGACCTTACGGAGAGATGCCCGCATCATGAGATCCCGATGAAGGTGCTAGTACAGAATTACTTTGGAGGACTCCAGCCGGATATACAGGGGCTTATGAGTGCCACATGTGGCGGCAGTTATTTGAACAAGGACGCCGAGTCAGTCTGGGCCATCTTCGAAGGGATGGCCGAGAATTCGAGAGTCGTCGACTCTACTCGGGCATTTCAGAAAGCCCCGCAGCCACCACATCATCGAGAGCATCACAATGTGGCAAATATCGCAGATTCTGAATCAAACACCAACATGGGATTCATTAACGAGAAACTAACGTTGGTGGACGTGATTCACAAGCAAGTTCAGGACTTACAGCCGCTGCAAGAGTTGGAGAAACTCTCAGCTCTACCTCAACAGCTGAGTGATCTTTTGAAGAAGGTATGTGAGCTCCAACTTCAATATCAGTAGAGCCAGTCTTCTTCGACGCCACAACCAGCATGGCGGATCGCACCTGCTTCACCCACCCATCAGATACACTACGTTCAGAGCGAGTCCGAGATTCCGCAGATCGATTGGCATGAGGATCAGTCTAATGCCAATCCCAGACATCTCACCAGCACCGCAGAGATGGAGGGTGGAACCGCGATCCACTCTCGAGATCAATGGGATTTGGTATACTCCGATTCAGCAGCCGTGTATACCAAATCAGTAGCAGCAGTCGTACGGTCATCCGCAGCAGGGACGTCCACATTTTCAGCACCGCCAGAGCTTCACACCGCAGCCATCTCACCCGAATGTTTATCATCAGAGACCACATTCATATCAGTACCATGCTAACAATTCACAGACATATCCTTATCTGCAGCAGCAGCAGTCTTCCCCCACACCACAACAATACTCTCAGCCTTCCACCTCTCAGTAATACACGCCAAGGCAAAAGAGAGGAGCAAGCCAGGGCCACCACACTGAACCAAAGATGTCTTCACAGGCCCAGGCACTCAACCAGATCATGGACATGCTGAGTACACTCCAGATTGCGCACAAGACTGAGATGGAGCAGGTTAACCGTCGTCTGGACGAGTTAACCGCACCAAAGACCACTCTCCCAGCCCAACCTCAGATGAACCCGAACAATAAGAGGAGGCATCCAGATCAGGTAGACACTACAGGTAAGATCTCGTTTCCTGGATTTTTATCTAACTTCATTCGTCTCAGGAGCGGTAGATCACCACGAGCACCTACTGGAGTAGAAGAATGGGCGCTTAACGAGGGGCATGAGCAAATCCATGAACTGCATGATTCTGAAGCCGTGAAGGAGAATCAGCAAGATGATGAGGACCACTCTGCAGACTCAAGAAACGGGAGCGATGTCGATACCGTAGATATGGACACT
The DNA here is from genome assembly GCA_037367405.1 of Ottelia alismoides. NCBI lineage: Eukaryota > Viridiplantae > Streptophyta > Magnoliopsida > Alismatales > Hydrocharitaceae > Ottelia > Ottelia alismoides. The sequence continues at coordinate 104,821 of JAZKJV010002794.1, read as the reverse complement.
GGCAAATCAGACGACGACATCACACCAGATCAGGCAGAGAATCCCGAGAAAAACATTACTTCCCCTGTCTTAGAGAGTTTTGTACATAATTCTGAAACTCTCGATGTATAAGCTGATTCTAATATAAATAAAAATTCTTATTTCTGGCTTCTAATTTTGTTCCTTTTCCCGATGCTTTGTTTGGAAAAGGAAAGAAAACACCAAAAAGATGTTGTGACACCAGACAGAGAGATTACTTAACGATCATATCTTTTTTGAAGATCCCGCTTCATGATGCCTTAGATCATTTTCTTACGCTCAAGAATCAATTGAAAAACCGATGCACTACGCGTAGGAAAAGAGATCCTGAACAGAAAAACAGTCTTGACTAAGGCTATTCATAAAAACGAGTAAAAATCAGAAAGTATACTTCACAAAAACATGGTTGCATTTGCATTCGCATTTTTCAAAATAAGTTTGATTTCTGGAATTAATGATTGAGTCTAGTTTAAAGGATGGAACTGATCACGGCTTTTAACTTCCATTGTAAGGAGCCTAGTTAGGATCTGGAATTTAGACTCTTCAGGTCTATGACTTAAAATCTTTGGGTTCCAAAAGACCATGTTCGGGAAATCCAAGTCATCTGTGCTTAAGTAGAACATTTGGTGTCATCCGTATAATTCTACACTAGTGAACCAATATTGAACACATGCACTCCGAACTTAGCTCAACTTGTATAGAGTTGCGAGGAGCCGTACATCTTGGTAGTGTGTTTCTATCCTTATCTTTGCGGCATTGAAGTCTAAAGACGGGAGAGATTGGGGTTGCGATAGTTACTTCAGATGATGGAAGGATCAGCTGACACAATTTTTCTAAGACCTCAAAAAAGGGATGAAACAAAAGATTCTATATCCGTCGAGGCACAAAGAGATGAATGCAGTGCAAGCCAATTACATTTGTTCAAATCAAAGAAGAAGCCACCAAATACAAAAACGACCACAACGGTCCAAGCTACCACCAAAAATGACTGCACATCTTAGTGGAGACTCAGCTACACCGGTTGAGCTTCACAGGGAGATGCGTCTACACTGGTCGCACTCCACTTCTTTTCTCATTCTTCTATCTTCTCTCTATATTCGATTGTGGACATAGGAGAAACTGAACTCAGAAGGGAATACCTCCCTCCCCGAAGGAAGTAGTAGCTGGGTGAGGAAGCAATAGAAGTGTATAGCCGAGATGGACGGTTTCTGCGTTTCTCTAAGCAGAAGAGCTAAATCAATTCACACACTGTACAAGTTAACTTCAAGGATGATATAGTTTGCGGTATGGATAAGTGAGTCTGAAGTAGCCGACGAAAGGATCTTGAATAAGGATTATTGGAACTTGAGGACTGTTGAGGATAAAATCCTAATCCTAATTAAGGTTCCGACAAAATGCTTGTTTCAGGCCCGATCGAGCTCAGTCCTTTGTCTGTTCTCATGAATTGGTTTAGGAAAACAAATTCATTCTAACTTTCTTTCTTTTTCACTTACTTTTCAAATAAGTGTTTGCTAAGGGACTAGCAAAGTTTAAGTATAGGGGTTGATGAATCCATGATTCATTAACTTTTTTGTCGCATTTTGTCTAAAAACCCTTAACAAATGCATGTAAATATTCATTAATTCCCATCTCTTAACAAATCCTCATTCATGAATAATTTTCACTTTTAACCATCAAAATCATGTAAATAAATAAAGAATCAAGAAAAGGAACAAAAAAGGCGGATTGGATATATGTATATATGTACAATATGACTTAAAATATAAATATAACTGAAAGATATATTTATATAACTTAAACCCCGAGACCAAGTCAGCATGGATTGGTCGACAAGCCAACAAGTAGGGGGGATAAGGAAAGAAAATCCTAAAAATAAATTAAATCCCACTCTGTATATTCATCACTATTCATAAAATAAATACAAACATCAAAGATTTTTAGTTAACTCATATGTACATATTTTTCACCAAACTCTTTTCCTAAATATTCTAAAATGTATATAAAAATATTAATCTGTATAGATGCTAAGAAATCCAGCCTTTAAATTGTAAAATTTCAACTTCCGAACATCATAACTTTCTCATACGAAATCCATTTTCACTCTACTCACCTTTAAAGTTCAGAAAAATAATATTCTCTACTTAATAAAGGTGGTTTCATCGAATCGGAGTTCGTTCGCAAAATGTCGGTTTTGGGACCAAATGACAACGGGGTTTCTTAGGCTATTTGTCTTATATAACAAACATTATTTTTTAATTTCTTAATTTTATAATTTCTAAAATATTTTCATGATCTTGTAATATAATCCTAATTTATTTCATATTTTTGGAGTTTATTTATTATTTTAATAAAATCAAAAACCTTAAAATATAGGTAAAAATGAACTAGCTAACTTATATCCTTATTTATTAATATATGTAAATTAATTTATTAAAATCTCTAAAAATTCACATGAATCGTATTTATTGTTCTAATAATTAAGAAAATATAAAATTAATTTTTAATTATTTATTTATTAAATTAAAAATCCAAAATCTATTTATATATACATATTATTAATATAATATTTATAATTCAAATGATATTTTATTATTTATAAAAAAGTATTATTCTATAACTAAGATTATTATATTATTCGCATTTCTTGTATTTATACTTATTTAAATAACCTTATTTACTATTTAATATCAAATTTACAATAATTAATACCCATCTTGCCAACTAGGTGCTGACACTTGTCAGCGCCTAGTTCATCTTCTTCAAGAGTCTGGTAATGGAGTCTGTTCTAACCGGCGACCTTTACTTATTTATCCATCTCATCTCCTAACTTCTTCCGACGACCTAAGCCATTGGATCTAATCCCCTAACTACCCTCTCCATCGCCAGCCCTTCGATCTTACTTGGAGCTCACGCCATTGTTCTATATAAAGCTCCAAAGTCCGCCATTCGCGAACTAACTCTCCAACCACCTAAAGCACCCAAGCTCCAGTGGCCGACCCCCCAACTTTTCCGCCTTGCTCAGCCTCGTTCCGGTGGTGACAGCACTCGACGACCTGCTCGCGTGGAGGAGGGATCTTCGGAGGAGGTTCCAAGGCTCGTCCCAGCCTTGCATCGCCGCACATCGCTGTGTACAGCTCCGGCCAAGGTCGCCCGTCGAGCACTGTGTTGAGGTAATATACCTTGAACTTCCCAGACCTACTCACTCATCTTCTCAGATTTTTTTCTCGATCGTCGTGCCATGATTAGCATGGCTAATTACTGTTATTAGATCGCTTAATCATCACACATAGACGCCCACTCGAAATCCCTTCCCAATCATTTCGATTCATATTCAAATAGTGATTCATTCCATTACCATTCTCACGCATCTCGCAATAATTCTGGAAACTACATTTTTCGTCACCTTTTTGAGCTTGCAGATCTATCACCCTTGAGTCGATTCCTTGTGAATCGAGCTATAAATCATATATTCACAGGTTCTCCTTCAATTAGGAGAATTTTCCCATGCATCTGGAAGCCTCGATCATCAAGAAAATCCACCTCAAAGAAGGGTCGTCAGACTGCAGCAACCTCAAGTAGTAACGAACCCGCCACCTTCCTCGACAGTCCACCGCCGATCGGAGTCACTTCTGAGAGCCACCTACCGCGGGCGAGCTCGAGAGTTAGATCCTCTAACTCTCTGGACCCGCCGGAGAGCCAAAGGCTTCTTCTACTGGTCGGGATAAATCGGTGAAGACGCCTACATCATCAGTTGCTCAACCGCTCAATAACAGATTCAAGAACAGCCGATGTACAGGTAGCCGACACGTGGCACGCTTGGTGTCGTCAGATTGTGCCTCTCCGTTCTAATCTTGATCGTCAGTTATGAAACAATGGACATTTTGCATACTTAACCTAGAGAGCTTTCCAGAATCAATTCCCGCTCCAACAGTTTTCAGAAATTGCATTTAGGTCCCTCCGCAGGGACCTAAATGTAAAACATTTTATTTTTCTTTCAGAACAATCCCTGCGAGGACCTATTTGCAGAACAAGTTTAATAGTTTTCTTGCGCTTTTACGCTAGGCTGTAGGGGATTTTTGGACCTATTCGTGACCTTGTTTTTCGTTGTTTTTCTTGGGGTAGTTACACAACTACCTTCGCAAGATTTTCGAGTATTTTCTCGTGTCTTTTTCTCGTGTTTTCTTTTTGTTTTCATTCTTCGAAAACCGCCTTCGTTTTGTTTTGATTTCGTATGCATGTTCGAGCCCGCTGCTCGACCCATTCCACCTACTATATTGTATCATCCACCTATATTCCACCTATTATATAATAAATAAATCTTTTGAAAAAAATATCCTTTTTGAAAATTAAATAAAAATTTGAAAAGATTAAAATCAAAATAAAATTAAAAAATAAAAATCAAATAAAACGTGTTTATTTTCTCTGATCGCTTTAAGAAGAGATAAAATAAAATCGCAAAAATATTTCCTTAAAAAAATCAAAGCATTCTATTCTGCCTCCTTGAGTTCGACAAGGCACACTTACCTGGATAAAATAAATAGTGTAGGTTTTCTTTAGAAAACCGAATTTGTTTGATCGACTGAGATCTTATCGCGGCTTTTTCTACACCGACATCTTTATTCTCTAAAAAGCCACGATCTGATTTTAGCCACATCATGCGGCTTCTGGCGGAGCTCCGTTGGTTGACTAGTGAAGGCTTCTGCGATGTTCATGAAGACAATGGATGCTGAGACGTCGACGAGGGAGCTGCTCCTGGCGACGGGAGACGAAGAGGAAGGCGGTGGTGGAGGATCAGTTGGCGGTGTAGCGTTGTTGGAGGTGATGTCGAAGAAGGCACAGGAGATGGTGTAGAAGGTGGTCGGAGTCGTAGACGTGTCGGTATCGATGAACATCGTTGGCTCAATGGAGGACCGGAGCAGAAGCAGAAGTGTGATGAGGGGCACGTCTGCGACGAGGGGCGGTGAGCACCCTCGGATCTCGCTGACAAGGCCCCCGCGAAGATGTCACCTTCGTTGAAGCGCAAAGTGGCGGATCGTTGGCGATAGGGGCGGCGATGCCTATAAATAGGGCTGCGAGGGCGGGACATGCGGAGGAGGTTGCGGGGCGGTCGGCGTGAGTTTGGCGGTGGAGATTGCAGGAGATTGAAGACGTACAACGGCTGTTCGATCGGCCGCTAATCGAACGACCGTGGAGGCGCCACGTGGTGGCTGAGAGGGCGAGGACGGGGCACGTGCGATGCACGTGCGGTTATTTAATTTTTTATATTAAAATGAATATATAATGGGGCCAAAAATGGCTGACACGTGGCGGCCCCAGGGTCTGCCACGCGTCAGCACCAGAAAAATCGCCAACTAAATACTTTAGAAAATCAATAATAAATTATAGACGACCTCGGATCGAAAACGTTTCTTCACGAACATTGCTCATCTCAATGAGATCTACAACTTTCATGAAGATATCAAAACAAAATCGATCAAATGCGCAAAGTGATTTTTCGGGGTATCCCATGTAAAAAGAACACCTGGATTTTTGGGGTTTATAATTTTTTTGTCATTTTTTAAACAGATAAAAATCCTGGAAAAATATGGAAAGTCAAAGATAAATAAAGACCCCTTAATCTAATTTTTTGAATTTTTATTAATTAAGAAAATATGTACATAGAATATAAGGTCAAAAAACGCAAAAATACACAATGTAATACACAATGTACAAAAGAGGCCCAAAACCCAATTTTCACATATGAGCTCTGATTCACTTGAACTTTATCTTGTTTTGAAGGTAATTGAATGTAAATTAGTTCAAAAGTGAGTAGGATCAAATGGACACTGGATGGGGAAGATATGTGGCTTTTAGTCCAAAAATCCTGAAACTAGGGTTCGGGTTTTTGGTCCACTTATTTGAGTTAGTTATTTTTTTTGTATTTTTCGTTTATTCTTGTTAGTGATATGTACATAGTGGAGTGGTTTTGGGTTATTCGGAGTTAGCATGAATGAGTTAAAAATCGGGGAAGTTAGGTTATTTACAGGTCATTTTTGGCTTAGATTTTTGGCTTCTTATTTTGTGCAGAAATTATGGATAAAATGCATTTCTTATGAAAACATGCATGAATGATAATTATGCAGAATAGATGCGGAAATGATGTTGATTTTGAGGGACTTGAGCTTAATTAATGAGATTTAGAGTGAATTCGAGATTCATCACTCCTCTTATTGTTCGGATTCATTTGAGGCTGGGCTGGGAGAGTGATCTTTGGTGCGGTTAACTCATCCATACCACGATTAACCTACTCCATCTTTGTCTTGTGCGCAACTTGGAGCCTACTCAGCATATCTATGATTTGATTTAGTGCATGGGTCTGTGAATTTATCTCAGATTCGGTGTGGTGACCCTGGCTTGCTCCTCTCTCCCGCCTTAGCGTGGATTGCTGAGAGGTGGAAGGTTGGGAGAATCTCTATGGTGTGGAGGAAGATTGTTGCGGCTGCTGATAAAGATATGACTATGAACTGTTAGCAGGATACTAGTATGATTGCGGTCTCTAATAAGCATGCTGGTGAGATTGCTGCTGCGTGAAATTCTATCGGTGCTGGAAGTGTGGATGTCCATGTTGCAATTGGCTATACTACTACTGATGATGATGCGGTATACTCGATTACTGAATCGGAGTATACCAAATCCTGTTGATCTCAAGAGTGGCTTGAGACTCAACATCAATGTCTGTAACACTGGTGATATGGCTGGGATTGGCATGAGACTGATCCTCATGCCAATCGATCTGCGGAGTCTCTGGTTCGCTCTGCACGTAATGAATCTGTTGGGTGAGTGGAGTGGGTAAGATCCTCCGTGCAGGTTGTACGGTCGAAGAAGATTGGCTCTACTGGTACTGAAGTTGAAGCTCTGAAACCTTATTCGTAAAATCACTCAGCTGTTGAGATAGAGATGAGAGTTTCTCCAACTCTCGCAGCGGCTGTAATTCCCGAACTTGTTTCTGAATCACATCCACCAACGTTAATTTTTCGCTAATGAATCCCATGTTGGTGTTGGATTCAGACTCTGAGATTTTATTAGCCACCTTATGATGTTCTTGGTAATATGGTGCCTGAGGGGCTTTCTGGAATGCCCGAGTAGAGTCGACGACTCTTGAGTTCTCTGCCATCCCTTCGAAGATGGACCAAACTGACTCAGCATCCTTATTCAAATAGCTCCAGCCACATGCGGCACTCACTAGCCCTTGAATGTCCGGCTGGAGTCCTCTGAAATAATTCTATACGAGCACCTTCATTGGTATCTCATGATGCGGGCATCTCTCCGTAAGATCTTTGAATCTATCTCATGCCTCATGGAAAGACTCATGCGAATGCTACGTAAAATTGGAGATCTGACTCCTCATCATGTTCGTCCTCCCTAGAGGAAAATACTTACGCTGGAATGTGGACTTCATATCGTCCCATGTAGAAACTTCCCTTCCCAGGTGACTCAACCAGTAAAGTGCCTTATCAGCTAAGGCGAAGGGAAAAGCTTTGAGGCGAACAGACTCCTGCGGAACTCCTGGATAACTAGTCGTACCACAAATCATCTCGAATTGCTACAGAAAGGTTAACGGCTCCTCTGTATCATTCCTGTAAAACTTGGGAAGCAATGAAATGAAGGACGGGCTCAATTCGCATGGCTCTTGATTTGACGGTAGCCGAATCCAATGAAGGAGTGTTCTCACGCTTGAGTCATACTCTTCCCATAAATTAGCGGGAACCACCGCAGGCGGTAAATGGTTCTCGGCCCCTACTTGCAGCGCGGCTATCTCAGCCCGCAACTCGTTCTGAGTTCTAAATTGTTCTCGTATCTGAATATTCATCTGTTGGAGAGTGTCAAGAATCCCTATCGTAACATCTGCTGATGTATCTGGTCTTCCGTCATGATGCTCCTCAACTGGTGGCGTCTCGTCTGCTGGTCCTTTGCCGCGAGCCATATGCTTCAACTCTTCTGGAAAAGAAAATCTCTCGTAAGAACTCAGCGAAAAATCAGCTGGAGATATCGATGATGTATTGAGACAAGGGACTGAATCAATAATCTAGCCGGGAGGCAAGGGAGTCTGGGTCTGACTCTCCTCGAGATCAGATGGGACTAGCTCGGGAAGAGGGTCATCCCGAGCTCATGAAGATGTACGACGGACGGTGGATAGTCGAAAGCTCACGGAGTCTGAGCAGAAAAGTCGTCGAGTCGTCATCTTCGATGTCAAGAGAATTATCAGGAGAGCACGATTTGTGATTCAAGAAAGATGGGAAAATGCGTAAAGCTGCGGTAACCCACGCCCCGCAAGCAAACACAAAGCAAACCCCGTTTTCACCAACACAACCTGATGATGACTGTAAGAGTTCGGTCTTTTATCTTGTAGGTTTTAGGGTTGTAATTAGCAAACAAGTATTATCGATTAACGCGAGGTGATAGGTGACCGATTTTTCCCCGCAATACTGTCCCGAGTCCTTACAGAAAATTGCTTGCTCTCAGCCATTATGGGAGTAAGTATGGACCGTTTCCGGCTACCCGTTTTGCTTGAGGACGGAGCCTTACACAGTGTTCTCTAAACCTCCCTCTCTGCTAAGTAAACCAGTTCCGTTTTCGGCTACCCGAGCATACCCACTGAAAAGCGATGATCATGTGTATAGACTAAGTAGTATTTTGAAAGAAAAACAGGTTTATATATTTAAGGGTTACTCTCCCAAATCAAATGAACCTTACGTTTATTTTAATACAGATACGTTAGCATTCCCGATTTTATTTTGGGTTTTATATTTTTTTTTGAGTTTTTTTAGACAAACGTCTACCATTTTTTTTATAAAAATCCTAAAATCATGCACCAAGGTTGTGGGTCCTAACACTAACTACGTAAGCGCAATCAGATAGAATAAAAAAACTCCTAATCAAGCACCTAGCCTCAAAAAAAGCCGTGGAAAAACCGACGACGCGAGAAAAGCACGGTCGGTGCCCTGATCCCCTGAATACACGGTACCCAACGAAGCAGACCCCAAAAAAATGTGGAGGGGAGGTAAAAGTCGGGATGTCCTTAGTAGACCCCTTCTACTATAGTTCAATACAACTGTCTCTCTCTTTACAAATTTACACTAACCAGCTTTGCCCCCTGCAGCCCACTCGTAAAGAAGGAGTTGGCCTCTGCTCTTTCAACTGACTCGGCTTCCTAAGAAATCGGCTGATCCTGCAGGCCCTGTAAAAATTCGTTAGCGGCTAAAGACGATCGATAAATGACTCGAGAAAAGTCGTAAGAAAAATAGAGTAAAAACTACGAAAAAAAGAAGAGAGATAAAACAAAACAAAAATATGTAAAAAATCAAAAGAACACTAATGCCTCCCCATCAACGGTGCCATTTTGATGCGGCTCGGATCCGTTTGCGATTAATTGATGGTGTTGTCGGGTGTAGAAAACCGCAAAAAGATCTGAGTTTACATCAAACAAAGATCGGTTTTAAAAAAAACCTTACAGTATTTTATTTAGCCAGGTAAGTGTGCCTGGGTCAAACAAAAGGAGGCAGAGTAGAGATATTTTGATTTTTGAGAGAAAATATATTTTTGTGATTCTTTTATCTGTTCTCGAAGCAATCGAGGAAACATGGAGTATTTTTTATGGATTTTTGATCTTTAAGTTTTTATTTGATTTTATATTTTTAAATTTTTTATATTTAATTTTTTTCAAAGTGATAATTTTCATACAATTTACCTACAATATAATATGTAAAAAAATAGATGAAATATAGGTGATATTATATAGTAGGTAAATCGACCGAGTGACGAGCTCGATGAACACTCGAAAAGAAATCAAAATGGAGTCGAGATTCGACAAATTAAAACACGATGATGAAGCGACAAAAACACACAAGTAATACTGAACAATCTCATTGGGTAGTTGCGTAACTTCCCTAAAAAAATCTATGGAGAATAATGTCGAAAATGTGTCCAAAGTTCCCCTACAACTCAGGGGTAAAAATGCAAGAAAAACTAATAAAGTTCTGCAGTTAAGTCCACGTCCAGGGACTGAATTGTAAGAAAAAATGGATTTATTGCAATTAGGTCCCTGCGGAGGGACCTAAACATAATCTCAGGAAACTCTGTAGGACCTTTAAAATCTTTGGAAGTCGTCTGCGCTTAATATGTAATTTTTCCACCGATTCAGCTTGGACGGCGGAGATTAGAACGTGGCGCTGGATCTGGACCGTCCACCGTAGGACACGTGTCGTTCAACTATAGCCCGGTTGTTCTTGAGGTTTTCTTCAGGTGGTTGAGCGGCTTCTGGAGGCTCCTCCTTCCGAGTTATCTCCTGCGATGGTTGCTTCGCTTGGGCCTCCAGCAGGGCCAGAGGGGTAGTTCCTCTACCCCTCGCACTTGCCCGTGGTGGACATGTGCTGAGGTGGGAGATCAGCTGATGAAGGCGGAAGAAAATCATGGGCCCGATGCTCTGCTCTTGGGCTGAGTTTGTTGAGCCTTCTTTGGTTGTGAATCGCGTGATGATTAGAGTCCAAATGACATAAGATTGCTCCAGATTCAAGAGGAACCTGCAAAGAACATAAATCCAAAATATATGAAAATAGGTGTAAAGAATAGGAAAGAAATAAGATGTGTTTGGAGTTGATTCGATGGTGTTTACAAGGATCCTAAGATCTTGCGTCGAAAGTCAATAATTAAGTGCCCTAATAACGTACTTAACCACGCTAATCATGGCACGATGGTCGAGAAAGAAATCGACGAATATGGAGGAATAGATCTGGGACAGAGATGTGTTTTACCTCTGGTGATCGCTCGACGGCCGATCTTCGCTGGAGCTCCACGCACGATAGGCAGTGATGCGAGGCGAGGATGACGCCTTGGAACTCCTCCCCGATGATCCTTCTTCCACGCGGGCACCTTTGGTCGGAACTAACACCTCCTGATCGAGCGAAGCGAGGCGAGGAAGAGAGGGGATTGGCCATTGAATTTCGTAGTTAAGTTGGTCATGGAAAAGTTAGTTGGAATCCTCCAACTTTGAGGGTATTTATAGAGAGATTGCTTGATCTTCAAGTTTAATCTAATGGTGGCCGAGTGAATGGATTGTTAGGAGATTAGATTCAAGGGTTTGGATCGAGTGAAATGCATCTAGTGTGCGCGGGAAAAATGGTTGAATATGGTCGGTTGACAGAAGGTAGAACCAACTTCTTGGAGAAGATGCCCCAGGTGCTGACACGTGTCAGCACCTAGGTGGCCAGATGCATGAATATCTTATAAATTCAATAATAAATAGTAAATAGTGTTATTTTAAATAGGTATAAAAATAATAAGTGTAAATAAAGAAATAATTTAATTTACAAAATAATTAATTTTTATAAATAATAATTATAATACGAAATATAAATATTATATTAATAAATATGTATGGATAAATAGGTTTTGGATTTTTAATTCAATAAATAATAAATTAAATAATAATTCTGTATTTTCTTAATTATTAGGGTGCTAAATAAAGTTTCTGCAAATTTTTAGGGATTTTAATAAGTTAATTTAGATATATTAATAAATACAAGTATAAATTAACTAGTTCATTTTTATCTATAAATTAGGGTTTTGGATTTTATTAAAATAATAAATAAGCTCCAAAAATTTTGAACAGAATGATGATGAAAATACAATATCACAAAAATAATTAGAAATTATAAAATTAATAAAATTGTAAATAGTGTGTTCTACATAAAATAAATAGCCCAGAAACCCCGTTGTCATTAGGTCCCAAAATCGACTTTTTGCAAAAGGACTCCAAATTTAATGAAACAACCTCTATTAGTTAGATAATATTATTTTATGTACTTTAAAGGTAAGTAGAGTGAAATTGGAGTCCGTGTGAAGAAGTTATGATGTTTGGAAGTTGAGGATTTGATAAGTTAAAATTAGGATTTCTTAGTATATGTATACTACAATATTTTTAATTTATTTTTATATTTTATATACATTTTTAGAAATAATTAGGAAAAGAGTTTGGTTAAATAAATATATATATATATGAATTAATTAAAAATCAATGAAATTTTATATTTATTTGACAAATAATGAGACATGTGTGAAGTGTGTCTTAATTTATTTTTATGTTTTTCTTTCCTTATCTCCCCCTACTTATTGGTTTGTCGACCAATCCATGTTGACTTGGTCTCGGGGGTTAACTTATATAAATATACCTTGCAGCTATATTTATATTTATAAGTCATATTGTATATATATACATATTTACAATCTGCCTTATTTTCTCTTCTTTGTTCTTTATTTAGTTACATGTTTTTTATGTATAAAAGTGCATTTTTATTTATGAATGATATTTTGATAAAAAAATTGGATTTAATTCATATTTACATGTATTTGTTAATTGTTTTAAGATAAAATACGACAGAAAAGTGAATGAATCATGGATTCATCAGATCGTCCACGATCAATTAGGATTAATAATTAAATGGATGTTAGGGATATCATTCGATATAATACATGTTCTTTTTGTGGTATAGTTGGTCACACAAAACTTCGTTGTCCTAATAAAAATAGAATGGATTCTCAAGCATCAACATCTAATGCACAACCATCGGAACGGAATAAAAATAAATGTGTCACATGTGGAGGAAAAGGCCATAACAAACGTAAATGTCCTGCTTTGAGTAAGATTAACTTCTTTTTAGATGTAAATATCAACAGAATACATGTTTTTTTGTTGCTTGATGCAAATTTACGTCTTCTAAAATTCATTTTTTAGTACGGATGGACTCCAAACCGCTTGACCCATCTGTTTTGAGTAAACAGGAGTGTCACCGTTTATGTCGTGTTTGGTCAGGCGATGTAAGCCATTTATTAATTTCAAATCATTAAGTACTTGCCATAATAGTTCTTGTAACATTCCAATTGTAGGCATCATCATGTTGTGTTGTCGACAACGAGAATCACATGTAGGTCGCATCCCTTTGGACGACCGCCGACCGCCTTATGTAGCTTAGGAAGGATTTGGATGTATTTCGGAATTGGAACATCACAATATATTGGCATTTAATTACAACTTTAGTGGAGCAATGGATGAGACATATACTTTCCACATGGCCAGTGGAGAGATTTCCATTACGTTGCAGGATGTCGCATTCATCTTGGGGTTACGGATTGATGGACCGATGGTTATAGGAGAGACCATATACAGACATATATGTTTAGCAGCAGATATCACGATCGAGGAGATTGGAAGCGTGGTTATATTGCTTCAGCGGTGGGCATGGGAGCATTTTCCACACATTGCTCCTGTGATTAGGAAAACATGACAGTGTCACGGTTGTCAGATAGGAGTTTGTTGGGCTGCAGCATTTGCGTATCGTCGACAGCCAACCCACAGCGTGAGACCATACTGTGACGCTTTCGACGTGCAATCACTAGAGCAGGTAAATAAGCATCAACACAAACCTTCAACTTACTGTAAAAACAACCGCTAAATTACATATCAAATTTTCTTGCAGATATTGTGGATGCCATATACAGATGACATACTTGCACATCTACCTGCATATTGTCTCAAGGGACAAAACATCTGGAGGGGACAAGGGATCCGTTGATATACTTCTACATTATGAAATATTATTTTTCGGACCGCTTTCTTCCATAATTTGGCAGCCGTCATGATATTCTCGTGTCGTTCTTTACATTCCAGGACCTCTACGCCATCGACTTGAGGGGAAAGGTTCATACTAATTGGAGGTCCAAACATTGGGTGCACATACATGAATGGGATGATCGAGTGGATACAGTTGTTGCCCTTGAACAATCCAATGGGATCATTGTGACTCCGAGCTATATGGATTGGTATAGAACGATTACACGAAGATTTGCATGTCGGTTAGGGGCAACTTTGACAAGCAATGTAAGAACACATACCAAATATGTTCTCAGATTTATCATGACTTTTTTGTAAGATTTACCACTATGTGTGTTAGAAAATAAACATGCGGAAGCGTAACATGGAAAAAGATAAAGAAAATAGGAACAACAGGATTTAATATGGAACCCTACTCCGTGAGGAGCGGGATGAAACCACGGGAGAAGCCCTCAAAGGGGTGTATGCTCTATTTCTCTTTCTCAATGGATATAGGAGGTCTGGGGCTCCTTGTATAGCCTTTATAGAGCCTCCAAGTCCCACCACTGGTAGATGTAGGACTAAATATATGGATGGGGTAAATGGATCTTCTCCAGAATCCATTTACCCTCTACAACTCATATGACGCATAACCAAATACTCCAACACTCCCCCTCAAGATGGAGCATGCAATGCTCAGTTTCGACAAACATAAAGAAACTCAACTCACGCTACTGGACACTATGGACAATATCAACTCAACACGCACAACTATCAACTGCTATCGAGGACGTTGCTTCTCATGTCGTTCAGGTGAGGAGGACGAAGTGTTAGTCTGTGGAATCTCCTTGTCGGAGAGCATGCACTTTGAACCGTGCCTGTCAGAGTCGCTGCAACTAATAATGAGTCTCCTCTTCGGAGTACTCTGGATCGCCACAACACGTGGACAACTGCTTCATCTCTGAAAAGGGCCAAACTGAAAAAGACCGTGGAAGTGCAATCCTCGTCGAAGTCCACGGTCGCTGGAGAATGAAGTTTGAAAGAAGTATCCTCATTGGAGAACTGGGTCTCTCCCATCTGGCATAGAGAATGGTACACTACTCTGGAGTACCTATTGATGAATCTCCATTTCATCACCTTTATTCTATCATTTTGGCCTTAAAAACCTCAGCAAATGCATGTAAATAGCATTAATTTATACATAATAGCATCCATTCTTTATTGTATTTATTGTACATTAAAGGTTTTTAATGCCAAAATTATAGAATAAAGGGAAGAAAAGAAAAAGGAATAAAATATTGCAAATATCTTATGACCCTAACCCCGAGACCAAGGCCAGCATGGAATTGGTCGACAAGGAATAAAGTAGGGGGAGATAAGGGCCAATTATACAATAAATATCTCATTTATTTATTCATTTATGTATTTTTGACACCTATTTTGTATAGAATTATTTATTCATCAAATAAAGAAACTTTGTACATGAAAGTTGTAGATAATAATGTAAATAAAAATACAAAATTGAGTTTGTGTAAAAATAATACTCAGTGTACATTTTATACACAGAATAAAAAGCCAAAATATCAACTTCACAGACCCATATCTTGCAAATAAAAACTCCAAATCACCCAAACTCACCTTTAATTGTATATAGCATCCCATGAACTATTTTATAAAATTGGTTTCATAATTTTTGGAGTCCATCTGTGGAAGTTAGGTTTTTGACCCACTTTATACATAATACCTGATTAAAATATTCATTTTATTCAATGTTCATTATTTTTTATAAATTCATATTTTTAGAATCTTGTAAATAGTGTATCTAATACAGAAACATAGTAAAAGCTAAAGAAAATCAAAAAGAAATTGCAAAATAAAATAAGTGTATAAGCTACATAGACAAAATACCTATGTTAAGAATGTATATAAATAAAAAGGGATTTTAATTCTTTTATTCTTTATTCATCTATATTTTTATAACAATGTATATATTATATATAACTTATTAAAAATACAAATCCAAAATAAAAACAAATAAAATTCATTAAATAAATAAAATGTATATAATATATAGGTAAAATACCTACAAGTATACTTACATATGCATATACCTATTTATTTAAAAATGTTAATAAACTCAGAAAAATTAAATAAAAATATATTCATACTCATAAAAATAAGTTATAATTTTATAAAATAAGAAAATAAAATAATAAAATAAACAAATTAAAAATAAAATATACAAAAAGACTTTTAAATATATACATATACACATTAGTAAAATAAAACCGTAATAAAATACTTCAAAAAAATAAATAAAAATCATAAATAAATACTACATGAAATAATATACATTTTTTATTTTATAAGAAAAAAATAATAAAATCATTTACTACGCCAAATAATTCAATTTTGCGGAAAATTCCCTCTTTTGTCTTCTTGCGTCCGACGTGGCCCAATAAGGGCGCGGCCCGAGTTGACCTCCGGTCAACTCTCCCTGCGCTTCTGACTTCCGTCAGAACTATCTTTTCGCCCGTATTCTCCCCTTTTTTCCGCTCGATCTATCGTTCCATCACTTTCAAATCCTTCACGGATTTTGTTCTCTGATCAACCGAGATTTGCGCCGATCATTTGGATCCCTTGTACATAGCCCCGATTCATCAATAATCGCCGGTCACTGGGGGTCTTCGGGAATGTTTATAAATAAGCCCCTCCGCCTCCTTCCTCGAATTTGGCCACTTTCATTCCAATCTTAAGCCTTGATCTTGTTCCTGGACCATTCCTCGTGACAGGGGGAGTGTCCTTGCAACTTGACTCGGCCGGAGGACGGAGAATTTTGTCGCGGCGGCGCTCCGGCGGCCACCCAGCTCCCTGGAGGCCCCCAGGTATAAGAGCTGCGCATTTTTATGATTTTTAGGTAGGTTTTTATTCCAGCATTCTATTCCTGTCGTTTATTTTGCATTTAGTTCAGTAGCATAGCGTAAATTAGTTAATTCGAAGTTCGCCGGAGCTCAGCTCCGGCGACTTCTCCACCGTTCCCCGACTGTTTTCCGACCACCCTTCCACCTTCATTTTGTTCCCCTATGCCCTCTCTATCTCCCAGCCACCTTGTTCAACCAGATTCCCTTCTGGATCCGCGAATCGAAGCTCCTCCACCGCCTTCTGCCGGAGCTTCTCCGCCCACCATCATCCGCTTGTTCTTAGCTTCAAACCCCAGGTCGAGGAGCATCGCCTCGAGCCCCTCTATCTTTCTGTGCAGGTTAGGTGCCCCTAAGAGCACCAGGAGACGATTCCCAATGCGGCGGAGGTACCTGGAGCTCCTCTTCTTCTTCAAGCTCGTGGCGACGCTCCAGGGCATCTCCGGACGACCTACCACCTCCAGCAAATAGAAGACTCCGCCAGGAAGCGTTTGGGATACTTTGGAGCAGCAATGGTCGACGGAGACGCGAGACATCACCGGAGGAAGCTCGCCCAGGCGAGCGTTCTTCCCCGTTCTTCCAGCCATCGTCTCCGCCGTTGGATGAAGAGCAAGTCCCAGTTTCAATCACAGTCGTCCGATGGAGCGATGCCACGACCATCAGATCTCGCGCGAGATCTAATCTCCAGCGCTCATCGGCGAAGCGTCATCGGTGCACGTGGAGGCACCACGTGTATTAGTGACTCACATTAGCCGTCGGATGAAGCGCCTATTGGGGGGTAATTTGCACATCTAGCCCCTGTCATTTTTGTATATAATTTTTAATCTTGTAAAATATATAGCACATTGTAAATAAAATGTAAATTTTGCTGATAGGACCCTGAACGTTTTGGAATTGCATTTAGGTCCTTCCGCGCCTCACGTGCAGTCCCACGTGAGGCGCGTGAAATTTTCACTTTAGCCCTGGCGATTTTTGTATATTGTAAAATAGTTTTAAAAAACAAAATAAATGTTTATTTCAGTAGGGATTTTTTGCACCTGTATCCTTGTCATTTATTTTATTTGCAAAAATGCCCCTGCCAGGCTGTTTGCTTTTTGTGTCTTTTATCTATTTATTTTAAATACCTATGAGGCTTCTAAAAATTCACAAAAATTAGGATTAGTGTTTCATGCCCTGTATTTCCACGCCCATATTTTATTTGGCATTTTTTCGCATTTTTCCTAATTATTAAAAAATGAAAAAGAATCCCATTCTGTACTGTTTAAATTAAAAATACAAAAAAATAGAAAATGTCTTTGAAAAATTCCAAAAAACTTATATATGGTATATTTATATCTATATTGAGTCCAGAAAATGAAAAAACCCTAAAAATAGAAAAAGAAAAACATAAAAATTTCAAGAAGCTCCAAAAAAATATAAAAACTCTAGAAAAATACCAAAATTATGTTTTCTTATTTTATAATTATTTATATATATTATTATTTATGTATTAAAATTAATTTGGGTTAATTTTGGCACTTATTATATAATTTTAAAATCCAAATTAATTTCGGCCTATTTAATTAGTCCCATATTAGGGACATTTTTGGAATTAAAAATACATAAAAATTAGCAAAATTCCAGAAAAACAACATAAAAATTAGAAAAATACAAAAAGCCTAAAAAATATTATACTTAATATATTGAGTATATATATATGTCTATGTATCCTTATACTACATCTCTCTCTCTCTTCTTATATATATATATATATATTTCTTTATATGTATATATATTATGTCATTAAAAATATAAAAAAATTAAAAATTACAAAATATAAAAACAAAATAAAAATTATAAAAACCTAAAATAAAAAAATAAAAAATTGAAACCCACAAAAACAATAAACAATTGGACATGAACAATGGATTGAATAATTACACATCACATACATTCCCTTTGCCTCCCAGTGTTCGACCTCTACCTGTACTTACACCTATACACATTTGCATGTAGAGTTATAATAAATTTTAACTCCACATTTTTGGATATTCATTGCATATATTTATTGTGGGTTAATTGTTGATCGATTTGGGATTCCGTCTGAGGTCAACTCAACGACTGTCGATCCGCCTTATGGAAAGACACGACCTCGGCGAAATCCCCTTTCATCAAATGGCGCCGTTGCCGGGGAGACAACGGATTTTGTATGGTTGTTTATTTATTTACTTAATTCTTTGTTCATGTCCTCTATTCATTTATCTATTTGATTTTTATTGAGATTATTGAGACTGTTCTGACCCATTTCCTCTATTTTCTTTAATGCGAGGGACCGCCAAGCAAAGGAGGACCTCCTAGGAGGACCAATGCACCCAAGCGAGGCGGAGTTGGCTCTTCTACACCGGCCAACAGGAGAGAGCATCGGAGGCAGCTGGAGGAGAATTTTGGAAGGCAGTTTACATTTTCATGCATATTATTTCATTATGTATATTCATGTGAGAGAGTGACACTTATAAACTTGTAATAATACAGGACTCTCTCATGTACACTCCGACTCCCGAGGTCCATTGCCTGAGGGATTGTTCCCTTGGGGGCCTCGACGGTTTTGACGCTTTTTCGTTTTTATTTTATTTTTATTATTTTGTGTGAATGAGCCCTAGCTTAGGAATTGCTTGCCGATAGAGTAAGGTCCAAACACCCTAATATATTTGCATGTACCTATAGCGCGTGTTGGATCTAGTCAAATCTAAACAGTCGATTCACTTATTTCTTAACCCCTGTGCCGTGAGCGAGCCCCATCAAGCGCTACTCCTGAAATCGAGTATGTCGAGAAGAGGAGGGGTGAGCCAAGACCGGACTCTTAGGTTAAGGATAAGTGGCCGACTTGTGGTGCTTCACGATAATAGCAATTACTATCCTAGGGCGATTTCTTCGGCTTGCATTTGCATTTAGCATAGGTTTCAATTCCGTTATGCATCCCGCATGGAGAGAGCTGGGAAGCACTGTAAGTCTTCTTACTTAGCATGCATCATCGATTTCCGACTTGCATGGCTTTTCCGACCTTCTCCCTCTGTTTTTTGCCACTTAGGATGCTTAATGGAAATTGGAACCCCGATAGGCACGTGCATTGAAAATACCCAAAAATAGTGATAACTAAAATAAAAATGGGACTGCTAACTCTATTGTACTTAAAATAACAAATAATGGATTTCCTTGTCTTGGGGAGAGCAACCCCCTCATTGTATGCGTTTTAAGTGCTCACGTACACACTAAGGAGTAGATCCCAAATCCTATCAAGCCTCCTAAGTGTTTGTACAACTTTGTGGTTCTCACCTAACTCTAAAACCGAAAAGATAAATGACCGTCACCTGACGGTCTTCACTGTGTTGAGTAGGTGAATCGGGGGTTTGCCTTGTGTATTGTGACTTGGAGTTCATTGTGTTTTTTCATTCTTTATTAGAGTAGTCGGTCCCATCGTGTGAGTCATGCATTTTTCAGCTTTGAGTCTCTCTACCTCTCTTATACATATATCTCTTCATTTGCATTAAGTCGTGATATTGGCGCTTGAGCTCAATCATTCCTTTGCCAAGTCCTTTGTTTGTCGCTTCTTCATCACTTCCCTCGTGTTCTCTGTACCATCCCCATCTTCTTCGGTTCAAGGAGATCCTACTCTTCGAACCACCATTTTGACGGTGTTCCCGCCCTGTGTGGAACACCCAATTTTGTCTGTATCTCGATCTTCTCACCCGCCCTCCTCGTACCCTCCATATCACTCTTCTACCATCCACGATATTGGCACGCAGGCTCAATCAGCTTCTCCACCCCATTGTGTACCCTTCTTATCCATCTTCCTCGTGTACCCCGTATCATCCCTCCCTTCACCCCGGAATGCTGTGCATATTGATATGGCCCGCATCGAGGATTGCGTATACAAATTATTTGAGTAAGTCGGGCCAATGATGTTGAGGATGCTGAGATTGATATATTACTTTTGGTGGATTTGACCTTCGGATACATGCATATGAGTGTATTGAGGATTTTTTTGATGCATGATTATTAGGTGTGATTCTTTATTGAGGATTTAGATCTCGCACACCGGATTGAGGATGTGATATGAAGCGATGATTTGGTGATGATTTCATTAGTATCGACTGATCTATCTATTTTGCGGTTTTGGCCCGTCTTGATTTGGATTTTAGATGGACTATCTTGATATATGCTTCATAATGACGGTGCCCCGACCCTCATGATGTCTCATCTCTTAGATTGACCCATCCTTGATTTCTTGACTCTTTGATCCACCCTGGCACTTAGAGGATTACTGATGATATGTTGTGCCAACCTCAGCTTATTGGATTGACTTGAGGGAGGTTTTGCGGTTGACCTGATTATTTGCTCCCTCGCAAGATCTTATGCCCTCCTGTTGATTGATGGATTCACAGTATTTCGAGGACCTGAGATTTTATGCCAGCATTCCCTCGGCCTCCATTAATCTAGCTCGCATTCCTCCCCGAGGACTATCTGCGGGAGAATGCGGCAATTTCTAGGACTACGGTTTCATCAACCACTTGGTCGCCATTGTGATGGGACTCGAAACCGAGTCAGCTGATATGCTTGATTGGCCTCCCTCTGTTACTATGTGCCCGATCTATCTGTCGGCACATGGGGCCAACCGTCTGATTGCTCTCCTTGACGGTCCTTGCAAGGCAGAGCTCCACTTTTCTGATTATTTCGTGCCAAGTTCATAGCTCTCCGAGGGTTATCTGCGAGAGGCTATGACACAGTATAGACTCTCTGGTCTCTTCCGCTGATAGACGGTCTGTCGTTTATCAAGACCAGATTCTCTGTGGATCCGTCTGATGGGTCCGGCTCCTTCGAGCCATTCTCTCTCCTCGACGACCCTCGCAAGGACGAGATGTACTCTGATTATTCACTGCATAGCACACATCGCTTCCCGAGGACTATCTGCGGAAGGATGTGACATTTTCTTTACGATTGGCTTCACTCACTTCTCGTCTCCTGTCGGTTGGGGCACGAAGCCGATTCGTCTGATTTGAGTGCTCGGTGTCCCTTTCTGATTATGCGCCTGACCTGTTGGGCCATGAGACCGACTTGTTCAGACTCCTCTGAGTCCGCTCTCCTTGACGGTCCTCGCAAGGATGAGCTCTTTGTTGATTATTCTTTGACTAGCTCGTAGCTCCTCAAGGGTTATCTATGGGAGACTACGACATACTTCAGATCTGATCGGTCTCTTCTAATGGTAGTCGCTTTATCGACCAACGAGTCCAATATGTGGGTCCGTCTGATGGACCCGGCTCCTTTAAGCCTTTCTCTCTCCTCGACGACCCTCGCAAGGTAGAAACACACTGTGACTATTCCTGGCCTAGATCGCAGTACTCTCCGAGGACTATCTGCGAGAGATTGCGACACTCTCTTTGTGCTCGATTCCACTGCTTATTGTGTATCCGATCTGTGGAACACGGAATCGAGTCGTCTGATCTACTTGATTTGTGGTCCCATCTTGCGTTGTCTATCCGATCTGCAGTTTATGGGATCCGTCTGATTGACTCTTTTGAGTCCGCTCGCCTCGACGGTCCTCGCAAGGATGAGCTTCTGGTATCTGCTATTTTCATGCCTAGCTGTCAGCACGTTCCCCGAGGGTTATCTGCGGGACGCTGCCACATTCTTTAGACTTTCTGGTCTCTTCTGTTGGTAGTCGATTTGTCGCCTACCGAGACCATACCTGATGATCCGTCTGATGGATCATTGACGCCTTTGCGTCTGCTCGCCTTGACGACCCTCGCAGGGCCGAGTCTTCTGCTGATTATTCGATTATTAGCATGCACCACTCTCCGAGGGTTATCTGCGAGAGGGTGCATCATTTTCTAGGTACTCGGTTTCACTTCTGGTGTCTCCTGTCTGTTGGAGCACGAAGCCGAGTCTTCTGAGCTGTGTACTTGGTTCCCTCTCTGATTGTGTATCCGATCTGTGGATCACAGGACCAAGCCTTCTGATTAGGATCTGATTCCTGGCTCCTTTGAGCCTGCTCACCTTGATGACCCTCGCAGGGTTGAGTCATGTCTTGCGGCATTAGGTGTGTGTCTCCTACGATCTTCCGACCTCATGACCCCCGAATGCCAAAGATGTCTCCTTTTCTCTATATTCCATATCTTCTCGAGACTCTGATTGTCTGGAGGAATCTGTATTGCTCCTTCTTCCTCCCGGTCTTACTGTATCGGCTTTATTCCCTCATGCTGACCCTATGAGCAGATTGACTGCTTCACGCTACCGATCTCCGCTTTACTTTCTGATCTACTTGTCCTCGGTAGCCGACACCCACCTGACTGCATATCCGGGTGTCTTTTCACCTTCTGAGTGTGTCACCATTCTCATAGGGAGATGATGATGCGAGTACGGTATTCACTTGTGAGATACCGTCCTATACTCCACCAGTTCTTCACCACTTGTATATATGTGTTGTATATTCTGTTCTCCCGCATGTTATGTGTGCCCTAGATCTATCGACATATCTTTGTGTCTATACTTAGGATGTACTTTGTCCTTAGGGGGGGTACACACCGCGTTATTCTTTCGTCGTTCAGTTTCGTCACTCCTGTTGTTGCCTATACTTAGGGATATCTCACCCTAAGTATAGGGGGAGTGATGCGTATATTCTCCACAATCTTCTCATCTATCTGTATATATCTATCTTTTCTTCTTTTCTTCTTTTCCCTTTCTATCTTCTGTATCTAAATAAACAGTGTCTCCCCTTTATGTCAGTTTTCTGTACTTAGGACGTACTTTGTCCTAAGTATAGGGGGGTTGCACCCCTGATTTGATTAATTCTTTGCTCTATTTATTCCCACCCTTGACCCTCCCTACTTTGTGTACAGTCTGCTATACTTAGGATTACTTGATCCTAAGTATAGGGGGGATGGTCAACTTCTATTTCCTTCATCTCTTATTTGTATATTCTTTAGACTTGTCTATACTCAGTACGAGTTATGTCTTCTCTTTTCTTTTCCGATCTATGAGGACATAGCTCAAGCTAAGTATAGGGGGGTCGTATATACCCTGTATATACTTCATCCATAACTCGTACTTTCGTATAATTATGATACAATTCATTAATTAATAAGGCTTCTTATTCCTCAAATTCTTTTTTTGTATATACTAATTAATAAATCAGGTTAAAAATATGTTTGCAAAATGATTTGAAAAATGGTGTAAACTGTTTGGAAAACTTTTTGTGAAATATTTTCAACCTTTGTAAAAATATTTTGATTGCAAAATTTTTCTACTTATGTGAAATAAAGGATTTGAAAACCTATTTGCAAATGATTGTGAAAACATTTTTGTAAAAATATTGTGAAAATGTATATATAATGTTTGTAAAATCTTTGCAAAATGGATTTCAAATGATTGTAAATATTTGCAAAAATTGTCTTGTACTATAGATCTCAAAAGGATTTTCAAAATAAATTTGAGGACGAAAAGCATAATAATAATAATAAATAAAATGAATAAAAATAACTCATAAATACATTAAATTCTTTATCAATTGTATATACACCTTAATAAACCACTCTTGTCAAAACTAGTAAATTCTTTAAATCTTGTAAAATAAAGCGGCACGCCCGTGTAAATAGTTGTATATACTTTATTCTTTGAGTGCCAAAATTCTTTTATTTGTAAATTCTTTGTGTAAAAATTTCTCTCTTTGTTTTCAAATTCTTTCAAAAATTGCATTATTCTTTGCATATTTGGAAATAGCATTTGCATAGCATTCATATTCTTTTATTGAGCATGATGATTGAACTAGTCCAAGAAAGTCGAAGATTGGAGCTTGGTTGGAACTTACCGCACCTAACTGCACTGGAACCTTATGGGAACTAGGTTTAAGGTACTTCCGGTCTATTCAGACTTAATTCTTTGAGAAATCAGGGCTAGGTTCAAGTCACCTCAGTGGACTAACTAGAACTTTTCGAAACACACGCATGACTCTTGTCGGCCGTGACCTAACTTGGACACTTGCACCGTTCACTTGGCTCAACTCAGTTGGAGTGGTGAGGGGGTTGGATTTGCCAGTCTGAGACGCACACGGGTGGAAACATTCGTCCTCGTCTAGGGAGGGAAG
Source organism: Ottelia alismoides (assembly GCA_037367405.1). Classification (NCBI taxonomy): domain Eukaryota; kingdom Viridiplantae; phylum Streptophyta; class Magnoliopsida; order Alismatales; family Hydrocharitaceae; genus Ottelia; species Ottelia alismoides. The sequence goes on along the minus strand of JAZKJV010002794.1, from coordinate 80,145 downwards.
TGCACCCCAACCTGGTCCAGTTTCAATGAAGTCGAATGACAGGAGAGTGTGGGTTGAGATAAAGCTTCAAAAGAGGGATAGTCTACTGGCTCAAGAGGAAAATTTCTTGTATATGTGCTGCACCATGTAGATATGTTGTACAGAAGCACTTGAAAAAAATGCAAAAAGAACTCCAAAAAAGTGGTGGGTCGGATTGAAAATTTAATAACCCCACCGGAGTGTATATAGTTCAATAAAGCAAAAGCTTATGGTATCCATGTTACATTTCATGAAGCTTGCAGCGGGAGACTTAGCTACACTGATTGAGCTCCTAAAATTCTATACTTCTTATTCCCCCCTCTTCTTGAGCCGGTTGCCACTTGAACTTAGAAGGGAATACCCCGCTCCTCGACGGTAGAGGGCTGGATTGGGGAATCATTGGGTTGTCATTCTGGAGAAGCTAGTCTCTTTGTCATTTCAGTTGGGGAGAGCCACTATCACTTACACTGTACAAGTCAGCTTCATAGTCATAAGGGTTTGCGCATGATGTAGGCTGGTTCTGACATGGTTGTTGAGGTGAATTGAACCAAGTTCTGTGACTCTTGAAGGCTGTTGTGTTTTAAATTTGGTTCCCAACTAGGTTCCACACACATTCTCACATCAAGGTCTAACCTGAGCTCCAAACTTTGATTTTGTACAGATAAGTTTAATAACCATGATCAATTCAATTTATTCTTTACATTCTTTATTTTTGCTTTTTCTTTTCTTCTTATTTTTTATTCTTTTTGTACTTATTGCATAAGTGTTTGCTAGGGACTAGCAAAGGCAAGTATAGGGGGGTGATGAATCTCCATTTCATCACCTTTATTCTATCATTTTGGCCTTAAAAACCCCAGCAAATGCATGTAAATAGCATTAATTTATACATAATAGCATCCATTCTTTATTGTATTTATTGTACATTAAATAAGGTTTTTAATGCCAAAATTATAGAATAAAAGGAAGAAAAGAAAAAGGAATAAAATATTGCAAATATTTTATGACCCTAACCCCGAGACCAAGGCCAGCATGGAATTGGTCGACAAGGAATAAAGTAGGGGGAGATAAGGGCCAATTATACAATAAATATCTCATTTATTTATTCATTTATGTATTTTTGACACCTATTTTGTATAGAATTATTTATTCATCAAATAAAGAAACTTTGTACATGAAAGTTGTAGATAATAATGTAAATAAAAAAACAAAATTGAGTTTGTGTAAAAATAATACTCAGTGTACATTTTATACATAGAATAAAAAGCCAAAATCTCAACTTCACAGACCCATATCTTGCAAATAAAAACTCCAAATCACCCAAACTCACCTTTAATTGTATATAGCATCCCATGAACTATTTTATAAAATTGGTTTCATAATTTTTGGAGTCCATCTGTGGAAGTTAGGTTTTTGACCCACTTTGTACATAATACCTGATTAAAATATTCATTTTATTCAATGCTCATTATTTTTATACATTCATATTTTTAGAATCTTGTAAATAGTGTATCTAATACAGAAACATAGTAAAAGCTAAAGAAAACCAAAAAGAAATTGCAAAATAAAATAAGTGTATAAGCTACATAGACAAAATACCTATGTTAAGAATGTATATAAATAAAAAGGGATTTTAATTCTTTTATTCTTTATTCATCTATATTTTTATAACAATGTATATATTATATATAACTTATTAAAAATACAAATCCAAAATAAAAACAAATAAAATTCATTAAATAAATAAAATGTATATAATATATAGGTAAAATACCTACAAGTATACTTACATATGCATATACCTATTTATTTAAAAATGTAAATAAACTCAGAAAAATTAAATAAAAATATATTCATACTCATAAAAATAAGTTATAAATTTATAAAATAAGAAAATAAAATAATAAAATAAGCAAATTAAAAATAAAATATACAAAAAGACTTTTAAATATATACATATACACATTAGTAAAATAAAACCGTAATAAAATACTTCAAAAAAATAAATAAAAATCATAAATAAATACTACATGAAATAATATACATTTTTTATTTTATAAGAAAAAAATAATAAAATCATTTACTATGCCAAATAATTCAATTTCGCGGAAAATTCCCTCTTTTGTCTTCTAGCGTCCGACGTGGCCCAATAAGGGCGCGGCCCGAGTTGACCTCCGGTCAACTCTCCCCGCGCTTCTGACTTCCGTCAGAACTATCTTTTCGCCCGTATTCTCCCCTTTTTTCCGCTCGATCTATCGATCCATCACTTTCAAATCCTTCACGGATTTTATTCTCTGATCAACCGAGATTCGCGCCAATCATTTGGATCCCTTGTACATAGCCCCAATTCATCAATAATCGCCGATCACTGGGGGTCTTCGAGAATGTTTATAAATAAGCCCCTCCGCCTCCTTTCTCGAATTTGGCCACTTTCATTCCAACCTTAAGCCTTGATCTTGTTCCTGGACCATTCCTCGTGACAGGGGGAGTCTCCTTGCAACTTGACTCGGCCGGAGGACGGAGAATTTTGTCGCGGCGGCGCTCCTGCGGCCACCCTGCTCCCTGGAGGCCCCCAGGCATAAGAGCTGCGCATTTTTATGATTTTTAGGTAGGTTTCTATTCCAGCATTTTATTCCTGTCGTTTATTTTGCATTTAGTTCAGTAGCATAGCGTAAATTAGTTAATTCGAAGTTCGCCAGAGCTCAGCTCCGGCGACTTCTCCACTGTTCCCCGACTGTTTTCCGACCACCCTTCCCCCTTCATTTCGTTCCCCTACGCCTTCTCTATCTCCCAGCCACCTTGTTCAACCGGATTCCCTTCTGGATCCGCGAATCGAAGCTCCTCCACCGCCTTCCGCCGGAGCTTCTCCGCCCACCATCATCCGCTTGTTCTTAGCTTCAAACCCTGGGTTGAGGAGCATCGCCTCGAGCCCCTCTATCTTTCTGTGCAGGTTAGGTGCCCCTAAGAGCACCAGGAGATGATTCCCAATGCGGCGGAGGTACCTGGAGCTCCGCTTCTTCTTCGAGCTCGTGGCGGCGCTCCAGGGCATCTCCGACCGACCTACCACCTCCCGCAAATAGAAGACTCTGCCAGGAAGCGTTTGGGACACTTTGGAGCAGCAATGGTCGACGGAGACGCAAGACATCACCGGAGGAAGCTCGCCCAGGCGAGCATTCTTCCCCGTTCTTCCAGCCATCGTCTCCGCCGTTGGATGAAGAGCAGGTCCCAGTTTCAATCACAGTCGTCCGATGGAGCGATGCCACGACCGTCAGATCTCGCGCGAGATCTAATCTCCAGCGCTCATCAACGAAGCGTCATCGGCGCACGTGGAGGCGCCACGTGTATTAGTGACTCACATTAGCCGTCGGATGAAGCGCCTATTGGGGGTAATTTGCACATCTAGCCCCTGTCATTTTTGTATTTAATTTTTAATCTTGTAAAATATATAGCACGTTGTAAATAAAATGTAAATTTTGCTGATAGGATCCTGAACGTTTTGAAATTGCATTTAGGTCCTTCCACGCCTCACGTGCAGTCCCACGTGAGGCGCGTGAAATTTTCACTTTAGCCCTGGCGATTTTTGTATATTGTAAAATAGTTTTAAAAATCAAAATAAATGTTTATTTCAGTAGGGATTTTTTGCACCTGTATCCTTGTCATTTATTTTATTTGCAAAAATGCCCATGCTAGGCTGTTTGCTTTTTGTATCTTTTATCTATTTATTTTAAATACCTATGAGGCTTCTAAAAATTCACAAAAATTAGGATTAGTGTTCCATGCCCTGTATTTCCACGCCCATATTTTATTTTGCATATTTTCGCATTTTTCCTAATTATTAAAAAATGAAAAAGAAGCTCATTCTGTACTGTTTAAATTAAAAATACAAAAAAATTAGAAAAGGTCTTTGAAAAATTCCAAAAAACTTATATATGGTATATTTATATCTATATTGAGTCCAGAAAATGAAAAACCCTAAAAATAGAAAAAGAAAAACATAAAAATTTCAAGAAGCTCCAAAAAAAATATAAAAACTCTAGAAAAATACCAAAATTATGTTTTCTTATTTTATAATTATCTATATATATTATTATTTATGTATTAAAATTAATTTGGGTTAATTTTGGCACTTATTATATAATTTTAAAATCCAAATTAATTTCGGCCTATTTAATTAGTCCCATATTAGGGACATTGTTGGAATTAAAAATACATAAAAATTAGCAAAATTCCAGAAAAACAACATAAAAATTAGAAAAATACAAAAAGCCTAAAAAATATTATACTAAATATATTGAGTATATATATATGTCTATGTATCCTTATACTACATCTCTCTCTCTTCTTATATATATATATATATATTTCTTTATATGTATATATATTATATCATTAAAAATATAAAAAAAATTAAAAATTACAAAATATAAAAACAAAATAAAAATTATAAAAACCAAAAATAAAAAAAATAAAAAATTGAAACCCACAAAAACAATAAACAATTGGACATGAACAATGGATTGAATAATTACACATCACATACATTCCCTTCGCCTCCCAGTGTTCGACCTCTACCTGTACTTACACCTATACACATTTGCATGTAGAGTTATAATAAATTTTAACTCCACATTTTTGGATATTCATTGCATATATTTATTGTGGGTTAATTGTTGATCGATTTGGGATTCCGTCTGAGGTCAACTCAGCGACTGTCGATCCGCCTCGTGGAAAGACACGACCTCGGTGAAATACCCTTTCATCAAATGGCGCCGTTGCCGGGGAGACAATGGATTTTGTTTGGTTGATTATTTATTTACTTAATTCTTTGTTCATGTCCTCCATTCATTAATCTATTTGATTTTTATTGAGATTATTGAGACTGTTCTGACCCATTTCCTCTATTTTTCTTTGATGCGAGGGACCGCCAAGCAAAGGAGGACCTCCTAGGAGGACCAATGCACCCAAGCGAGGCGGAGTTGGCTCTTCTACACCGGCCAACAGGAGAGAGCATCGGAGGCAGCTGGAGGAGAATTTTGGAAGGCAGTTTACATTTTCATGCATATTATTTCATTATGTATATTCATGTGAGAGAGTGACACTTAGAAACTTGTAATAATATAGGACTCTCACATGTACACTCCGACTCCCGAGGTCCATTGCCTGAGGGATTGTTCCCTTGGGGGCCTCGACGGTTTTGACGCTTTTTCGTTTTTATTTTATTTTTATTATTTTGTGTGAATGAGCCCTAGCTTAGGAATTGCTTGCCGATAGAGTAAGGTCCAAACACCCTAATATATTTGCATGTACCTATAGCGCGTGTTGGATCTAGTCAAATCTAAACAGTCAATTCACTTATTTCTTAACCCCTGTGCCGTGAGCGAGCCCCATCATGCGCTACTCCTGAACTCGAGTATGTCGAGAAGAGGAGGGGTGAGCCAAGACCGGACTCTTAGGTTAAGGATAAGTGACCGACTTGTGGTGCTTCACGATAATAGCAATTACTATCCTAGGGCGATTTCTTCGGCTTGCATTTGCATTTAGCATAGGTTTCAATTCTGTTATGCATCCCGCATGGAGAGAGCAGGGAAGCACTGTAAGTCTTCTTACTTAGCATGCATCGTCGATTTCCGACTTGCATGGCTTTTCCGATCTTCTCCCTCTGTTTTTTGCCGCTTAGGATGCTTAATGGAAATTGGAACCCCGATAGGCACGTGCATTGAAAATACCCAAAAATAGTGATAACTAAAATAAAAATGGGACTGCTAACTCTATTGGACTTAAAATAACAAATAATGGATTTCCTTGTCTTGGGGAGAGCAACCCCCTCATTGTATGCGTTTTAAGTGCTCACGTACACACTAAGGAGTAGATCCCAAATCCTATCAAGCCTCCTAAGTGTTTGTACAACTTTGTGGTTCTCACCTAACTCTAAAATCGAAAAGATAAATGACCGTCACCTGACGGTCTTCACTGTGTTGAGTAGGTGAATCGGGGGTTTGCCTTGTGTATTGTGACTTGGAGTTCATTGTGTTTTTTCATTCTTTATTAGAGTAGTCGGTCCCATCGTGTGAGTCATGCATTTTTCAGCTTTGAGTCTCTCTACCTCTCTTATACATATATCTCTTCATTTGCATTAAGTCGTGATATTGGCGCTTGAGCTCAATCATTCCTTCGCCAAGTCCTTTGTTTGTCGCTTCTTCATCACTTCCCTCGTATCCTCTGTATCATCCCCATCTTCTTCGGTTCAAGGAGAGCCTGCTCTTCGAACCACCATTTTGACGGTGTTCCCGCCCTGTGTGGAACACCCAATTTTGTCTGTATCTCGATCTTCTCGCCCGCCCTTCTCGTACCCTCCATATCACTCTTCTACCATCCACGATATTGGCACGCACGCTCAATCAGCTTCTCCACCCCATTGTGTACCCTTCTTATCCATCTTCCTCGTGTACCCCGTATCATCCCTCCCTTCACCCGGGAATGCTGTGCATATTGATATGGCCCGCATCGAGGATTGCGTATACAGATTATTTGAGTAAGTCGGGCCAATGATGTTGAGGATGATGAGATTGATATATTACTTTTGGTGGATTTGACCTTTGGATACATGCATACGAGTGTATTGAGGATTTTTTTAATGCATGATTCTTAGGTGTGATTCTTTATTGAGGATTTAGATCTCGCACACCGGATTGAGGATGTGATATGAAGCGATGATTTGGTGATGATTTCATTAGTATCGACTGATCTATCTATTTTGTGGTTTTGGCCCGTCTTGATTTGGATTTTAGATGGACTATCTTGATATATGCTTCATAATGACGGTGCCCCGACCCTCATGATGTCTCATCTCTTAGATTGACCCATCCTTGATCTCTTGACTCTTTGATCCACCCTGGCACTTAGAGGATTACTGATGATATGTTGTGCCAACCTCAGCTTATTGGATTGACTTGAGGGATGTTTTGCGGTTGACCTGATTATTTGCTCCCTCACAAGATCTTATGCCCTCCTGTTGATTGATGGATTCACAGTATTTCGAGGACCTGAGATTTTATGCCAGCATTCCCTCGGCCTCCATTAATCTAGCTCTCATTCCTCCCCGAGGACTATCTGCGGGAGAATGCGGCAATTTCTAGGACTACGGTTTCATCAACCACTTGGTCGCCATTGTGATGGGACCCGAAACCGAGTCAGCTGATATGCTTCATTGGCCTCCCTCTGTGACTATGTGCCCGATCTGTCGGCACATGGGTCCAACCGTCTGATTGCTCTCCTTGACGGTCCTTGCAAGGCAGAGCTCCACTTTTCTGATTATTCCGTGCCTAGTTCATAGCTCTCCGAGGGTTATCTGTGAGAGGCTATGACACAGTATAGACTCTCTGGTCTCTTCCGCTGATAGATGGTATGTCGTTTATCAAGACCAGATTCTCTGTGGATCCGTCTGATGGGTCCGGCTCCTTCGAGCCATTCTCTCTCCTTGACGACCCTCGCAAGGATGAGATGTACTCTGATTATTCACTGCATAGCTCACATCGCTCCCCGAGGACTATCTGCGGAAGGATGTGACATTTTCTTTACGATCGGCTTCACTTACTTCTCGTCTCCTGTCGGTTGGGGCACGAAGCCGATTCGTCTGATTTGAGTGCTCGGTCTCCCTTTCTGATTATGCGCCTGACCTGTTGGGCCATGAGACCGACTTGTTCAGACTCCTCTGAGTCCGCTCTCCTTCACGGTCCTCACAAGGATGAGCTCTTTGCTGATTATTCTTTGACTAGCTCGTAGCTCCCCGAGGGTTATCTGCGGGAGACTACGACATACTTCAGATCTGATCGGTCTCTTCTGATGGTAGTCGCTTTGTCGACCAACGAGACCAATATGTGGGTCCGTCTGATGGACCTGGCTCCTTTAAGCCTTTCTCTCTCCTCGACGACCCTCGCAAGGTAGAGACACACTGTAAATATTCCTGGCCTAGATCGCAGTACTCTCCGAGACTATATGCGAGAGATTGCGACACTCTCTTTATGCTCGATTCCACTGCTGATTGTGTATCCAATCTGTGGAACACGGAATCGAGTCGTCTGATCTACTTGATTTGTGGTCCCATCTTGCGTTGTCTATCCGATCTGCAGATTATGGGATCCGTCTGATTGACTCTTTTGAGTCCGCTCGCCTCGACGGTCCTCGCAAGGACGAGCTTCTGGTATCTGCTATTTTCATGCCTAGCTGGCAGTACGTTCCCCGAGGGTTATTTGCGGGACGCTGCCACATTCTTTAGACTTTCTGGTCTCTTCTGTTGGTAGCCGATATGTCGCCTACCGAGACCATACCTGATGATCCGTATGATGGATCATTGAGGCCTTTGCGTCTGCTCGCCTTGACGACCCTCGCAGGGCCGAGTCTTCTGCTGATTATTCGATTATTAGCATGTACCACTCTCCGAGGGTTATCTGCGAGAGGGTGCATCATTTTCTAGGTACTCGGTTTCACTTCTGGTGTCTCCTGTCTGTTGGAGCACGAAGCCGAGTCTTCTGAGCTGTGTACTTGGTTCCCTCTCTGATTGTGTATCCGGTCTGCGGATCACGGGACCAAGCCTTCTGATTAGGATTTGATTCCTGGCTCCTTTGAGCCTGCTCACCTTGATGATTCTCGCAGGGTTGAGCCATGTCTTGCGGCATTAGGTGTGTGTCTCCTACGATCTTCCGACCTCATGACCACCGAATGCCAAAGATGTCTCCTTTTCTCTATATTCCATATCTTCTCGAGACTCTGATTGTCTGGAGGAATCTGTACTGCTCCTTCTTCCTCCCGGTCTTACTGTATCGGTTTTATTCCCTCATGCTGACCCTATGAGCCGATTGACTGCGTCACGCTACCGATCTCCGCTTTACTTTCTGATCTACTTGTCCTCAGTAGCCGACACCCACCTGATTGCATATCCGGGTGTCTTTTCACCTTCTGAGTGCGTCACCGTTCTCACAGGGAGACGATGATGCGAGTACGATATTCAGTTGCCAGATACCGTCCTATACTCCACCAGTTCTTCACCACTTGTATATATGTGTTGTATATTCTGTTCTCCCGCATGTTATGTGTGCCCTAGATCTATCGACATATCTTTGTGTCTATACTTAGGACGTACTTTGTCCTAAGTATAGGGGGGGTACACACCGCGTTATTCTTTCATCGTTCAGTTTTGTCACTCCTGTTGTTGCCTATACTTAGGGATATCTCACCCTAAGTATAGGGGGAGTGATGCGTATATTCTCCACAATCTTCTCATCTATCTGTATATATCTATCTTTTCTTCTTTTCTTCTTTTCTTCTTTTCCCTTTCTATCTTCTGTATCTAAATAAACAGTGTCTCCCCTTTATGTCAGTTTTCTGTACTTAGGACGTACTTTGTCCTAAGTATAGGGGGGTTGCACCCCTGATTTGATTAATTCTTTGCTCTATTTATTCCCACCCTTGACCCTCCCTACTTTGTGTACAGTCTGCTATACTTAGGATTACTTGATCCTAAGTATAGGGGGGATGGTCAACTTCTATTTCCTTCATCTCTTATTTGTATATTCTTTAGACTCGTCTATACTCAGTACGAGTTATGTCCTCTCTTTTCTTTTCCGATCTATGAGGACATAGCTCAAGCTAAGTATAGGGGGGTCGTATATACCTTGTATATACTTCATCCATAACTCGTACTTTTGTATAATTATGATACAATTCATTAATTAATAAGGCTTCTTATTCCTCAAATTCTTTTTTTGTATATACTGATTAATAAATCAGGTTAAAAATATGTTTGCAAAATGATTTGAAAAATGGTGTGAACTATTTGGAAAACTTTTTGTGAAATATTTTCAACCTTTGTAAAAATATTTTGATTGCAAAATTTTTCTACTTATGTGAAATAAAGGATTTGAAAACCTATTTGCAAATGATTGTGAAAACATTTTTGTAAAAATATTGTGAAAATGTATATATAATGTTTGCAAAATCTTTGCAAAATGGATTTCAAATGATTATAAATATTTGCAAAAATTATCTTGTACTATAGATCTCAAAAGGATTTTCAAAATAAATTTGAGGAATAAAAGCATAATAATAATAAATAAAATGAATAAAAATAACTCATAAATACATTAAATTATTTATCAATTGTATATACACCTTAATAAACCACTCTTGTCAAAACTAGTAAATTCTTTAAATCTTGTAAAATAAAGCGGCACGCCCGTGTAAATAGTTGTATATACTTTATTCTTTGAGTGCCAAAATTCTTTTATTTGTAAATTCTTTGTGTAAAAATTTCTCTCTTTGTTTTCAAATTCTTTCAAAAATTGCATTATTCTTTGCATATTTGGAAATAGCATTTGCATAGCATTCATATTCTTTTATTGAGCATGATGATTGAACTAGTCCAATAAAGTCGAAGATTGGAGCTTGGTTGGACCTTACCGCACCTAACTGCACTGGAACCTTATGGGAACTAGGTTTAAGGTACTTCATGTCTATTCACACTTAATTCTTTGAGAAATCAGGGCTGGGTTCAAGTCACCTCAGTGGACTAACTAGAACTTTTCGAAACACACGCATGACTCTTGTCGGCCGTGACCTAACTTGGACACTTGCACCTTTCACTTGGCTCAACTCAGTTGGAGTGGTGAGGGGGTTGGATTTGCCAATCTGAGACACACACGGGTGGAAACAGTCGTCCTCGTCTAGGGAGGGAAGTGCACCCCAGCCTGGTCCAGTTTCAATGAAGTCGAATGACAGGAGAGTGTGGGTTGCGAAAAAGCTTCAAAAGAGGGATAGTCTACTGGCTCAAGAGGAAAATTTCTTGTATATATGATGCGCCATGTAGATATGTTGTACAGAAGCACTTGAAAAAAAAATGCAAAAAGAACTCCAAAAAAGTGGTGGGTCGGATTGAAAATTTAATAACCCCACCGGAGTGTATATAGTTCAATAAAGCAAAAGCTTATGGTATCCATGTTACATTTCATGAAGCTTGCAGCGGGAGACTTAGCTACACTGGTTGAGCTCCTAAAATTCTATACTTCTTATTCCCCCCTCTTCTTGAGCCGGTTGCCACTTGAACTTAGAAGGGAATACCCCGCTCCTCGACGGTAGAGGGCTGGATTGGGGAATCATTGGGTTGTCATTCTGGAGAAGCTAGTCTCTTTGTCATTTCAGTTGGGGAGAGCCACTATCACTTACACTGTACAAGTCAGCTTCATAGTCATAAAAGTTTGTGTATGATGTAGGTTGGTTCTGACATGGCTGTTGAGGTGAATTGAACCAAGTTCTGTGAATCTTGAAGGCTGTTGTGTTTTAAATTTGGTTCCCAACTAGGTTCCACACACATTCTCACATCAAGGTCTAACCTGAGCTCCAAACTTTGATTTTGTATAGATAAGTTTAATAACCATGATCAATTCGATTTATTCTTTACATTCTTTATTTTTGCCTTTTCTTTTCTTCTTATTTTTTATTCTTTTTGTACTTATTGCATAAGTGTTTGCTAGGGACTAGCAAAGGCAAGTATAGGGGGGTGATGAATCTCCATTTCATCACCTTTATTCTATCATTTTGGCCTTAAAAACCCCAGCAAATGCATGTAAATAGCATTAATTTATACATAATAGCATCCATTCTTTATTGTATTTATTGTACATTAAAGGTTTTTAATGCCAAAATTATAGAATAAAGGGAAGAAAAGAAAAAGGAATAAAATATTGCAAATATTTTATGACCCTAACCCTGAGACCAAGGCCAGCATGGAATTGGTCGACAAGGAATAAAGTAGGGAGAGATAAGGGCCAATTATACAATAAATATCTCATTTATTTATTCATTTATGTATTTTTGACACCTATTTTGTATAGAATTATTTATTCATCAAATAAAGAAACTTTGTACATGAAAGTTGTAGATAATAATGTAAATAAAAATACAAAATTGAGTTTGTGTAAAAATAATACTCAGTGTACATTTTATAAACAGAATAAAAAGCCAAAATCTCAACTTCACAGACACATATCTTGCAAATAAAAACTCCAAATCACCCAAACTCACCTTTAATTGTATATAGCATCCCATGAACTATTTTATAAAATTGGTTTCATAATTTTTGGAGTCCATCTGTGGAAGTTAGGTTTTTAACCCACTTTGTACATAATACCTGATTAAAATATTCATTTTATTCAATGTTCATTATTTTTTATAAATTCATATTTTTAGAATCTTGTAAATAGTGTATCTAATACAGAAACATAGTAAAAGCTAAAGAAAACCAAAAAGAAATTGCAAAATAAAATAAGTGTATAAGCTACATAGACAAAATACCTATGTTAAGAATGTATATAAATAAAAAGGGATTTTAATTCATTTATTCTTTATTCATCTATATCTTTTTAACAATGTATATATTATATATAACTTATTAAAAATACAAATCCAAAATAAAAACAAATAAAATTCATTAAATAAATAAAATGTATATAATATATAGGTAAAATACCTACAAGTATACTTACATATGCATATACCTATTTATTTAAAAATGTAAATAAACTCAGAAAAATTAAATAAAAATATATTCATACTCATAAAAATAATTTATAAATTTATAAAATAAGAAAATAAAATAAACAAATTAAAAATAAAATATACAAAAAGACTTTTAAATATATACATATACACATTAGTAAAATAAAACCGTAATAAAATACTTCAAAAAAATAAATAAAAATCATAAATAAATACTGCATGAAATAATATACATTTTTTATTTTATAAGAAAAAAATAATAAAATCATTTACTACGCCAAATAATTCAATTTCGCGGAAAATTCCCTCTTTTGTCTTCTTGCGTCCGTCGTGGCCCAATAAGGGCGCGGCCCGAGATGACCTCCGGTCAACTCTCCCTGCGCTTCTGACTTCCGTCAGAACTATCTTTTCGCCCGTCTTCTCCCCTTTTTTCCGCTCGATCTATCGTTCCATCACTTTCAAATCCTTCACGGATTTTGTTCTCTGATCAACCGAGATTCGCGCCGATCATTTGGATCCCTTGTACATAGCCCCGATTCGTCAATAATCGCCGGTCACTGGGGGTCTTCGGGAATGTTTATAAATAAGCCCCTCCGCCTCCTTCCTCGAATTTGGCCACTTTCATTCCAACCTTAAGCCTTGATCTTGTTCCTGGACATTCCTCTTGACAGGGGGAGTGTCCTTGCAACTTGACTCGGCCGGAGGACGGAGAATTTTGTCGCGGCGGCGCTTCAGCGGCCACCCTGCTCCCTGGAGGCCCCCATGTATAAGAGCTGTGCATTTTTATGATTTTTAGGTAGGTTTTTATTCCAGCATTTTATTCCTGTCGTTTATTTTGCATTTAGTTCAGTAGCATAGCGTAAATTAGTTAATTCGAAGTTCACCGGAGCTCAGCTCCGGCAACTTCTCCACCGTTTCCCGACCGTTTTCCGACCACCCTTCCACCTTCATTTCATTCCCCTACGCCTTCTCTATCTCCCAGCCACCTTGTTCAACCAGATTCCCTTCTGGATCCGCGAATCGAAGCTCCTCCACCGCCTTCCAACGGAGCTTCTCCGCCCACCATCATCCGCTCGTTCTTAGCTTCAAACCCCGGGTCGAGGAGCATCGCCTCGAGTCCCTCTATCTTTCTGTGCAGGTTAGGTGCCCCTAAGAGCACCAGGAGACGATTCCCAACGCGACAGAGGTACCTGGAGCTCCACTTCTTCTTCGAGCTCGTGGCGGCGCTCCAGGGCATCTCCGGCCGACCTACCACCTCCAGCAAATAGAAGACTCTGCCAGGAAGCGTTTGGGACACTTTGGAGCAGCAATGGTCGACGGAGACGCGAGACATCACCGGAGGAAGCTCGCCCAGGCGAGCTTTCTTCCCCGTTCTTCCAGCCATCGTCTCCGTCGTTGGATGAAGAACAGGTCCCAGTTTCAATCACAGCCGTCCGATGGAGCGATGCCACGACCGTCAGATCTCGCGCGAGATCTAATCTCCAGCGCTCATCGGCGAAGCGTCATCGGCGCACGTGGAGGCGCCACGTGTATTAGTGACTCACATCAGCCGTCGGATGAAGCGCTGGGTAATTTGCACATCTAGCCCTGTCATTTTTGTATTTAATTTTTAATCTTGTAAAATATATAACACATTGTAAATAAAATGTAAATTTTGCTGATAGGACCCTGAACTTTTTGGAATTGCATTTAGTTCCTTTCGCGCCTCACATGCAGTCCCACGTGAGGCGCGTGAAATTTTCACTTTAGCCCTGGCGATTTTTGTATATTGTAAAATAGTTTTAAAAATCAAAATAAATGTTTATTTCAGTAGGGATTTTTGCACCTGTGTCCTTGTCATTTCTTTTATTTGCAAAAATGCCCCTGCCAGGCTATTTACTTTTTGTGTCTTTTATCTATTTACTTTAAATACCTATGAGGCTTCTAAAAATTCACAAAAATTAGGATTAGTGTTTCATGCCCTGTATTTCCACGCCCATATTTTATTTGGTATTTTTTTCGCATTTTTCCTAATTATTAGAAAATGAAAAGAAGCCCATTTTGTACTGTTTACAGTATAAAATACAAAAACAAATTAGAAAATGTCTTTGAAAAATTCCAAAAAACTTATATATGGTATATTTATATCTATATTGAGTCCAGAAAATGAAAAACCCTAAAAATAGAAAAAGAAAAACATAAAAATTTCAAGAAGCTCCAAAAAAAATATAAAAACTCTAGAAAAATACCAAAAGTATGTTTTCTTATTTTATAATTATCTATATATATTATTATTTATGTATTAAAATTAATTTGGGTTAATTTTGACACTTATTATATAATTTTAAAATCCAAATTAATTTCGACCTATTTAATTAGTCCCATATTAGGGACATTTTTGGAATTAAAAATACATATAAATTAGCAAAATTCCAGAAAAACAACATAAAAATTAGAAAAATACAAAAAGCCTAAAAAATATTATAATTAATATATTGAGTGTATATATATATATGTCTATGTATCCTTATACTACATCTCTCTCTTCTTATATATATATTTCTTTATATGTATGTATATTATATCATTAAAAATATAAAAAAAATAAAAATTACAAAATATAAAAACAAAATAAAAATTATAAAAACCAAAAATAAAAAAAATAAAAAAAATAAAAAAATAAAACCCACAAAAACAATAAACAATTGGACATGAACAATGGATTGAATAATTACACATCACATACATTCCCTTCGCCTCCCAGTGTTCGACCTCTACCTGTACTTACATCTATACACATTTGCATGTAGAGTTATAATAAATTTTAACTCCACATTTTTGGATATTCATTGCATATATTTATTGTGGGTTAATTGTTGATCGATCTGGGATCTTTTGTCGGTCGCCTCAGCGACATTGTGATCCCGCCTTGTGCGGACTACTCTAGACCGATGGAAGATCCCAGTCATCACCTATGATACCACATGAAAACCCTTGCCAACTTGGCATAGGGAATGGTCCTCTACTATGGAGTCCCTATGGCTCACGTGAAAACTCTATCCGAAACAACAAAAGATGATGGGGTCCATGAACAAATGATGGCAAACATGTGCTCATCTGAAAATTAATACAAACATTTGCATGTCTGAAAATGAGTCTCTCTCTGGAGAACTCGAAAATAGGCCACTCGAACGTGGAGTACCTCGAACATGGACTCTGACCAATCTATCGAGTCTGAACAACTAGCTGGTATGGACACTGACATCTGAATATGGAATCTGAATCAAGACTTGTGACGCTACATATACTCCCCCTTTCTCCCACACTAGTCGGAATTCATGACATCGACTATGTTGGGAGAAGAGAATACAAATAGGGGAAACACGAAACTTTCTTAAATAAATCCATGCGGCCTTTTTTTCATTTTTTAAGTCGTCGTGACATTTTTTAAAACCAGTGATTTCTCAAACCTGACACTTTTTTAAAAAAACATATCATGGCTCTTTTAGGGTTCCCAATCTTAGGAATCCCTTCATTTCCTGTGCCGCCCTCGATGGGGGGTCCTTACTAGACTTTCTCGCCACACAAAGAAGGGAGGGGGGCAGGCGCGCCTGGATGGTGAGGGAGATGGGGCTCACAGGAGCTGTACCCACGAAATTGTGCCTGGATGAAAGAGCCTTGCATGGAATCGTACGCCTCGAGCCGCAATGCATTCCACCACTAAGGGCATCGCTTGGATGGAGGGCGTGTAGAGGAGTTGCGCGAAGAAGGGAATGTGAAACGCAGCTTGGTGTCGTAGAAGAAGGGCGATAGCCGCTTGGACGTGCGTTAGGTGGAGAGCAGGAGGAGATGTCGCCTTTTGGTTGAAGACCAACCAGATCTGGGATCTGGGATTTGTGACCAATGAGAGGCTGCGGGAGACCAATGAGATACAGGCAACGCCACCCACGCCGATGATGAGGGATCTGGAATCTGGGCGTCACGCCCGAAGGAGGGCCCCGATTAGGGCTAAGGGTGATGCGCCTTGATGCTCACCTACTGTTGTTGGTATTTTGCTAACGAGAGAGATGCCGAAGGATTCTTGCGTGGCTGATGTAGATGTGTCACCGCTGGAGGCGCCTACAGCTTGTGCACGAGGGGAGGCGGTACACGCATTGCATAGAGATGGAGGATACCGCTGAGAGGAGGTGATGCAGTACCCTGATGCTGCCTGGAGCGTTGGGAGGAGCGCCTGTCGGTGCGCATGCTGCTCGAACAAGATCTTCAGGAATACAACTAGGGTTTCAGAAAACCCTAGAACATGAACTTGGACTTGACCAAATCAGATCAAAAAAATCTATAATCTTAAGTGAATCACGAACATAACAATTTTCAAGAACAAAATATTACAATCGAATCTCAATCAAATAAAGAACATGAATTCCTCAAGAATTGAACACGCTCTGATACCATGTTAGAAAATAAACATGGGGAAGCGTAACATGGAAAAAGATAAATAAAATAGGAACAATGGGATTTAACACGGAACCCTACTCCGTGAGGAGCAGGATGAAACCACGGGAGAAGCCCTCAAAGGGGTGTATGCTCTATTGCACTTTCTCAATGGATACAGGAGGTCTGGGGCTCTTTATATAGCCTCTACAGAGACTTCAAGTCCCACCATTGGTAGATGTGGGACTAAACATATGGATGGGGTAAATGGATCTTCTCCAGGATCCACTTACACTCTACAACTCCTATGGCGCACAACCAAATACTCCAACAATGTGTATTCCTTTTTGTTATCCAGATTTCCAGGTGGGACCACATATACGATATCAGAAACTAGGAGTGTCAGGATATTGCAGTCCAAGCAGAAGCTGAAATGGAGCAATGGTTGGCATTCAAAATTGCAGATGTGCTTACTATACACATAGAGCATGCTGACCAGGCTCAAGCGGAGGCTAGACGAGGAATGGCTAGAGGGAGAGGAAGAGGCAGGGGAAGAGCGCATGAACCACTAGACATACTAGTGGACGAGGAGGAAGATGCAAGGGCAGATGCCCATGTTCCATCCCTGAAATTAGAGAGCCAGTTCATCACACCAGTTGTCAAGCAATCGGGTGATGACATGCCAACACTGCAGGCACCAATGTGGCTGGGTGTAGACGTTAGAGATACTCTACCCATTTACTGCACGCTGACACCGCCACCAATTCCGACATTTGAGGATGACGATGCATGATCCTCCCAAATTACGTTGATAGAAGAGGGCAATCGTTTGTTACTCTTTGGTTCACATGATACAACGAGGAGATATCAATGGAGAAGAAGGCGATGATGTGTAAACTTCAAAGTTGTTCTAAATATAATGTTGTTCACGGAAACACATTTTGTAAAATTCTAAGTTAATAAAATTTTTATGTTTTTGAATGTTTGGGAGTCTATTATGTGAATGTTTGTGTGCATCAATGTGGATAATTTGATATTATGGACCTGTGCATTTAATTTATTCCAATTTGAATGTGTAGATCAATATCAGCTATGAATGAATGGCTTTATACTCCAAAATTCCTTGGAAATATCTTATATCCTTGAAGTTCCTTTAATATTGCATATTCAACATGCCATATATGAGAATCTTCCTGGAAATATCGCATATCCAGGAAGTTGCTTGAATATCGCATACTCAACATGCCATATAAGTGTAACTTCCGGGAAAATTTGTGAATCCGAGGTACTTGTCAAATATTGCATTCTCAAATTGCGATATAGGATACACACACTGGATTCCCAAAATTTCCCGTTAGTTTCATCTATATCGCATGTTGAGTATGAGATATTGAAAGAAAGTAACCTCGCATAGTACATCCAGGAGTTTTTAGAGCTGGAATATATCGAAAATGTGTTTCCTCCGTAGTAGGTGGGTAAAAAAATATTAAAGGGTGTCGCATGTTGAACATGGGACACCACTGTAGCATCCAGATAAAAAAATATTTCTTAGTACCTAGGGATTTAAGTAAATTCAATGTACTACTGAGGAATTTCCTTTTGGAAAACTTTGATTATTTATTGCAATTTGTCTATGTTTTGTAGGTTTGTAAGCTTGGGGCATGCTTGTATGATATATTGATTTGAATAATGAATATTCTCCTCTAGTGTTATGTATAGAAAGATATGATGATTCTTACAGCTAGAATACTATTATATGGTTATGCTTGCTTCTGTTCCTTTAGTTTAACTTTCATATTCAACAAAAAGGTTATACAGGTTTTTTATTTGTATGCATTACTATAACCTGTTACTTATTTGTATTATTTTGTTTGCACAATGAATGACTAGTAGGATTTTTTTGGGAAACCTGCTTTCTTGATAGTTTTTGGCCAGCTAAATGCTGAGACATGCAACGGCTCTTTCTGATGTATGTATATTCTTTAACCATGTCTTGTTGTTTTACGAAGAATCTTAACAATCTGATTATTATTTTAAAATTGATTGTCTTTTGACATGTTGATAATATTTTATTCTATTTCAAGGTTTACACATTTGGGACTACTTTCAGAGCTGAAAATTCAAATACGTAGAGGCATCTAGCTGAATTTTGGGTAATCCCGTATTTTTTTTATTTTTAGCATTAGCGTGAGTTTCTGGAATGCTCATTGGATCAACTCAAATATGAACTTGTCTATTAGTGCTTCATAGATCTAATATTTCTATGTCATTTGTTTGATTTTTTGTGATGATATTTCTCAAGATGATAGAACCGGAGCTTGCTTTTGCTGATTTGAATGATGATATGGCCTGTGCAACAGCATATCTCCAGTATGTAGTAGGTTGCTTATCACATCTGTTTTCATATTTAACATCTATTCAATTGTGATTAGTAGATAATTTCTAGTTATATACCGAATAGGTAGACTTTGTTCTTAATAACTTCAACGAGGACATGGATTTCTTCAACACTTGGATTGAGAAAGGAATTGTGAATAGATTGAAGGTAAATTCCTTCTTGACATTGTTTTTAGTTTTCCAAATTTGGGATGTCTAATGTATTAGCATGTTTTCTTCTTTTTTGTGATTATTTCCATAATTCTGATAGAGTGAATTTTTTTAACTTGTTTCTTTTGTTGTTTCACAATTCGCAGAATGTTGCTCAAAAGGACTTCATTCAGCTGACCTATTCTGATGCAGTTGATATTCTCCTTAAGGGCTTGTTTAGTTGCTGGGTTGGACTGGGTTGGGTTGGGTTGGGCTACCCTTGTGAATAGTAAATTATACCCCTGTAAATAGTAAACTGTGAGGAGGATTGAGAGGGTTGGAAAGAGAGGTACACCAGTGTACCCCAACCCAACAACCAAACATGCCCTAAATCTAAGAAGAAATTTGAATTTCTGTAAAACAGATTTGCATGATTACTCCATACGTGATTCCATGAGGTGTTTTTTTAATAATTATGTATTGAAATTTGTATTTTTTTTCCGTTCTATTATCAGACTGAAATATTGGTTCTTACCTGTTGTTTGTGCAATTTGAGATCGCCCGGAAAAGGTTTATATTAGTTCGACAGTGGAAATTATTTTTATTTGAATCATATTTTTTCACTCTTGCATCCAGTTAAATCAAAGGATATCAATTTCCATTGTTCACGCATCACATAAATAAAGTAATACATATGTAAGGGCTAAGAATTCCTTTAGTAGTTTTTTTGGAAAAGCACCTTCATTGTATTGTTATTATTTTAACTTAGTTGAAGGCAAGGTTTCAACATCGTCGGCTAAGTAAAAATTTTATATATCATGTACATGACATTTATTCACGTTATTTGATTCTCAGGTCGTGGTTGCTCCATGAATTGGCTCAACCGATTAACAATAAAGGAAATATCGGGTCTGGTAATGGTAACATAAAGGAGCTTTTCTACCATCTCTCTGTATCTCCTCCTATCAACCGCATCAGTATTATCATCATATAGTTTCATACTTGGATCCATAGATGTCGTGGAAAGTCCACATCAAAGCATTCTCGTATCTCCTAGCAAATCAGTGATGTATTTCCTTTGGGTCGTCACAAGCCCTTGTTGATTTTTGGCAAACTCCAGTCCCAGAAAGTATCTAAGAGCTCCAAGAACCTTGGTGACAAATTCATAACCCATAAGTTATTTCGCCCTCTTGATTCCTTGTATGTCATATCTTGTAATAAGAATATCGTCAACATACACCATAACAACAATCATACCTCTGGATATTTTCTATATAAAAAGGGAATGATCTGCATCCGAACATTTGTACCCATGTTTCTCAAACAAATCTGAAAGTTTCTGGAACTAAGCTCTAGGGCTTTGCTTAAGGCCATAGATCACCTTATGATGTCTACATACATGTAAACATTGAACACTCCCCCTCAATAACGAATCCACGTGGTTTTTGCATGAAGACTTCTTCTTGAAGGTCACCATACAAAAATACATTCTTGACATCTAACTAAAACAACGACCAATCTTGAACCATAGCGACCGAGAGAAGAATTCGTAAGGTGGAATGATGAGCAACTGGTGAGAATGTGTCAAGATAATCCACCCCGTTTGTCTGAGTAAACCCCGTGCAACCAGGCATGCCTTGTATCTGTTGATGCTACCATCTGCATTTTGCTTAACTGTAAATACCCATTTACAACTTACTGTAGACACTCCAGTAGGAGCTGGGTTGAGGCTCAAAGTGCCTCTCAATTGAATAGCAGTCATCTCTTCTACCGTAGCCAAACATCATCGATTGTCCTTCAGAGCCTCTTGATAATTTCATGGAATGGTCACGGCTAATAATGCAACTGCAAAATTGCTATAGTTGCCAGTCAAGCGATCAAAGGAGACCATGGATGTTATAGGATATGACACACAACTACGCTTCTTCTTCCAAAGCGTAATAAGGAGGTCCAAATCTGCAGCCTCTACTTCTATCCCCTGTAAAAAATCCTATTTAGGTAGACCATTAGACCCATCATTGGAAACTATGTTATCATAACATACCTCATGCGTGCTAGATGATGAGCGGTGACCATGAGCAGAGGCTTAATTTTCACAGAGGAAGAAAAGACGATGTTTTCTTTCTGCAATAATATTTTGTTGAGAAGTATAGGCACATGATCTTTGATGAATAATTTCGTTGGTTAAAAATATTGGAGAGAGTATCTGTACAAAATTCCAAGGCATTATCAGTTCTCACAATTTTCACAGAGGCAGAAAAGACATTTTGTTCTTCGGTTACGAAATTTTTGATAACATCTGCCGCTTCAGATTTATTCTTTAATAAAAAAACCCAAGACAAATGAGATAAATTATCAACAGTAACAAGATAAAACATGTGCCTTTGGTGATCAGGAACATGACTGGGAATCCAAATATCTATATGAAACAACACAAAAATGGAGCTACTGCTCTGACTCGGATGACTGGGAAAGGGCAGAGCGATGATTCTTCCCCAACTGACATGCCTCACATTAATGGGACATGTGAGTCAATATCTGAAGCAGAACACGACACGATTTCTGAAGCGGAAGATGACCAAGGCACAGGTGCCACATAAATGGTGAGACAGGTCCAACATATAGAGAGGAAATTCCGGCACAGGGAGTTTGAACTAGGCGATAGAGACTGCCCTATTGACGGCCAGATCCAATCACCTTGCCCGTAAGGATGTCTTGAAAAACAAGAGAGGATGGGTCAAAAATAGCACAACAATGTAATTCCTTCGTAATCTGGCTAATGGACAATAGATACATAGAGAAATCAGGTGCATTCAACACATTTGTAGATGCATAGAGGGTGTCAATCTAATCTCCCTCTGTCCAGTAATTAGGGAATATGTCCATCTGCAATAACCCTAGTTCGTCCTGGAGGAAGCCGTCTGTAAGCTGTAAGTTGACCCCTGACTCCACACAAATGATGTGTAGCACTGGAGTCCATAATTCATTCTATAGCGTCAAATCCACTACTGCTAGTGAGTGCTTAAGTACTACATGAGGTACTGTAGGAGGCTGAAGCAACTACGTCTGAATGATTCCCAGGGGCCGACGAAGGCATCACAGGACTGGAAGGAGATATATTTCCCCTCAATCGTGTTGTAAGGTTCTCAAAATATTATCCCAAAGAGGAAGCAGCTGGGGGCTCAATCTGCTCTGCCACTTGAGCAGATGTAGGGAATCCATATTTGGAGTAGCATGTATCCTTTGTATGTCCAAGCCCATGACAGAAAGTACATGGTTGACAAACACGACCTCCTCTACCCTGAGGTCCGCGACCGCGAAACTGAGAAGGTCTTCCACGACCTCGGGAAGCCACCATTGCTGGAGACATCTGAATGGCAGTAGAAGATGGAGCAGTGATCTAACTGAGTCTGCAGAATGCTTCCTCCATAGAAGTAATAGTAGAGTATGCCAAAATCTGAGAACGGACCGCCTCATACTCAAGATCTAGGGCTGTCAGGAATATACCAACCATGGTTGCATTCCTATATATCTCCTGTTGCTCAGGAGTAGATGTGAGGGGCATGAAGCTATAGAGCTTCTCGAACATCCCGCGTAAGGATGTATAGAGCAAGTGAAGAGGTCGTTCATTTTGTTTGGTAGTAAAATATATCATGTTGGATCTATGGGACTTTTGTCTCATTCTTCGCCAATGAATAAGTAGCAGCAAGAATTTCCTACATCACCTTGGTTGTGGGATGATGGAGTATATCATTGGCGATATCAATTGCTAATGTACCTGAAAGCCAAATCTTGGCATACGCATCATCTGCCTCCAATGAGGCATGAATCCCAATCTTCTCAACCGACTCCTCAGTAAGAATGTGTTTCTTACCTGTAGACTTCATTATACTCATGAATTGTATAGACCACAGTTCATAGTTTGACCCATCCATCTTTACTATATGAGCAAGACCTCTGAAGTCGCCTGTGGAGGGAATATCGGCCTTGCTTTCTGACATGACGATAAGAGAAGACTAGGGTTGTCCCTTAGGAATGCATATGGCTCCTCAGATGCATTACCATCAAAGTATGGCAGCAGGTTCAGAAAGTGCGGCTTCAACTCAAAATCAACTGTGGGTTCTACTGGACTCAAGTAGTTTTGATTTTGATATTGTCCGGAGTTGTACGCCGCATCCATTGGTAGTTCGACACCAACATTGAACTGTCCTAACTGGGCTCTAAGAAGTGTGTGTTGCTGCTCAGATGCAGCTAATCTAGCAAGTACCACTCTCATCGGGTCTTCATGATTCTCTTCTTCCTCGTCTTTCTTCTTAGGAGGCATTTTACTTAAATCTTCTTTATGGCCTGAATCAGCAAGGTGTTCTTGATTAGAAGGGGATTTATAAATCAAGATATTCTCATAGAGGCAAAGGTCTTCCTCGGTGAGGTGTAAAGAGAGAAAGGGAATGGTTTGAGAGTAACCATCCCTAAAGTGGGTGATCCTGGGCTCAAGAGGTTCATGAGTCCAGATTTGTCCAAGTTGCGCATGGACCTGTGAAGACATACTTCTTGGAGGGTTCAACGAGAGATTCACAAAGTCCGAATAAATATCCCCCCAATTAGTCATCTTTGATGCCAAAAGAACCGATTAGATCACAATATTGAATGAGGCACTAGTTTTACGATGCACGTAAATGTGCGGAGTAAACTCACACAATACAAACACAATTCTAACTCTCAATTTCACCAACTAAACACATGATGGCCGTAAGAGTTTGGCCGAATTATCGTGTCAATTTTAGTTGGTGAGAAATACAATCTTGGAAAGATTAATGAGCTGCTAAGTGCACGTATTTTCTTACAGACTGGCCCAATTCTTACGACTAGTTGGACCTACTTTCATCTAGTATAGGAGTAAATACATGCCGGAGCCCGTTCCTTGATGACTAATGTTCCCTCTAAACCTACCACTCTGTTAAGGTTGTCCGGACCGTATAAATACGTCTACCCGTATTCCTCCCCGAAAAGTAGTTAATCGCCAGAAATAAAGAACCAGTAGTAAGTAAGAAATCCTAGTTTGGCCTTATCCTAGGGTCGTCTCTCTCTCACTTGCAAGTAAAACAAGCAATGAGGGCTTTATGAACCCGAGAACAAGGTTCTTTTTATTCCAATTTTTTTAATCGACCTGCTCAATTCAGTCCCAATTTTAGATTTAGGTTATCACTTGAAATTTATCTGAACACACAAACACGTCTATCGTTCAGTCCCAATTTCCTTTTTGACCTTATGTTGTAAAACAAGAGGGGAATCCAAAATCAGAATGCAAACGTGAATTGATGATGTTGCTCAGAAGAAGGTGTACTTACAATGAATCCCAACACTCTCCATGCGTTATGCAAAACTGAATTTATAATTTTTACACTAAATGCATGTAGATCGAGAAAACCACACCTAAACAGTATACTATTAGCGAGGAAGAATTGATTTAATTTGAGCTCAGTAGTACGTGTCTATGTGTGTCTCATTATGAATCTTCTATGATATGTGTGGCGTAATTTAAGATGGGCACAAACAAATTTGATTCTAAACTACCGTGTGCCTAATCCTTAAATTCGCCACTCAAGTCGAGCCTCCACCCTCACTGGAGAGTGAAACAGGTCTCGGCACACCACAAATAATGTCCAAGTCTTTTTTACACATGCGAGATCTTAAACAAGAGCCACTATAAAGAGCAAGTTACCTAAATAATTACAACAATTACAAAAAATTCTCTCAAAAAAATAAATTAATTCTCCTCGATCTTCAGTAGTCGGCGCGCATCGCGTCCGTCGACCTCCGATGCACTCCAAGTCCACCGAGTCCCCGCAAGGAAAATACAATTTATATTAGAGAGATAAAAACCAAATATATACAAAAACAAGAAGATAAATAATTGAGAGGAAAAATGGAATAATTACAAGTGGTACGGGGTTCAGACTACCCGAGTAAATGAAAATCTAAATCCAAAATTTTTAAATTAATCCCTAAGCCGATTGCCTCTCCGACAATGGTGCCATCTGACGAGTCGCTAAATACGATGTATAATTTGGGCACATTGTAGTATATGTACTTAGCGAATCAGTCATAACCGAGAGAAGGATCTTCGTGAAGAGTGTCTCGCCTTAATTTATATCACGGGCAAGTCCGGGATCGAACACTGGGAGGCAAAGGAACAACTTGAGGTTGTAATTTAAAAATTAAGATCTACATTTCCATTGCGATTTTTTTTATATTTTCTTATGTAAAAAAATGCCAATGCAAAATGCGGGTGAATTAAGTTAATAAGAAAGCACACAATTAGCCAAATTAATTTTAATGAGAATTAATCCAATTTAGCTAAATTATATTTTTACAATAAACTTAATCCAATGATGAATGCAACATATTTTTTTTTGAAATTTTCAATGTTAAAATGCAACAATTAAAAATACACAATTTTATGGGGTTTTTTCATAATTTTTCACACAACAGTAAGCAAAAAATTATGAAAATTTTAGTAGAACATAAACATGGTGCAAGGAAACTACAGTAATATTTTTGGAATTTTTTGACAAAATATGAATTTGTTAAGGATTTTTTAGTGAAAACAGAGTGATAGTGAGTAATTAATTCCTAATAAACCCATAATAACAAATAAGGAAGAGAGTAAATTATCTCATATAGGTATTTTCATATGGAATCCAGGAGACTTGAAATTTTATGAAAAGGATATATGTGGATTTAATTAAAAATCAAATACATAAATCACTCTATGATTTATTTCAGGCACAAGACAAATCCATTTTGGATGAAATTTAGACAGTAATTAAAGCACATTTCAAGGCATCATCTCAAATGTTTTGAGAATTCGTAGAGCAACCGTGAGTTAGATATCAATTTAAGAGCACAGAATGAGTAAAATATGTAGAATTTGAGTTAAACAATTTTAATTAATTACCCAAATATCAGAAAAATATAATTAAATATCCACATGGTATAGAACTAGTTGCTCAACATCAAGACATTTTTCATTGAATAAAATGATGCAAGGTTGATGTCCAAATTAAGATGCGAACAGATGGTTGTCTTTGCAAATTTAAAAAACAACTATTACAATGCAAATTATATACATGGACTATTATGCAATATTAGAAACATGTAATAAAGACAATGCAATTTTTACATTAAAAAAATTAAAAAAAGACCTTCTTCTTCCCTAGGAAGGGAACGAAGGTGGGGGAGGCCAACACGGATGGCGGGGCAATGCGGGGGGAGGAGACGCCCTGCTGGCGCGAAGTTCGCCATGCTGCAGCGGTGGCTGGCTGGGCCGCGGAGCGGCGGTGTGGCCGCTAGAGGGGTTGCATGTGGGCGCGGCTTGACGGTGATGGTGGCGATGACTTCTGGGGGAGGCGACGGTGAGCTGCGACGGTGGAGGGGCAGAGGACCACGCGCGCGCCGCCACGCGGAGCCGCTGCAGTGCGGCGGGTGGGTAGAGGGCGATGCCGCTACCTGTGGAAGGAGATGGGCGGCGGCGGTGGGTGCTCCCACTATTGCTGCTGTTTATTTTTTAAATTTTTTAATTTATTTTGATTTAATTTCCACTGTTAAAAAATATTTCGTTTATTTAGATTTTTTTTTTAATTTTCTTTAAACATGATATAAATAATATGATGGAGTGTACGATGGAGTGAAATGATAAATGCAAATATGAACAAATGAAGGTGACAAATAGGCGGTGATGTAAATAAAAAAATTAAAAAATAACAATGACGATAAAATGAAGGGAAAAAATACCTACAATGGAGACGGTCGCCTATGATGTGCTCACGTGAGGACGGTCTTCGCTCAAATTACCAGCGAGTGATGAGCTCGAGCAATGCACGGATGTAGCTGTGATGTTGGCCGAAAAGCCAACGGATCTCACCGGAGAGAGGGCTGTCGTCGCTCGACCGCGGTTGGGTCGCTGTCACCGATTCAACTCTGGGAACTAGGCTCTCCTCACATAATGATGGATCAAGTGCAAAATGAGAAAGATGAGATGTATATAAAGAGAATACATGAGAAGTTATTAAAGTGGTGGAGTTGAATGGGAGGTTGTATTATTAATGGAGTTGAATGAGAGGTTATTAAAAAATGGTGGAGTTGAATGGAAGTTGGTGGTAGAAGATAAGTTATTTTAGAGAATGGAAAATAAATAAAAGAAAATAAAATGAAATAAAGTAGGCTACTTTAAATACAACAAAAATATAAAGAAAGAAAAATAGTGGAGAATTTACGAAGGAATACATACATGTATATTTTTTGTTTGCTTTTCTAATATGTATTTTTTTCTTTTTAATAAGAGATATTTACAATGAAAAATTACAATAAAATAATATAATCAAAATACAACACAATGATGATTTTTTTGGATTTTTTAAGTAGTTGAAAATGATAAAATAAAAATGAAGAAAGAATGAATATATACATAATATACGATGTACATATAGGTCCCAAAACCCAACTTTTGCAAATGAGCTCCGATTTTAATGAAACTACTTCTGTTGGATAGATAATTTTCTAACTTGAACTTTAAAAGTAAGTTTGATGAATTTGGAGTTCATACGGAGCGGGAATTTGGCCGGGAAGTTGGACTTTACGACTTTTTTTCCCTTTGGGATCTAGGAGCATTTATTTGAGGTGAACTTTGTTTTGTATTTTTGTATTTTTAAATACATTTTTATGGACAAGTTAGAGAAAGAATTAGCCAAAAAGAAGTTGAAATTAAATTATTAAAAAAAGATGAGGTTTTGGGCTATTTACAACTTAAAAACTCCTTTATTTTGCGACTTTTTATGGGTAATTTATTTCGTACAATCGAATATACAATAATTAGTGCATTTTATTTACAAGATTCACTTTGTTAATTTATTGATTTTATGGATATTTATTTGGAATTTTACTAAGGGATTTTTTCTAAAATCACGATATTGAGATGATGAATCGCGGATTCATCAGCGTGAAGGGCAGGGAGGAACGCGCGGAGGGCAAGACGGCGACACGTGGGGCCTGGCCTGCCTAGGCAGCGTACGCATGGCTTGGAAGTGGGGTTAAGGTTAGGATTTGGTTCAAGAACTTCGATCTAAGACCGTCATTCTGATACAATGTTGGGGAAAATAAAAGATTTGTTTATTCCATACACCCTAGGCTCTCTTATATAGAAGAGTAGCCTATGGATAAATTACGTCAAGAGTCTAGAAGGAAAGAGAAACTATGAAAAGGTACAAAATAACATAAAATAACATAACATATATCTCTACAGATATGATACCCTTCTGGATCATGTCTCTTGTGTAGTGGAAATCCACCTTTATATGTTTTGTATGTTCATGGGAATGCATGATTATTTGCAATAAAGAGTGTTGCCTGATTGTCACATAGAAGTTGCATAGAAAAATGCACATCAACTACAAGATCAATCAAAATCGAGCTGACCCACATCATCTCTGTGCTTCCCTGAGCCATAGCACTGTATTCAAACTCTGCACTATATCTATCAACCACTATCTGCTTCTTACTTTTCCATGATACGAGTGAGTTGCCCACAAAAATAGCAAAACCAGAAGTAGACTTTTTGTCCCTAGGGCATCCAACATAATCTGTGTCGGCACATGCTGTCACATCAAGAGAGGTGCTTCTGTTGGATATAAGGCTAGTGCGTAGCGAAGACTTCAAATATCTCAAAATCATATAGACAACATCCATACGAACCTTCCTGGGCTGCTCCATGAACTGGCTCACCTTGCTCACCGCAAAGGATAGATCTGGCATGGTAATAGTAGCATATAGTAGCTTCCCAATTAGTTCCTTGTATCTCCTCTTATCTATCTTCTCAGTGTCATCAATATATAATCTCATACTTGGATCCATAGTAGTAGTAGCAGGTTTTCACCCTGTTATACATGTCTCTATTAGCAGATCAATAACAAACTTCCTCTGGGTCATCACAAGACCATGCTAGTTCCTAGTGAACTATAATCCAAGGAAGTATCAAAGATTACTAAGGTCCTTGGTAACAAACTGCTGACCTAGGAACTCCTTGATTGATTGAATACCATGCTCATCATCACCTGTGAAAATAATATCATCAACATAGACGAGAATAGCAATAATACCTCTATATGCCCTCAAAACAAAAGTATGTGATCCGTAGTTGATGGGGCAAACCCTTGATGTTCTATCAACTCCGAAAGCTTTAGGTACTAAGCTCTCGAACTCTGCTTCATGCCGTAAATCGCCTTGTGGAGCCAACACACCTCCTGAGAGACCCCCTCAGCAACAAACCCTGGTGGTTGTTGCATATAAACCTTCTCTTGTAGATCTCCATAATGAAATGCATTCTTTACATCCAGTTGGTAAAGAGGCCAATCCCGTGAAATAGCAACAGATAGAAGAATGCTTAATGTGAGTGTCTGGCCACTTGAGGAAACGTATCCTGAAAATCCAACCCATAAATCTGAGTGAAGTCACGTGTCACAAGCCTCACCTTGTAGCGATCCACACTGCCATCTGCTTGTTGCTTCACCATAAAGATCCATCTGCATCCTACAACAGATGCACCTGGAGGGGCAGTAACAACACTCCAGGCGCCACGAGACTGCAAAGCGGTCGTCTCCTCCTCCATGGCAAGTTGCCAATTGCTATCCTGTATGGCTTATTGATATGTTTGCGGGAACATAATAGCTGAAAGGCTAGTAAGAAACCTCATGTACTACTCTGACAGATAGTCCAAGGAAACATGGGCCGCTAGAGGATATGTAGCACAGTTACGACATGGCTTCCTTAAGTCAATAGATACATCGAGGTCATCAGCCTCTTTATTCTATGGTAGTAGTTCCACCTATGTAGTATCCTGTGGATCAAGCATAGCACCAGTGCCATCAGTAGAAATAATGTATTCATTACGTACATGGGGTGTGCTGGATGACGGAGAAGGCGTAGAAGTAGAGGGACGAGTAGAGGACCTGCAAATATAAAACTGATGTAGGAATTAAGTCTGGGTTGCTGAAGGTGGAGGTGGTGGAAGAGGTGGAATTGACTGAGACTCAACATGAGTAGTTCTCAATGATGATAACGGAGGTGGTGGAATAAATATATCTGCACTAGAGTCAACATTAGATAACCTATCACCTATAGGAGAAAAATACATAATAGACTTAAAGAATGTGACATCAATACTCACATAATATTTTCTCCGAACATGATCAAAACATCTATTCCCTTTTTGGGTACGAGAATAACCGAGAACACACATTTGACAACTCTAGGAGAGAGCTTGTCATGACCAGGAGTAAAATTGTGGACAAAAACAACCCATCCAAAAACTCTAGAGGTAAGGGAGAATAAGTACTTTTCGGGAAACACAACCAAGAAAGAAACTCTTTCTCCAATGCAATGTTCAGAAAAACGGCCGAGTAAGTCGCATACTCGATCGCATACTCGTACTCGGGGGCCTTGCTGCTCCAAGTATGATGAAACGATGTATGCGGGATGACCCACATACCCCCCCCTATGCGGTCGCATACTTGGCCACTTTTCTGATAGAACTTTTTTTATTCAATCTAAAACCAAATAACCCCACCTGCATAACACATAAAACTGCATACTCCTCGCATAAAACCACATGCTCTTCTATAATAAGCTGCATACTCCTCGCATACTCTCCCGACTGAGGATATTAACATAATATTAAATATTAATTTATATTTTTAATAATAAAAATACCAAACCGCATAAAACCACATACTCCCCGCATACTCTCCCGTATACTGCATACTCTCTATGTAGTGACCCCTCCGACTGAATACCGCATAGCGCCTTCATGAACATTGCTCTAATGACAGTAGACGACATGTGGTTTACTAAGTAACAGGCAGTAAGAACCGCATCACCCCAAAACGAATGAGGAGCTTGACTCTGAATCAAAAGAGTCCTTGTGACATCCAAAAGATGACGGTGTTTGCGTTCAGCAACACCATTTTGCTGTGAAGTGTAAGAACATAAAGTCTGATGAACAACATGAATAGATCTAAGAAAATCAAACAAATGTAAAGTAGATAACTCCTAGGCATTGCCAATGCAAATAAATTTCGAATTAGTAGAAAAAATATCTTAATCTCAATAAGGAAAGATTTGATAACAGTATAAGCTTCAAACTTATTCTTCATCAGAAATACCCAAGAAAATCTAGAAAAAATATCTAACGACCATATAAAACTGATGTCCCTGATGATAAGGAACACGACTAGGACCCCGGATATCACAGTAAACCGACTTAAACAACAGACCACTGTGACGACTCTAACGACTCGGAAAAGAGGAACGATGGTCTTTCCCAAGCTGACACACCTCATACTCCTAGCTAGTACGAGTAGAGATCTACGGGAGGATATGACACAACTTATGCAGAGGAAGGTGTCCAAAGCGAAGATGACACATAAACGAGGAAATAGGTCCAGAAGGGATAGTATTAGCCCCCGCACAAGGAGGCTGGACAACTCTGTAGTCTCCTCTGCTCACGGCCATATCCAATAATCTTGTCCATGAGTGTGTCCTGAAACACCAAATATGGCAAGACAATGTAAATCTTTTGTAATATGACCAATAAAAAAAGATTCATCTGAAATGCTAGAGCATGTAAGATATTTAACAGAAGCATCGAGGGAGCTAGAACAATCTCCCCCTGTCCAATAATGGGTAGATGAACCCCATTGGCAATCACCACTGATCTGGATAGAAATGTAAGAAGTAAATTATGCTCGACCGCCACACATATGATGAGATGCTTCAGAGTCCATGATCCAGTTAGACAAATCTGAACTGCTACTACTTGTAAGGGCATAAAAAATACCTAGAAAGCTCGAAGAGGCTCTTGCAATATGTACGACATCTGAAGAACCTGCATGCGAAGTAGTAGGAGTAGTCATCATCTCTCATAGTTTGGAAACAATACCATCAAAGTGTGCATCATTAGCCGGAGCAGGAGTAGAAGTAGGCTTGGCTACTCAGCAACTCAGGCAGAGGCAGGATACCCATGCTTATAACAGCATGTCTCCTCATAACGACTAGAATGGTGGAAATGTGAACATGTACCTTAGTGACGACCTCCTCCATAACCACGTGGTCCTCAGCCACAGAACTTTAAAGTACCCCCTCTGCCACGAGAGGCTACCATAATAGGAGTCTGAGCCACAGTAGTAGACGATGTAATTCTGCTCAGCCTCTTGTAAACCTCCTCCATCTGAGGAAAATTCTCTCCAGTAAGTAGTTGAGTACATGTTGCATCGTATTCAGAGTACATAGATGACAAAAATACTCCTGACATAGTTGTATTCTGATATGACAGTTGTTGCTAAGTGCTAGTAGTAATAGGCATTAAGCTATGCAAACGCTCAAACATGTCTCTAAGATGCGAGAAGTGTGCATGAAGAGGTCGACAATTCTGCTTGGTCGAAAAAATATCAAACTGCAACTGTAAAATTTTGCCCTCATTTTCATCTGCCCATACATGGCTGCTAAGATATCCGACATAGTCTTTGTTGTGGGTTGACGGACAATATCATTGGTAATCTCCGTGGTGAGCGTCTTGGAGAGCCAAATGCGGGCATAGACATCATCTTGCTTCCAAGAAGCATTAGCCCCAGTCTTGTCCTCCGGCTCTGGATCCATCATAATGTGCTCCTTGTTATAGCACTACATCAGGGGCGAAACTACATGGACCACAACTCCTAGTTGGTCCCATCCATGTTCATGATGGGAGTTGTACGGTTGAAGGCACCGGGCAAAAAAACATCACCCATGTTCTTTGACATGGTAGCAAGAACACCGAAATCCAAAATAAAACTGAGGAATAGATCATTCTAAATGAGTCTACATAATCACATATATAGGATTGGTTGAATCCGTAGACTCACACAACCATCCACATCTCTTGTTGTTGTAAGCTAGGCCATATGGGCGCAAAGGGCAGCGATGCGGATAGATGCACGCATATGCACTAAAGATGCATGTAGGATGCGTGCATGCGCATGCAGGTTGCACCGAGATACACGCAGATGCACGCCAGATGCACGCATGTGCACGCAAGGTGCGCACAAACACGTGTAGATGCACACAGTGCATGGTGCATTGGGCATGCGTTGTGGGGCACAGGGGGGCGCGGGAGGCTTGGCAGCACGAGAGATTGTTGGTGTGTGTAGGAGTGGTGCTACATGTGGGTCTGTGCATGTGGGGGTGGCTGGCGACGCGGAGAAGAAGGTTAGTCTCTCACTGACGGTGACGAGGATGGGGGTGTAGGGTTAGGGTTAGGGTAGGATGATACATGAACCCTAGTCTAGGACCGTTGCTCCGATACCATGTTGGAGAAAATAAAATTGCTTGATTATTAGAGGGACCCTAGGGCTCTCTTACATAGGAGAAAAGCACTGGGTAAATATCATGAGAGGTACATAAGAAATGATACACTATGAAATAACACCAAAGATATATAACGGCTTCAACACTTCTCATGGGTCAAATTTAGAATGACCACCCTGAGAAAGACCTTGCCTAACTCAATCCATCTTCCTACTTGATCTAACGTGCAAAAAAATCTATAATATATGGATAGAAAAACACCAAGAGACTTGGTCATAAATTAGCTGAGCACACTACAAGAAAAATGAGTTGTGGCCACGGAATGTGGCTATGGAAACTTATGGCCACGATAGTTCCGTGGCCACTAGTTTCTCGTAGCCACAATCCGTGGCCAAAGTTTTCATATAAGAGTTGTGGCCACGATAAGTTCTATGGCCACTTGTAGTGGCCACGGCATATTCGTGGCTAGAGAACTCTCGCGACGAGACTTGTGGCTACGGCTACTGGCCACGACGTGTCGTGGCCAGAACCCAATTCCGTGGCCACAAATCACATATCCGTGGTCATAGTTCTGTAGCTACAACTTGTTTTTCTTGTAGTGCAGCGTCTGATTGCTCCAAAATTTGCCTTGTGATAAGGTATTAATTTTGGTTTTAGTAAGAGTCTAACTTCATATAAAAACTTTTCATCATCTTCCTAGACTCATTCATATACCTAAATCGTGATAGTATTCTCTGGAATAAAGTTATGTGAAATTATGTCCATCGTCCATATGCCCCAATCGTGTTGGAATTGGGATCGAGTTATTGAGCAATTGTGTCAATCTAATTAAGCATTTTGAGAAAGAATATTTGCCTTCTTGGAATAGAGGGATAAATGTAATTGTCCACTGCTATTTTTTGTAAAATCCAGGGAATTATAATAATTCTCACTTGATACCAAAGTATTACTTTTCCCCTTAGAATTCCATAATTGGGTGCACTCCTAAGGCACATTCTCAAAAGTGCTCTCATATATTTCTTATCCACGTGTACTAAAAAAGGAAAATAAAATGTTTCTAGGTCTTAAATTATTCGGTTCAGATATCATTATCGTTGTCTTAAATCTTAATGAAGAATATGCAGTATACAAGCTTCTCTAGACTCTAGTGTTTATACGTCATGGATTGTGAATCTTTTTCTATTCTTCTTGCATAGAATCTTACGAGTTTTCCTTGTCTCTGTAACAAAAGAATATGAAGACCCATGTGGTTTCAGTGACTAATGCCCACCACATACAAATCCCCACCTTACTGTTTGGTTTCTCCATTGCCAAGCAAGTTGTCCCCGGTTACCGACTTCACTTGTGACATCGATCACCACGACACGTAGACACGACGGGACGTTGGTTACACCAATTTTCCACAAGACTTCCTGCCAGGCCACATGCAAATCACCCTCACCTTGCCCAACTTATCTTCTAAAGCTTGCAGAAGCAGTTCATGTGGGCATGAGATCTCTTTTAATGGTGCATATTTGTAATATTTATGCCAACTCACATATTTAGTTTTGATTGTATCAAGCCAATATTTGATAAATTGGCCGGTATATGAATGTCAGATATCATCTCTTAACTTGTCAGGAGATGCATAGTACATGAAGCTTAAGATGAAGCCAAAGCACAAGAGCATGAAGGAGCCAAACTCTAAGACATGCGCAAAGATCCAAATGATGCTGAAGAAGCTCTAAACATCAAGAAGAAAGAAAACAAGAGCAGAAGAAGATTCAAGTTAAGGTGAAGCTCTTGGCATCAAATAAGACCTCCTTATTAATTTCTTGAGTTCCGTTTATTTGGAAAATCTCATTTACGTCATCTCTAAATTGAGCTTAAGAACATGTTAAGACATTTGCAATACATCGTACAAAGTCTTAAAAAATCACATAATACCTAGAATTCTAAACAAACATTTAGATAATTAAAATCTCAAGTGGAACTTTCCAAAGATTAGATCCACCTTCCTAAATGTTTACCCTTCACGTTAAAACAACCTAATCAAATATTTAATCAAAACTAATGCACTAAACTAAGCGTTAAATCAGTCAGATTAAATGTTTAGCATTGACCAAACATATATCTGCATTCATGTTCAAAACTTAACATTCAGTTATTTCAAATAAACATTCAGTTTTTTCTATAATGAAATCAACATGAGTGTATAATTAAAATCTCAAGTTCAGACTTTCTAAAGATTAGATTAGCCTTACTTAATGATTACCATTATCTAGGTTAGAAATATGAAATGCGAAAGCATAATATAATAGAATAAACATTGAAGAGCACTGGGATTTTTACGTGGAACCCTACTCCCTAAGGAACATGATGAAACAACGGGAGAAACACATCATAGGGTTGATTCGTTCATTGAAATTTCACATTTAATACAAGAGTTCTGGTGCTTCTTATATAGCGTCCACAGAACCTCCAAGTCCCACCGCTGGTAGATGTGAGACTAAAAATTGGATGTGGTAAATGGATCATGGAGGGATCCATTTACCTATCTACCATATACATGACATATACTCCAACACACCCCCTCAAGCTGGTGCATGGATAGACATAAAGAAATCTCAAACTCATACTACAAGACACTATGGACAATATCAACTCAACGCATACACACTAACAATTGATGTCGAGGATGTTGCTTCTCATGTCGTGCAAGTGAGGAGGAACAAACGGGGTGGAGTGTGAGTTGAACTAGGTGTGCTCTATACCATGCCTATCAGAGTCACCAAAATTGAAATGAATCTCCTCTCGGAGTACTGTGGGCCGCCACAATCATGTGGACAACTGCTCCATCTCTGAAAGGCCGAACTAAAAAAAGCCATGGAGACATCCTCGTTGGAGTCCACAGTCGATGGAGAATGGAGTCTAAAAAGACTCCTCGTCGGAGAACTGGGTCTCTCTCATACTGGCTCAAAGAATGGTATCTCTACTTTAGAGTCCCTATGAAATCACATGAAAATCCTAGCCCACATGGCATAGGGAATGAGATCTCTACTCTGGAGTCCCTATGGATCACATGAAAACTCCGAGACCAAAAAACAAAGATGGGGACTATACAAACAATGATCATATGCATGTGCAAATTAAACTAGAGACTAAGGAATTTGATTGTCGAATCTGAAACTGAACTGTAGAGTTTGAAATCTGGCTAGCTTGGAATACAAAGAATCTGAAAATCTGGTATGTAACTCTATACTCTCCCATACTTGTCGGAAAACAATGACACTGACAAAGTTGGGATAAGACAATAAAATATGGTGAGAAACAAAAAACAATAAGTTGACATCAAATTTTTCAACTTTTCTTCTCACAATTTTTCCCTTTTTTCTCGGTTATTTCTTCTTCTTTTTAATCTAGATGTCTCCTCTTTTTTTTTGCAAATGAGGCCAATCTTTGTTTGGGCCTCTCTTTTCTAAGAAACATGACTGGATTCACTGGGCCAAAAAAGTTTTTTCAATGCAAGAGCCCACTTGGGTCCTTTATTTAGGGTTCCCACTTGGGAACCCTTCTCTCGAACGATGGAGCAGGATGGTGCTCGCTGCCCTAGAGATCGATGAAGGAGGCGATGTTGATGATTTGAAATAAAAAATCGTAAAAAAATTGAAAACAACCTTGTCTGATCCTAGCATTGTGGAATATTGCAAAAAATTATGTTGAAAATGTTGTTACTCAAATCCATAGAGTACAACCATGTGATGGAAAAAGGACTAAAGGAGGTATGTACAATAAAGTGTGGCATGCGTGTACGCGAGAAACCTGTGAATCGCATACTAACCATGGCAACTGTTCTTGCTATCAGCAACCTCCCGAGCAAGAAGAAAGATATGGGAGCGCCCCACATCAGATGCGAGATGATTAACCAGGAGTTTGAAAGAACATTCCTTTTATAGCGGATCATCCATTAATATGATGCCTACATCACTACTCAAAGAATTTGGATTAAGTCCACTTAAATCTACAAGAATGATTCTATAGTTCCTATACACTTCAATGAAGCAGCCAAGGGGAATTCAGAAGATGTCATTGTTACGATTCAAGGGATGCAATTCAATGTGGACTTCATTTTCCTTGATATGGACACCTCAACACCCTTTCTTCATACACTATGTTGGACATGTGAGCCCTGGATGAACCATTCTTACAATAAATGTTATTGTAATATTTATATTTATCAATAAAAGTTTATTGATGTTTTCACTTCCTTTCTGAAATTATATGAATGAATGCACTATAAGGTCCCTCTGAACAATTAGGATTATGTACCATGGCCATCTTGATGATCATATAGCTGTTGATTCATTAAATGAATCATAGAGGCTGATGTTTGGATGAATATCTAAGGATTTAGATAGAGGACTCATCAAGCACCGTTAAATGATTATTAAGAGAAGATCTCCAGCCTGAGTAGGAGATGGCAATCCTTTCTCACATAGGCTGATATCTGACCGACCTCTCGATGCAGGTCCTCTGCATGGGAATAGTGATTCGTAGGTGTCAGATTAGTTATGTCAATGGGTTGACTTAACGAGATCGAGATAACCTAAGTCATATGTTGAATTGTTTTTACAACATAGGCACACATCCTCTGACCGGAGACAGATGTATTACTATATGTCTAAGTATGTTCATTTGCAGACCGATAGGTTGATGGCCTAACCAAGGTCTATACACCGGCGAGCTGATGTGCATATAAGGGCTTATGAGAAACGATCTTCTCTCAAAGGGATCATACAGGTTCACTTATGAACCGGAAGACATGAGCTCACTCATGAGGTATTGGGATCGATCAAATTCCATGCATGGTCGTCGTGCTATGGAAGCATGACATGAATTTGAAAGTATGATATATGCTTTGGGAAAGCATATGATCGATACCAACTCCCAATGACCAAGATTGAGAAACTTAGTGATCAAACCCTGAAGAAGACAGTGTAAAATTGATCTTAATCTTCGGGTTGACCATGGGTCTTCCAGTATGCAGGATGTATAGGTATTGGGAATATTTGAGGGTGATGTGATCATAAACGATTGTATATCCATGACGCTTCCATTCCGAGGGAGTGATGAAATAGGTCTGGATTTTAGTGACTCCTTCCAGTAGAGAAGCAATCTGATCTTAGTCCAAGTGTTGGACATTGGTCTGAATGAGATTCAGATTCAATGAGAAGATTAGATTTGCGGTCTTGATTTAATCAAGCATCTATGGTTGGTTCGTAAAATCTGAATTTGAGCCAAGATCTCAATATCCAAGTCACTATACGTGGAACAATACAATCGCCATGTCCTTATCTCCAAGTATCTGCGGAGAAAGCACATTATTCTTGAAAGGGTTCAAGAATAATTCACTTGATGAACTACATATCCAAGTAAGAAGGACTTGATGATTAAATGAGATTTAATAATCAAGCATAATATGAATGGGATTTATATTGTGAGAATAATTATCTAAGATAATTAAATAGGATTTAATTATCAAGGATTAGAGAATGTGGATAATACTATCCATAATATTTGTGTATTATAAATATGATTTATAATATACATATATTTAAGAGAGAAGAATTTCGTAAATAGCATTTGTTAATTACTAAATGTGGATTGGATTCGTATTTATTAATTAATTTGAAATGTAATTTACAAATTAGTTTGGATTGTTAATTTGATTCACATATTTTTCGATGGCATGATTGAAATATTCACAAATTAATTTGGAATTAATTTGGTGGATATTATTGCAATAATAGAGATAATAAGATAAAATAAAAAAGAGACAAAAATTACCACATAAATAAAGGTGGCGTCACCTATGACTTATTCATAGGTGACACCCCCTATAATTTAGGGTGGTTTGTTGCCTCTCTTTTTTTATCACATTATCTCTTGATAAAGTTATTTATGTTAAATTAAATTGTGTTGATAATGTTACGACATATATTTAATTTAAAAATAAATAAATGTTGTTGGTTTTAACCAACAACAATCATAGCCATTGATTCTTACATAGACCAAGGATGGTTGTTGGATCTATGTGTCCCATGGATTGAGATCCATTGGATCCTAAACTAATATAAAAGGAGGGCTAGCCTAGCCTTTCTTGGTACATCATCAAGAGTTGTAGAAGACTACTACTCTCTCTCTCTCATTCTCGTCTAGCCTCTCTCTCTCAATTTCAAGTGGTCGTCCACTTTGTGTATTGAGGAGGAGAGCATCTTGTCTTCGCCTTCGACGACTCGAGGATCTCCTTCTTCTTTGGAGTTGCTTACGCTAAAGGATGATGATGGATTTCGTTTGAGAAATGAGGAGATCCATTGCTTGGATCTTCATCGAGGATTGCAGGACTAACGTGACTCATCATCATGCCCGCAAGTGCATTCTTCGTGGATCGGACTTAAGACAGGAGGATCTCTTGTTTGGGATCTCACGATTACAACCACGCTCCAAGAGGTATTCCTTATACTCTGTGGTTTTATTAAACGATCCGAGAAGTGTTCTCGTGATCATGTGGTTTCATCTTTAGTTTTAAAAAATTTTAATTTCCGCTGCATCTAGCGACTAGTGCGACTAGTTGCTCCTATTGCATATGATGCGATCGACACACTTCCGTGATGCGCTTAAGGATTCTCAATATCCTTCACACTAATCATATTGGGATGACCGTTCCTTCGAACAATAGAGGCAGTGGTTGACTCTGGCATCGTAAAAATAACCTTTCACTCGTGCAGTAACAAGATCTTAATAGAAATGATCAAAGTACCCAAGCTCAAGAGTCTATATCAAATGAGAGTGAGCATATTCAAAAAGGGACAAAACATAGCAGAAATCAGAGACACTTCCTCATTTTTGGATGATATTGAGACCCAGGAATTCCTCTCTAAGGAGTTATCCTTGAACAACATAGTCAAATTTCCTATTTTCCTTGAAGAAGACAATCTGTTCATATGCTATCTGAGCTCATAGAAATAAATCCATCCTCGTCTGAGCTCCTTGCAGATCTTTTAGATGTACTCAGAGCCAGAATTAATTCAGTGGATAGCACAATGCCGATAGAGCTTATAATGACCGCAGTTTCTGAAGTCATCATTGAGTTCATTCCAACCCCTCCATAGCTGAAGACATTACCCTCATCGATGAAGTATGCCTTTCTTGTGTGTGACAAAAATATGTTCCTTGTCATCATCAGTTCTCAGCTAACCACATACCAAGAATCTTGTTTTCTCGAGTTCTAGAAAGAAACTGTAAGGCAATTGGTTGGAAAATAATGGATCTCCATGGGATAAATCCTTCATTGTGCTAGCACCACATC
Source organism: Ottelia alismoides (assembly GCA_037367405.1). Lineage (NCBI taxonomy): Eukaryota > Viridiplantae > Streptophyta > Magnoliopsida > Alismatales > Hydrocharitaceae > Ottelia > Ottelia alismoides. The sequence goes on along the minus strand of JAZKJV010002794.1, from coordinate 38,903 downwards.
TATCTGGAAGATGACTGCCGACCTTCCCATGAATTTCAGTGTTGGTTGAACCCAAATCTCTAGGAGATCATGATGAAAGAAATTATGAAGCATTTATTTATCCCATCTCATACTAAAAATAGGTAAGTCGTTACATGTGGTTCCTAAGAATCAAGGAACACCATTGTAAGGAATGACAAATGAGAAGATATTCTGACCAGAGTGCCTTCTTCTTGACGCGTCTGCATGGATTACAAATGCCTGAACCTGGCCACCAAGAAAGGTCCTTCCCTTTTCCCTTCATTGAACAAATAGTCGAAATTCATGCGGTAAAGGAATATTTATGTCTTTTGGATGGGTATTATGGATACAATCATGTTGCTATAGCCCCTGAGAATCAAGAGAAACCACCTTTAGTTGTCCTATCTATTTGGGACATACACGTTCAGACGCATGTTGTTTAAGCCGTGTAATGTGCTCGCTACATTTCAGAGATGTATGTTGACCATATTTGCTGACATGATGGGATGTTTTCTTGAGGCCTGGAGGTGTGAAGAGAGAGGAGGCTTCACTTGGAAGCAGAGGAGCATTGCCTGGAGTCTCTCGATCTGGAAGGGGTTCGTTGCCTCACAAAATCAAAGAAAATTGATGCCTCTTAGGGACGCTTGCCGTCGCCTGGAGTTGAGGAAGAGTATTAGCCGATGTAGGTTGCCTTCGTCTGGGGCGATGGGGCTCCGTCAAAATAAAGAATCAAGATGAGACACTGCCTAGAGATACTGTCACCTGGGGGAACTTCCTGGAGAAGGGGATGCGACCTAGATGGGCGCAACACTACCATAGGAAGGAAGAATTGCTTGATTATGTACCGCCTACATGCGGTGATCAGAGATGGTGGTGCGATGGGGCACCACTTGTGTGGGGAAAGCTGCGAGGAGGGTGCTCGCGCACCTATAAAGGTGTTGCATGCTTGTATTGGAGTCTTGTTGGTGGCGCATGATCTCATCACGTTGCCCAGAAATTTAGCTCTCCTGGAGATATTAGAGCTGCCAGAATAGCGCTCCATCTGATCGATAATGAACTGAGAGAAACCATGTGCCCTTGTTTTTTCTTTAGGGAGCCACCTTTACGGAGAAGGGCCTCCTTACACGGCCTATTGTATGCGAGAAGACGGTGTTGCTCATGGAGATTTGCCACCTAGGGTTACGGCTGGGAAGGAGATGATGCCATCAGATTGCACAAAGCATATCAACCATAGAATACTAACACAAAATTAGGGTTTCAAGAAGCCCTAGAAATTTCCTGGGTTTTTGTGATGACTGTGATCTTTATATCTTCATAAGAACATTGAATATCTTCAAATATGGAGAAAAGATGCTTGCAGGATGAACTAGATTAGGGATTCGTGAAACCCTAGAACTCTTGAACAAAACTCAAATAAATTACAGAAAAATGGACCTGATAAAAAATGCCAAGAACGACTTGCTTTGATACCATGTTAGAAATATGAAATGTAAGGCATAATTAGAGATAATATAATAAACATTAAAGACCACCAAGATTTTTATGTGGAACTCTACTCCCTAAGGAGAATGATGAAACCATGGGAGAATACCTCAAAGGGTTGATTCATTCATTGAACTTCTCATTGTGTACAAGAGTTCTGGGGCTTCTTATATATCCTCCAGACCCTCCAAGTCCCACCACTGGTAGATGTAGGACTAAAGACTAGATGTGGTAAATCCATTTACCTATCTACCACATAAGTGACACATACTCCAACAATCTACATGTCAAAACAACATAATCATATATTTAGTCAAACTCACACTCTAGATTAAATGTTAAATCAGTCACATTAAATGTTTAGCATTACACAAACATATGCATGCATTGATGCCAAAAACTTAGCGTTTGGTTACTTCAAATAAGCATTTAAATTGTTCTATAATGGAATTAAGATGAGTGTTGTACTAGTCGTAATACGTTGGACATGGGTTTAAATCCATATTTTAAACCCCGTCGCACTTCTTCCAAGCCTCTATCAAATAAGGCATCCCTCCTAATAACTCGAGACACAAAGTATAGGAATCATATTGTGAATCGATACCATTTCATATTTGCTTCACATTTCTCGACTTGTTTTATCTTTCAGAAAAGACAAGAGAGAAAAGAATCTTCTCACCTAAAACAGACGACGACATGCGATTAATGAGGTAACACGCCGTAAGAATAGCATCGCCCCAGAAAGAATGAGGGGAGTGACTCTGTACGAGAATCGACCTGGTGACAACATGTAAATGATGATGTTTCCTTTCAGCAACCCTATTTTGTTAGGAAGTATAGGCACATGTTGTTTGGTGGACAATCCCTTGTGTTGAAAAATAGTTGGAGAGAGTATGAGTACAAAATTCCAAGGCATTATAACTTCTCACAATCTTTATAGATGCAGAAAAAACATTACGAACTTCATTGATGAAATTTATAATAATATTTCCTGCTTCAGATTTATTCTTTAACAAAAAGACCCAAGACACACGAGAGAAATCATCCACAATAACCATATAAAACTTGTGTCCCTGATGATCAGGAACACGACTAGGACCCCAGATATCGACGTGAAACAACTCAAACTTGGAGTTAGTACTCCGACTATGACGACTGGGAAAGGTAGACCAAGGATGCTTTCCCAACTGACAAGCCTCACATTGGATGGACGTGTGAGGTGAAACCTGGGGTAACACATGACACAATTTCTGAAGCGGTAGATGTCCAAAGCGCAAGTGCCACAGGAAAGGAGAGATAGATCCAGTAGGAAGAGAGGAGGCTCCGGCATAAGAAGTCCGACTGAGACTATATAGGCTGTCCTGCTCATAGCCATTCCCAATCACGTTTCTCATAAGGATGTCCTGAAAAATGAGACAAGATGGATCAAAGATTGCTCGACAATGTAGATCCTTTGTAAGTTGGCTAATGGACAACAAATTCATAGAAAAATCAGGTGCATACAACACGTTCTTGAGGTGCATAGGTGGTGTCAGGCTAATCTCCCCCTGACCAGTAATATGGGAATGTGTCCCATTAGAAATAACCACAGTACGGCCTGGAGAAACGTGTCGGTAAGCTGTAAGTAGACCTTGATCACCACACAGATGATGTGTGGCACCAGAGTTCATAATCCACTCTAAAGTATCTAATCCACTACTACTAGTGAATGTGTAAGTGCTACCTGAGGTACTGGTCGATGTAGAAGCAACAATGTCGCAGTGACTCTCAGAAGTAGGTGTTGATGCAACAGGACCAGATGGAGGAATAATGCCCCTCAGACAGGCTACAAGATCATCAAAGCGTTAATACATAGATGTTGCTGATGGAGGTTCAATCTGTTCAGCTACTCGTGCAGAAGTAGAAAATCCATGTTTGGAATAGAATGTGTCTTCAGTATGCCCAGAAGGGTAGCAAAAGGTGCATGATGGCCGAACATGACCCCTCTGCCCCAAGGTCCACGACAACATAACTGCTGATGACCTCCACGACCTCGATTTTCTTCCATGGCTGAGGCAGTGTGATTTGCAGCAGATAAAGGAACAGTAATACGACTCAGTTTGTGAATGGCTTCCTCCATCGTAGGAATAGTGGAATCTGCCAAGATTTGGGAATGTGCTGCCTCATACTCTGGATCAAGGGCAACTAGAAATACACCAACCATAGTGTCATTCTGATAGGTCTCATGTTGTTCAGGAGTGGTTGTAAGAGTCACGAAGCTGTAAATCTTCTCAAACATTCCACGTAAAGATGTCTACAATGAGTGTAGAGGCCGTCCATTCTACATTATTGTAAAGATGTCATGGTGGAGTTGCAATATCTTTGTCCCATTCTTTCCTTTGAATAGGTGGTAGCCAGAATGTCTCACATTGCTTTGGCAGTGGGCTGATAGAGAATATCATTAGCATTCTCAATTGCCAGTGTTATTGATAGACAAACCTTGGTGTATGCGTCATCTGACTCCCGTGAGTCATTGACCCATGTCTTCTCAGCAGGCTCTTCCTCAGTAAGAATGTGCTTCTTACCGATTGACTTCACCATACTCATGAATTGCATGGCCCACAGTTTGTAGTTTGACCCATCCATCTTTACAATAGGAGCAAGACCTCTGAAGGCGCCTGTAGATGGGATACCTTCCCTACTCTCTGGCATGATGATAGAATAAGACTATGGTTGTAGACTGAAGATATGATTGTCTACACTGACATTCACGAGTTCGATTGCATGTGTAGACTCAAGCAACCAAACCCATTAATGTGGAGACACGGGTGAAGGTTTCCTCACTGACGAAGATACAATAGGGTTGGTCTAACACTAGAGCAGTGGTGTATACTTGGCAAAATACACACGGTCACAACCTAGGTGAGATGCTCTAGGCAGGAAATGCAAGGTCGAGTCACAACCTCAAGGGATCAAGATGTGTGCGCGGATAGGCGGAGGGGCATCGAGATGCCATGGCGTTGGAATTAGCCTGGAAAGGTAAGGCACGGTGCCTGGAAGGGCAATGCACGATGGCGTTGGGCGGTGACGATGTGTTGTACCTGGGAGGCGACGTACAGGGCCTTGGCAATGTGTAGGAGGCACGCGCGGGAGGACAGGGCCCAGGCGCAGGAGGTTGGGGCATAGGCGACGTGTGAGGATGACCGAGGTCAAGGCCTAAGCGACGCATGGAGAGCGCACGGAGGGCTTGGAGGTGGAGGGGGCTAGGGTTAGGGTTTGGATCGAGAACTCCGGTCTACGACCGTCGCTCTGATACCATATTGGGAAAAATAAGAAACTTATTTATTGCATATGCCCTAGGCTCTCTTATATAGAGGAGTAACCTATGGGTAAATTAAATCAAGAGTCCAGAAGAAAAGTAAAAATACAAAACAGTACAGAATAACATAACATATACCTCTACAAATATCAATATTATACTCATATTGATCGTCGTCCAGAGACGTTCAAATCGAGATGTTACGCGTCAAAATCTGATACCCTATGCATGAGTACAACAATCTTTATTATCTCCAATAAAAGAAGAAAAAATAATATAAGAATATTTTTCTGCACAGTCCAGCAACCGTGAGTTCTATTTGCTTTTTTCCTCTTCCCTCCATATATCACTTGGATCCAAGAATGTTCCCATATGGCTACATCTTAAGCCCCCACCTTCCCTATTTAATATCACCAAGACCGCCTTTTTATTTATCCATTATTGCCCCCAACGTGGAAGCTACAACCTCTCAAAAAAATTCTAGAGTTCCTGGTGCTATTTTGGAAGATGCTCCTTCATGCATTCTGATTTCTGAGTCAAAGAGATCAAAAATGTAGAATCCCTTTCCTTCATTTGCCGACATTCATGATTTTGTGAAACTAAACCCTTCTTTATTTGCATCTATGTCCTAAAACACATCTAATCTCTACCAAAAGAGCTTATCTCTTGAGTTTAATATTTAATATTCGAGGATGGAAATTTTGGATTTTTTACATGCAAGATTTTACTCTAAAAATCTCATGAATCATAATCTCAAAATCTGAAGTAAGCCCAATTTAGATTCCATATTCATGCATGTAAAATTTAAACTTCTGTACATTATTATACTTGCATCCTTTTGTTGCTGCAATAGAAACTTTATGATTATATTATTATAAAAAATATTCATGATCTAGTTTGAGGGGCCATGTTGAGAGTTTTTAGGATAGTGAATCGTTTAATTAATTGGCTGTTTGAATGCCTGAATGTTAGTCAAAATCAATTCCAAAGCCCTTTAGAACGACATGTTCTCTAAACTATCAAGTTTTCCCACCATAAATCTGTCCCAAAATGTAACAACCCATGAAGTAAGAATGATATTAATATAAATCTCACATATAATAGTAGTGAGAAGGAAATAAGCATAGAAAAAAATGGTCGTTGGAAATAAGGGGTAGCAACATAAAATTCTCTATAAAATAATAATAAAAAGGAGATTAGCTTGGAAGAGGTTCGTGCATAGGTTTGACGTATGTATTGGATTGGACATACATGTTCCCATATTAAAGTAAGATATTCATGAATCGAATGGGAAAAAGGAGAGTATGGATACCCTCATAAATTTTCCATAAAATAATAATAAAAGAGGATAGGAATGAGGGTGACTCGTGTATGGAAAAAAACAAATGAGAAGAGGCGGCATAACAAGTACGGCCAACGGGTACAACGCAACTTTTAAGAAAAAAAACGTATAAAATGGGATAGATAGGACATGGGATGACGTGCATGGAAAAAGTAAAAGATTACTTCAGAATGCTTCAAGTTCGGCAGGCAAGAGTTACTTCGTGCACAAGACTGGGGACTTCGGCATGCAGAAAAAATATATATATTAAAAATAAGAGAGGCTCGAGGCAGAGAAACAACCTCACCTCTCATGCTATAAATAGGAATAGGAAGACTTCGTAAGAGGCATCAATACAAGAAACAAGGGACAGAGAGTGCGAGAGCGGAGGGAAAAAAGAGAGACAGAGAGAAAAATATAGAAGGAGATAATACAAGATATAGGTATGGTTTCCCTCTTTTTGAATTCCTCTATTTTTCTTATTTCCCATTTCTTTTATGCAATTACCTTATTTTTTTCCTTTCCATGCCAAATATTTTGCTATGCCATAATGATTGTGCTTAGATAATTTATAATTTCAGTTATATGTATTTTTTGTTAAACATCGACCTTGAAGGGCATCTTTGAATTTTGATTATCGTCATGTCAGTTCAATGACTATAGGATATGTACCATAATATTTATAGCTTATCGTATATATATGTGTAGTGAATCTATTGAAAAATGAGTCCATGATTGTTTTTGTACAATATTAGATGAACAAAGATTGGCGTAATCAGATTAAATATAAGGGGATATATGTCGTTTTTCACATGTACTTATTAGTTTTTTTTAGGCTCAGTGTACTTATTAGTTATGTTACAAATTTCTTAGATCAGTTATTATTAATTATATTATGAATAAAATAATGGCACTACAATGACACATGGAGCTAAGTGCTACGTTAAGGCGGGAGCTACCTCTAGAGTCCATTTGTTGCGTCCTAAAGGACATATCCGGCCTAAAGGAAAACACCTTCCAGGGATGTCAGGTTCAAGGGAACCTCGTGGAAAAAGTCCACTATTGACTCAGCAATTGTTGTCATTCCGTTCTGATCTGTAAGTACCATGCAATGACCACTTGTGCCAGTGGTAAGTGAAAATACACCTTATATGAATGTAAGGGTAATATGGACCAAATGACAGTAATAGGAAGATATACTTGTTAAAGCAACACATCACCCTGATCTGTTTAAGAATATAATTCATGTTCTGAAAGTTATTTATTTATTGCCTCTTATGATTATTCTCCTGTTAAAAATACTATGAAAACTTTGATAAGTCATACTCCTATTGTTAACTTTCTCTTAAAACTATTTTGTCAATCTGTTTCCTGTTTATGCCATACTAAGCTATTTTGCTTACGAGCATTTTTGTTCCGCTCATGCGGTTTTGCCCTGCCGCAGATATATCTTAAGGATAAGCTGCTGAAGATGGATTAAGTAGAAGAACACATGACTAGAAGCAGTATTAATGATAGTTGTTTTCTTTTGTTAAATGTAATGCATTGTGATCATCTGTGACTTTGTTAGATAAAATGAAGGTATATCTTTTATGACTTTCGTTTGACTATGAACTGTGGTATTGATATTCGCAAGTAACACCACGGACCCGATGTGGCATTATTATAGAAAAAAACTTTCGCTGGCCACTCGGATCCGAGGTCATTACAGGTGGTATCAGAGTTGAGGTTCACATAGGAACCCTTAGGATTTTCTGACTTAGTTAAATGAACTGACCTAGATTTGTCTCTTGACTTTTAGATGGCATCTGGACGTGAAATCATGCCCACTGGAGGAGAGTCTGATGATACCAAATCTCAGCATATGCAATTTATGGCTGATATGGGACAGTGGTTTCGTGAGGAGCGGCGACGAGCTGAGATAGGACGTGAGTTGGCACGAGAAGAAAGAGAGACGACTCGTAAGTTGTATGATCAATCGAAGGGAGAAGGAGTCACACTGAGGAAGTTCTTGCAACTTGACCCACCTATTTATAATGGAGAACCAGAACCAGAAAAAGCAGAATACTGGCTTAAGGAAATGGAATTGGCGTTTAGTGCTCTAGATTGTTCTGAGAAAAAGAAGGTAATATTTGCTATGTTTAGGCTGCGAGACAAAGCAAAGGACTGGTGGGAAACTTGCAAGGGTGTTTCTTTTCCTGATGAACAAATTGTTCCTTGGAAGGAATTCGTGAAGTATTTCATGGAACACTTTATCCCTATGCGAGTTAGAGAAAAGAAGAGGCAAGAATTTATTGACCTGCAACAGAAGGAATTAAGTGTAGAAGCATATACTACTCAATTCTATCATATGGAGAAGTATGGAAAGGGGATCTGCCAAACCGAATGGGAAAGAGCAAAGAATATGTGATGGGACTAAGAATAAGCTTGCGAGGAAAGGTCTTAATTAATATGCCGGAAACATTTGCCAAGGTAGTGAATGCAGCTGTAATAATTGATGAAGAACATCAACTGACTCAAAATCAATTGAAAGGTCAAAGTAAGGAAAGTGGAAGTTCACGAGATAATTTCCAAAACTCTAATAAGAAAATGAAGAATGGATATTATAGCAAGAATGAGGACAGGTTCAAGTCTATGAATAGATTGTCTTTTCCTATTTGTCCTCATTGTTCTAGAAAACATCACGGAAAATGTTATAAAATGACTGGTGCATGCTTAAGGTGTGGACAGAAGGATCATTTCATCCGTGATTGCCCAAAGATGAAACCAAGTGAGGACCAGAGGAAAGCACTAGGACTAGAGAAGAAGGTCATGGGACACATATACTCAATCGCAGCACAATCAGAAGATCCTAATCAAGTTATAGAAGGTACCCTTTGTGTCTCGGGATTTATAGCTAGAGTTCTTTATGATCCAGGCACTTCACATTCATTTATATCCAGTAACTTTGCTAGACTGCTTAAAATACAACCTAAAGAAATGCCATTCATATTGACCGTCTCTTCACCAACGGGTAAAATTGGTATGGTTGGGTCCTTCTTGCATGAGGTACCCATTCAAGTTGAAGATAAATCATCAGTTGCCAATTTAATACTTCTTGAGATGACTGATTATGATGTCATTTTGGGAATGGATTGGCTCTATGAGAACTATGCACATGTTCTCTATAAAGAAAAGAAGATCATACTTTGTAGATTAGATGAACCTGAGATTCTGATTAAGGGTTCAAGGAAGTTTATTAAACAAATTATTATCTCCTCTGTAAAGGCGCACCAAATGATGTTAAAAGGTTGCACGAGTTTTCTAGCCAGTATAGTGAAGACAGATTCTCCACATACTTCTATAGATGATTTGCATGTAGTTCGGGAATATACTGATGTATTTCTAGAAGACCTTCCTAGTTTACCTCCTTCTAGAGAAATTGATTTCGGTATTGAAGTTATGCCAGGTTCATTCCCTATCTCCAAACCACCATACCGCATGGCACCAACGGAATTAGCAGAACTTAAGAAGCAAATAGATGAACTCCTTGATAAAGGCTTTATTCAGCCTAGTGTTTCCCCATGGGGCGCACCTGTGCTTTTTGTCAAGAAGAAGGATGGGACTCTTCGACTCTGTATTGATTATCGAGCCTTGAACCGGATTACTATCAAGAACAAGTATCCTTTACCTCGAATAGATGACCTATTCGACCAATTACAGAAGGCAGCTGTTTTCTCAAAAATTGACTTGAGGTCAGGCTACCATCAGCTAAGAATAAAGGCGAAGATACACAAAAGACTGCATTTCGATCAAGATATGGACGTTATGAGTTTCGAGTAATGCCATTCGGATTGACTAATGCTCCTGCAACATTCATGGACCACATAAATTGGGTGTTAAGGGATTTCCTTGATAAATTTGTCATTGTTTTTGTTGATGACATACTCGTCTATTCTGAAGACAAGAATCAACATGATAAACACTTGAGGTTGGTATTAGAGACTCTGAGACATCACCAACTTTATGCTAAATTCTCAAAATGTGAATTTTGGCTCGAAAAGGTGATATTCCTTGGACATGTTATATCTAAAAATAGTATAGCAGTTGATCCATCAAAGGTTGAAGCTGTTCAGAAATGGAAGCAGCCAAAGACGGTTACGGAGGTGCGTAGCTTCTTGAGATTGGCCGGTTATTGTAGACGTTTCATTCGTAACTTCTCAAAGATAGCTCTACCATTAACCAAATTAATGAGGAAGGAAACAAAGTTTATGTGGACTCCACAATGCAAGGAGAGCTTCCAAAAATTAAAAGGTATGCTGACATCAGCTCCAATTTTAACACTTCCGTCAGGTACAGGGGGTTTTACAGTACACACTGACGCATCATGATCGGGCCTTGGTGCAGTATTGATGCAGCATGATAAAGTCATAGCCTATGCATCTCGACAATTAAAAACTCATGAGCGTAATTACCTTACTCATGATCTGGAGCTTTCCGCAATAGTTATTGCTTTAAAACTATGGAGGCATTACATTTATGGAGAAAAATTCCAAGTATTTACTGACCACGAGAGTCTTAAATATTTATTCTCACAAAAAGATCTGAATATGAGGCAACGACGGTGGTTAGAATTATTAGAAGATTATGATTTTACTTTAGAGTATCACCCAGGAAAAGTTAATGCAGTAGCTGATGCGCTCAGCAGAAAATGTGAGATTAAGCTAGCTAGTATAAGGCTACAATAGAAAATTATTGAGGATTTTATTCAGTGGAAGCCTTTCTGTGATAAGAATCATGACATTTTCGTAGCAGGATTGCAAATTCACTCAGTATTGGTGGAAAAGGTATTATCGGCACAAAAAGATGATCCTAAATTATCACAACTAATTGAATTATCTAAGAGGCCTAATAGCGTATTATCTATCACAGCTGATGGAGGATTGAGATTTAGAAATAGATTATGTGTTCCAAATAATATAGAAGTTAAGAAAGAAATTCTAGAAGAGGCACATAGTTCTATGTACTCCATTCATCCCGAGAGTACAAAAATGTATAAAGACTTGCAAAGAAATTTCTGGTGGAAAAATATGAAGAGGGAAATTGCAGACTTTTTCTCTAGGTGTCTCGTGTGCCAGCGAGTGAAGATAGAACATCAGAAGCCAGCTGGGAAGTTACAACCATTGGATATTCCAGAATGGAAATGGGAGCATATCACTATGGACCTTGTAGTGGGTTTGCCTCCCACGAAAAGTACCAAATATGATTCCATTTGGGTGATTGTAGATCGCCTAACTAAATCGGCACATTTCTTACCCATACGATTTGGTCAGTCCACTGAAAGTCGAGCTAAATTGTATGTGCATGAGATTGTAAAGCTACATGGAGTACCTGTATCAATTGATTCTGATCGTGACGCACGTTTCACTTCTAGAATTTTGGAAGAGCTTGAATGATGCAGTGGGTGCAAACTTAAAGTTTAGCACATCTTTCCGTCCACAAACAGATGGACAGTTAGAAAGAACTATCTAAACACTTGAAGATATGCTCAGATCTTATGCACTAGATTTTGTTGGGAATTGGGACTTCCATCTACCATTAGTTGAATTCGCCTCTAATAATAGTTTTCATGTCAGTATAGGGATGGCACCGCATGAAGCATTATATGGTAGCCCATGTCAATCTCCCTTATGTTAAAACAATGTAGGTAAAAGACAAATTCTTGGACCAGAGATTGTAGTAGACACTGCAAAGAAAATTGATATTATTAAGAAGAGATTGATAGCCACCCAAAGCAGACAGAAGAGTTACGCTGATTGACGAGTCCGATAATCGCGATGTTAAGAAGTTGTTTTTATCTGTCGTGTTAAAATGACTTTGTCGTGCGTTGTAGGCGGCAATTCGGAATCGGTCAAGAAAATAACCACACAAAATTTAATCAATTTTTAATCAAGTGGTTTTATATTTATTTTACTTGGGCAAGTCCCAAGGTCGATCACAAGGAGGCAAAGGAATAACCTAGAGTTATGTCTATCAAAATTCGTGCGCGGTTTTCGAGGCGATCTTTTTTTTGGAATTTTCAATGCAAATAAAGGGTGTAAAATGCAATTTTGGCCTATTTTAGAGACTAAAATTAAAAATTTCAATGCAATGATGTTCGAAAAATATGAAACTTGGCCACAATGTAAAATATGATGAAATAAATGCATTATATGTTTTTTGGAATTTTTGGATGCAATATGAATTTTTTACGAATTTTTAAATGAGAACAACATGAGTTTAAATATTTAATTTTAATAAATATTAAACCTAATTATTTTCAAGGGATAAAATTATCTAAGATCTATCAGTAGGTGATTTATCTAAGAAAAATCCTAAACCTAAAAAATGAGATCTAATACCTATTAAAAATCAAGTACTGAAATATGTAAAATGATTTTTACAGGGCAAACTATGTATGCAAATGTAATTCTTTTTTAGCACAATGTCAAGCACAATTAACTCCACAATATATGATTTTCGGAGATTTTTAGAGCAAAGTTTAATCAGATATAAATTTCAGAGCACAAACTGGGTAAAATAAGCAATTTTCCACAAAATAATTAATTATTAATTAACCATCAATCACAAAAATGTCCACAATATGTCAAAATGTAGAGAATTAATCAACAAACAACATGCTATTTTTTGATGATAAAATAATGTAGAGAAGAGGTTCTGAATAGAGGGGGAACACAGGAGTATTTATGCAATTTAAATAAAATAAATAAAAATACAGAAGTGCATAGATGTAATTACCAAAAAGTTGGGGGGTACAAATGTAAAATATCTAAGGGGTCACGTGTAACGCACGCGACCCTTGGTGAGTGGAGGCTGAGTGAAATATGGAGGAAGTCCGAGGGCTTTTAAGAAATTTACCTAGAGGTCACGTGCTACGCACGTGACCCTGGAAGATGACTGGGACGTAACCCACGCACGTGCGGGGTACGTGCGGGGGGCCTCAGGCTGGCCCGGCATGCGGTGGCGCTGCTCGTCGAGGTAGAGGGGCGGAGAAGCACATCATGGAGGCGGAGTCGCACCCTCTGATGGTCGGTGGGGAGCGGATGTCTGATGGTGTCTTCTGTTGATCCTCGACGAGGCGCCGCTCCGGTGGCGCTTGGGGGGCGAAGATGTCGGCGGTGGCTAGCGGCGTTGTCGATCGGGGAAGATGACGCTGGGTAGAGTTGACGGTGGGGCATTATCGAAGAAGATAGCATAGCGTCGTTGGTGTAGGTAGTTGGCAGAGTCGCGGTCGTCGATGAAGTAGCGGAGGTGTAGTCGGGGTCGAGGGAGTCTTGGCTCGACGCAACAGCGGAGCAGAGCATCTTGGCTAGGGTGGCACTGCGACAAGGTGGCAGCCTTGGATCTCATCGACCGGTGGAGGAGACGCTGTCATCGTCGCCTCCACGTATGGTTGGGTATCGGCGGATGGTGAGTTGGGGCGGTGATTTAGCCCAAGATCGGTGGTCTTAAGTTCCACACAAGGCAGAAACTCAGTTGATGTGTCGACCACACAGAAATCCGAACTAAAGTCAACAATTAACCCACAATATGAAATCAAACAATGACAAACAATAACGGAGTTAAAAGTTATTATAACTCTACATAAAAGATGTATAGGTGTAAGTATGTAGAGGTCGAACTCAGGGAGCAAGGTAGGATAGATCAAGCAAGATGCAAAAATGCGAATGTGATTAAGTGTCTACAAAGATGCAAATTTTTTGTGTGGGTTTTTAATTCTATATTTTTTTATTTTTAATTTTTAATTTTGTATTTTGGTTTTTAATTTTCTGATTTTATATTTTCTTTTTGTATTTTATATTTTTATATTTTCTTTTTGTATTTTATATTTTTATATTTTCTTTTTCAATAATAGAATATTAATACAATATAAGAAAGAGAGGAATAGAGTATTTATAAAAATTGGGAAAAATGCTCAAAAATAAGGGAATAAAATGTTTTTGGTCTTTTTATACTTTTATAATGTTTTTATGATTTTTAGATATTTTTATGAATGTTTTTGGTATTTTTAAAAGAGACAATACAAGAAAACAGTGAGCTATGCTACTGGCCGAAATCAAAATGAGGGTTAAAAATAATAAACAGTATTCAAAATTCCTTAAAATAAGTTTAAATCATAGGGAATAAGATAAGGAAACTACAGAAACTTAGTTTGCATTTTTAGAATTTTTCTTGCATTTTTTAGATTTTTATGAAGTTTTTAGGAGTTTTCTATTTTTTAGGGTTTTTCTTTTGAAATTTTTAATGATTTTTGGACTGACACTAAAAGATGATGAAACACACAAAATATATTTTTTTTGGAATTTTACAAAACGTTTTTATAATTTTTATGGATTTTCTAATGCAAACAATGCAGAAAATGCATGTTTTTGATTTTTAATAAATATGAAAATGCAATAAAGATGCAATGAAAAAATATGGCTGAATGACCAAGCACACAGGAGCCTATGACAATTTTTTGGTGATTTTTAGCAATTTATAGATGCATGAAATGAATAGAGACAAAATCAAGAAACTACAATACTGGCAAGGGCATAAATGCAAATAAGCAAACATCCAGGGGCCAAAGTGCAATTTCCACGAAAGTTTACAACATATCAAACAAGTTCCAGGACTAAATACAAATACTCAAAGCCGCCAGGGCACACCTGCAAAATACCGACCCCATCGCGTGACTAGGAAGGACCTAAGTGCGATATCCAAAAACTCCAGGGGCTTACTTGCAAATTATCCAAAAATAATACATGTGATCCAAAAGTTCCTGGACTAAATCTAAATAACAAAATGGCAGAGGGCCCCTCTGCAAAATGCCCTTCACCTCACGCGCACAGGCACATGAGGTGACGTGGCGAGGGACCTAGTTGTAATATAGAAAAGTGCGGGGGCCTAAATGCAATTATTACAAAACATTTTAAACTACAGACGAAGGATTAAGTATTATAAAGTAAATACAAAAATACGGGTGGCAACAATGCAAAATACCCCGCTCGGGCGCGATCCAACGGTGGGAAGACTCCCACATGACACGTGTCCGTACGTCGTCGCCCGATACTGCTTCGGCGATGGAGGGCCATGATTAGATCAGTTGATGTCGATCGGATGGCCCTAGTACTGCGCGATCCGACGGCGGCTGCTCCTCTCCAAGAACTGGCCTGATCCTACGGCCAGAAGATGACGACAAAGTACGGGAAAGCACCAACGACTGGGCGAGCTTCCCAGACCTCCGCCTCCGTCCTCCGGCACTCTTTCGAGCTTCAAAATGGTGCCGGGTGCTCCTGCGGTCCTTCCCTAAATGCTGGTGGCTCCAAAAGGGGTCGGTGGCTGCTGGAGCATGCTGGTGGAGGCGGAGGAGTAACTTGGCTCCAGGATCCTCCGGCAGAAGTCAAAACGAGCCTCTAGTTCTTCCAAGTATGCGAGAACCTGCAGGAAAGGTTACGGGGGTCGAGGGTAAAGTGCCTCGACCCTCCGGAGGGGAAATGGAAGCGTGGGGTGGCAAGTTGAAGGTCGATCGAAGGTGACTCCGGCGTGAGTGTCGATTGAGCGAATCGATAGATGGAATGCGGCGATAAAGATGGCTAGAGATTCCTACAACTATTGTGAATGAAAAGGGCAAGAAAAAAATGAGGAAATAAACACCTCAAAGGACTGATCCTTAGGTCGAAAGTACCTCGACGGCTAAGTGGCTGGAGGTGGTTGGAACACACCCAAATCCGCGTCTACGCTCCGCCCTATATGGCTGACGTTGGAGCCGTCACCACCATCGAGCCAAAGCACTCGAGAGTGGAGAAGATTGGACCAAAAATGGGGTTCGAATTTTGAATCGAAAATCAAGGTTTGTATATGTAGGGTTGGCGGACAGGTGGGGAAAACGAGGCGTATCGAGCGAATCGTCGCTCCATTCCCCGATGTTTCATATGGGCGTGCATCCTCGATCATATGCGAACAAAAGTCAAGAAGAGCTTGATATGATTTGGTGAAAGGGTCGAGCTCCAAAAATGGGAGAATCGAGGGAAAAACCTATTCTGACAAAGGTTGCAGAGGGGGGTCATACAATTGACCGAGGTCAACTGTCAGACTCACCTGGTTGGTCCACGTGGACCAATCAGGAAAAACCTCTAGAAATTATTTTGTAAATTCAATTTAAAATAGCTAATGATTTTATTATTTTTAGGTTGTAAAATGAAAAGTATTTGTTATTTTCTAAGTTATTTTATAGTGATTTTTATTTATTTTTATGTGGTATATATTTACAAATTACCTTTTATACCCTTTATAGGTATATTGCCTATATATTTTATTAATTTATTTTTATTTTGTATTCTTACTTTATTTATTTTTTTATTATTTTATTAATTTGAAAAGTATTTTTATACACTTAATTATATTTTTATTTTATTTTTCTGACGTGTTTTGTACACTTAATAAAATAGGAGTATAAATTACATAGGTATATTTATTGGTATTATACCTAGATGTAGTATAGACAAGTATTTTATTTTTGTGTTTTATGTGTGTTCTATTCCAATTTTAATATACACATATATTATAAGTAATATTTACAAAATTATAAAAATATGAAATTATAAAAATAATGAATAATAAATAAAATGAATATTTTAATCTGTACAAGTATACAATTGAGGTCCAAAACTCAACTTTCAAACCGTCTCCGAAAAATACGAAACCACCTTCATTAAATAGTTTATTTAATATTATATACAATTAAAGAGTTTGATACATTTCGAGTTTTTATTTGCAAGATACGGGTCTGGGAAGTTAGAGTTCTGGAATATTAATCAGACCATAACTTTTTATTTGTACATTATTTTTGGATGAAATCAATTTTGTATTTTTGTTTATTTAATTATCTACAACTTTCATGTTCAAAGTTTCTTTGTTTGAGGTATAAAAAGTGGAACCAAAAATAGGTCCCAAAATAAAGGAATTTTTATTGTATTTTACCCTTATCTCCCCCTACTTTATTCCTTGTCGACCTATTCATCATGATGCCTAGGTCTCGGGGTTTCGGGTCATAAAATATTTACAATATTTTATTTTATTTCTTTTCTTTTATTTATATATAATTTTCGCTTTAATTACAGTAATTTAAATACTATTTACATGCACGTGCATGGATGTTAAGATGCAGAAATTAAGGGTATTTACATGCATTTGCTAGGGTTTTTGAGGCCAAAATGATAGAATAAAGATGATGAAATGTGGCTTCATCATCTCCCTATACTTTACCTTTGCTAGTCCCTAGCAAACACTTATGCAATAAGTGCAAAAAAAAGAAAGAAAAGAAAAAGAAGAAAGATGGATGAAGTTTAATGATCAAACTTGTCTTCACAAAATCAAAATTTGGAGCTTAAGTCGGACCTTTGGAATTTTAGTGCGGGCAGAACCTTAATGAGAACCGAGTTCGAAATTCAACAGTCTTCGAGAATCCCAAAGTCTGCTCAAGTCTCCTCAATAGCCATGTCAGAAATACTTCAACTCATACGCAAACCCTTATGACTACGAATCTGACTCGTACAATGTAAGTGATGGTGGCTCTCCCCAACTGAAATTACAAAGAGACTGACTTCTCCAATATGACAATACAATGATTCCCCAATCCTACAACTCATTCCTCAAGGAGCTGGGTATTCCCTTCTAAGTTCAAGTGGCAAGCAGCCCTAGAGGAGGGGGTGAAGAGAAGAATGGACGATAGCCAGTGTAGCTACCTATCCTAGGATGCAAGACCAGTGTAGTCAAGTCATCCAGCTGCAGGCTCACATGTTTTGACTTTGAAGCACAAGCTTGTTTATTTGACTATACACATATGTACACTCCGGCATGCATTTTTATTTTTGTACAAGCCTGCCCACTTTTTTGGAGTTTTTGCTTTTTGCATTTTTTTGAATACTATATACAACAACATTTACATAGGGAGTTTTTCCTCTTGATCCAGTAGACTATCCCTCTTTTGAAGTTTTATTGCAACCCACGATCTCCTATCCTCGAAACTCATCATCACTGGACGGGTTGGAGTGCACTTCCCTCCCTATAGGAGGACAAGTGTTTCCACCTGTGTGCGTCTCATACCGGCAAATCCAACCCCCTCACCATTCCAACTGAGTTGAGCCATGTGAAAGGTGCAGGTGTCCAAGTTAGGTCATTATCAACAAGAGTCGTGCGTGTGCTCCGAAATACTCTACTTAGGCAGTCAAGAATCCATTGAACCAAGTCTCGTGATCCTCAAAGAATTAAGACAACTAGACCTGAAGTACCTCAATCCCAATTCCTATAAGGTTCATGTTAATTAGGTAGATTTAAGGTCCAACCAAGCTCCAATCTTCGGATTTTACTTAGACTCGTTCAACTATCAAACTCAATCGAAAAAATGTTCATGCTATGCAAATGCAGAAAATATTTTTGTGATGCAATTTTCAAAGATTTTGAACTTTTTATGGGTTTTTGAAAAGATGATGCATATGCATTTTTTTAGATTTTTCAAAAAACAATTTCAAATATTTTTGGATTTTAATTTTGCAAATGTTTTTGGGATTTTTGAAAATAAAAAGGTTTTGGCCAAAAATTAGGTACAAATATTTACACGGGAGTGCATCTTATATATACAAGAAGTGGATTTTTTAGAATTTACAAGGGTAAGTGGTCAATTTTATAGATAAAGAATTTAGGTATGATGTACATATTCCTCAAACTTATTTGACACAGGTTTTTCCAACAATTTTTTTGAAAACTATAGTCCAAGATAATTTTTACAATCAATTTTACACATATGTACACACATTTGAAAAATATTTTGCAAAGGTTTTCCAAACAACATATATAGATTTTTCAAAATATTTTTGCAACCATTTTTCAAACCATTTGCAAATCATTTTTCAAACATTTTATTTCACACAAAGAAAATAAATTTTATAATCAAAATGTTTTTACAAAGGTTGAAAACTTATAACAAAATGTTTTCCAAATAGTTTTCAAAAGATTTTCACAAGGATTTTCAAACTATTTTTCAAACATTTTGCAAAAAATATTTTCACCTGATTTATTAATTAGAAGATATAAAAAGAATATGAGGAATAATCACATCTTTTTATTAAGGTTTTTAATGAATTTAATTGTATTAATTAGCCATAATTATTAGTAAAGATACGAAAGTACGAGTTATGGCTAAAGTATATACACAGTATATACGACGCCCCTATACTTAGCTTGAGCTATGTCCTCATAGATCGGAGAGAAAAGAGAAGACATAACTCGTACTAAGTATAGAAAAGTCTAAAGAATAAATAAGTAAGAGATGAATAAACGAATGAGAAGTCGACCGTCCCCCCTATACTTAGGATCAAATAATCCTAAGTATAACAGACTGCACAAAGCAGGGAGGATCAAGGGTGGGAATGAACAGACCGTACTCCGATTGTCTCCCCCTATACTTAGGGTAAGATATCCCTAGGTATAGACAAGAAGAGGAGACAATGGAGAGGATCGAAAAGAATAGAATCGCTCGGAGTGCACACCCCCTATACTTAGGACAAAGTACGTCCTAAGTATAGAAAACTGTCTACAAGGGGAAACACCTTTGTGATAGATAAAGAAGATAGAAGAGGAAAAGAAGAAAAGAAGAAAATAAGAAAAGATATCAACAAATGGATATATATAGCGGAAGATGGAGGTAATAACCATGTACGATTTGCAAATGATCCGAGTAAAAGAACACATCTCATACCAGAAGGATGGGGGCAACGTCAACGGTCGGTGGATCATGATATAGATATAACTTTAGGACCGTTAACAAGGAAGGTAGAGGAAGATGACGGTTTGGATATATCAATGCAACCATTGTCAGGTACCTTCCTGACCACATAAGGACCTTTCCACTTGCTCTGTAATTTTCCTGGAAATAACTTCAGCCTGGAATCAAACAACCATACACGCTGATCGGGCTCAAACTGTTTATGGCTGATATGAGAATCATTCCATGTCTTCACTTTTTCCTTGTACTGTAGGCTGCTAGAAAAGGTTGTCTCTCTCAACTCCTCCAGGGCTGCCACCTCTGCTCTCCTCTGTTCTCCTATACTCTCGGGATCTATCAGTAACTCAGTAACTGTCCAAAATGATTTATACTTGATTTCCACTAGCAGATGGCATGGCTTGCCATAGACGAGACGAAAGGGAGATGTCCCTAATGGAATTTTGAAGGAGGTCCGATAGGCCCACAAGACCGAGTCCAAAAGCTATGACCAATCCTTTCGGTCTGGGCAGACAACCTTCTGTAAGATCGTCTTGATCTCCCTATTTGATACTTCGGCAAGACCAATAGTCTGGGGGTGGTATGGCGTGGCAGCCCGATGGTCAATGCCGAACTCGTCTGCAAGGGCCCTAACTTTATCATTAATGAAATGAGACCCCCCGCCTGAAATCAGAACTCTGGGTACCCCGAACTGTGAAATGGTATTTTTCCTCAAAAATCGGCACACGGTTTTAGCATATGTGGCTCGGGCAGGGATGGACTCAACCCAACGTATAACATAATCCACAGCGAGCAAAATGTGCTCAAACCCCTGATTCTTAGGAAATGGGCCCATGAAATCAATCCCCCATGCATCAAAAACTTCACAAAAGTGAATGGGCTGCATGGGCATCATGTCTCTCTATCCGCAAGTACCCATTTTCTGACAGTCAGTACACCTCTTCACGAATTCATCTGAATCCTTGAAGAGAGTAGGTCAGCAAAGGCCGGATTGAAGCACCTTCTGTGCTGTCCTTCTCCCAGAATGATATCCTCCTGCCTTAAGCTTGTGGCAATAGGTGAGGACGCTATGTTGTTATTCTTGAGCAATGCACCATCTCCAGATGTTATCCCTTCCTTCATGATAAAGGATGGGATCCTCCCAATGGCAAAACTTGGCCTTAGCTAGGAAGGTCTCAAGTTTCTGCCTGGGCCAACCCTGGGGAACCATCTTGGCAACAAGATAGTTTACAAAGTCGGCATACCATGGGAGTGAGGAGATCTCCAAGATCGCCTCATCCGGAAATGTCTCTGTGATAGGTGCGTTGGGCTCAGATTCCTCAGGGTTCTCTAAGCGGGAGACGTGATCCGCCACCACATTCTTAACTCCAGGCTTATCCTTTATCTCAATATCAAACTCCTGGAGCAAAAGGATCCATCTGGTAAGGCGAGCTTTGGCATCCTTCTTGGCCATCAGGTACCGGATGGCGGTGTGATCTGTAAAAATAGTCACTCTAGATCCGAGAATATAAGATCGATACTTATCCAAAGCAAAGACTACGGCCAGCATCTCTTTCTCTGTCACAGTATAATTCCACTGAGTGGCATCCAAAGTCCGGCTGGCGTAGTGAATGGCATATGGCAAACCATCCCTCCTCTGTCCAAGCACAGCCCCTACGGCAAAATCAGAAGCGTCCGTCATGATCTCGAATGGGAGAGACCAATCGTGTGGCTAAAGGACAGGAGCCGTGACAACCATGCTCTTGAGAGTCTCAAAGGACGTGAGACACTTATCATCTACAATGAACTCGGTGTCTTTGGTCAGCTTGTCAGTGAGCGGTCGGGCAATTCGACTGAAGTCATGAATAAACCGTCGGTAGAAACCAATATGCCCCAGAAAAGACTGCAATTGACACAGATTGGACGATGGATTGAGTTTTCTAATGATCTCCACCTTGGTCGGATCAACCTCCATGCCCCTGTCGGAGATGATATGACCAAGGACCGTCCCTTGAGTCACCATGAAGTGACTCTTCTCCCAAGACAAGACAAGATTGACCTCTATGCAGCGCTGAAGCACAAGGTCTAGGCAGTCACGACAAGCATCAAACCCATCGCCATAGACCGAGAAGTCATCCATGAAGACCTCTAAGCAATCACCCACCATGTCCGAGAAAATGGACAACATGCACCTTTGGAATGTCGCGGCGGCGTTATGTAGACCAAATGGCATCCGTCTGAAAGCATATGTCCCAAACGGACAGGTGAATGTCATTTTCTCCTGGTCTTCGGGCGTAATGGCCACTTGATTATAACCGGAGTACCTGTCAAGAAAGCAGTAATGACTCTTCCTAGCTAGCCTCTCGATAATATGATCAATGAATGGCAGTGGGAAATGATCCTTCTTGGTGGCCTGATTCAATCGTCTGTAGTCCATACAGACCCTCCAAGAAGTTGGTACCCGGGTAGCTATCTCCTCTCCAGACTCATTCACAACTGTAGCGATGCCCGTCTTCTTGGGCACCACATGTAATGGACTAACCCACTTGGAGTCGGAGATGGGGTAGATCAAATTGACGCTCCACCACCTTGATATTTCTTTCATGACCACATCTCGAAGATTCGGGTTCAGCAGTTGCTGGAACTTACGCGAAGGCCTAGCGTCCTCCTTAAGATAGATGTGGTGGGAGCACAGAGCCAGACTAATCCCCTGGAGATCAACTATACTCCATCCTATTGCCTTGTGGTTTCTTTCAAGAACCTCCATCAGACGAGATTCTTGTTCTCCAGTCAAACCTGATGAGATAATAATTGGGTGTATATCTGGCTCAGCCGCAAGGAATCTATACTTCAGCGAGGGTTTCATCTCTGAACAACTGGGAGGTGGCAGATCAGGCTTCTGATATGTCTGTGTAAAGGCTACCAGGTCTGCATGTGAGAACTCTCGCTGTGAATGAGAATCTGACGAAGTGAGCCCTGCTAAATCATCTATGAACTGTAATGGCTTGCACTCCATCCTAGCTGTCGGCTCAGAAGGAATCAGACATGACAAATAATCATCAAAATCATCCCAATCAATGTCTGAATCTGAGGGATCTGAACTAGATGAACACGAATGAAAATATGCACTACTCGTCCCACAACTGTCAGTCTCAATTGTATCCTCGTCCAGGGGTGTGCTCTCCAAGCTCTCAACTGCCATAAGCTGTAAATATGGTGACTCTACGAGAAGGGCGAGGGCTTGTGCTACAGGAACTGTCCAAATGGATTCATCATCTGTCATCACAAAATCACACTCCTGGTGGATGTCTAGCACAGCTTCTGTCATCTACTCGATATCACTGGACTGCTCTGAGCATGCTAGTTCTCTCGCTCTGGTCTCGTCGATCGTCTCTATTTGTATGCTCTCGCCCTCTAAGAGAAAGCACACCGTCCCATTACCATGATCGGTCACCGCCTTGGCTGTGGCCAAGAATGGGCATCCAAGTATGATAGGGGCATCAGTTACCGACTCAGGGATCTCCATGTCCAGTACAACAAAGTCCACGGGGAATTTCAGGCCCCGAATGGTAACGACCACGTCTCTCAACAACCCCTTCGGCCTCTTAGTCGACCTATCAGCAAACTGAAGGATCGTCCTGCTCCGAAGAAGAGTACCAAACTCGAATTGGTCGAGTAAGGCTGCCGGAAGGAGGTTGATCGAAGATCTGCGGTGTAATAGAGTACGATCGAACCACTGCTCCTGAATCTTGCATCTGACATAGGGAGCTCCTGCATCAGGTCTCTTGGCTGGCATTCAATTCTGAATGGTGCAACAAGTGTCATGTGTGAGCACATGGATTTGATCTTTTGATTCATCTTCTTCTTGCAGACTGTAGTCTTCTCTTTCAAGCTCTTTTGGAAGAGGGGAATGTGCTCAAGTGCCTCTCGTAGAGTCAACTGGATCTGGAATCTATCAATCATCTGGTTGTTGAACTCTACCTGTTGAGTCTTTTTTGGATTTTCTTTTTTATTCCCCTTCGCCAAGCGGAGTGCTTCGGGGAAGGGGATGGAAGGGGCCTCTGCAGATGGAGGACTAGGAATAGGTCCCTGTGCCTGTGAAGGAATAGAATCCATACCATGATCATCATTCAACACATATGGATCTGAAGTGTAAACAGAAACCTTTCCTTTATTCATTTTTTTGTTCTTTTTGTTACCACAGTCCTGAGATACAAACGGTGGCAACACTACATGTGGGAGCTCAACAAAAGTGGAAGTGGTGGCCTCAGTATCACCAACAGCATCTGGCTTCACGACATCAGCACCGCGCTCTGGCTCTGCATCAAAAATGGTGGTATCAGCACCACCATCTGCATCTATTATCACGACAACCTCAGTACCGTCGTATGGATCTCCATCCTTGGTGGCATCAGCACCACCGTCATCAACATCATCAGTAGCATCAGCACCGCTACTCTGCTCATCTGGCGCTCTGGATTCTTCGTGTTGTTGTCGCTCAGATGAGGCGTCGACGGCGGGTATCCTACCGCTCCTAGTAGTCACAAAATTAGCATCATACAAAGAAGACATGTCACTCAAATAATCACTAGGAGAAGTATCCTCTGTAAACCTACCTGCTCAGATTTTCTTTTTAGATTGTTCGGATTAGGTTCGATTTGTGCAGGTATGGCGGCTTTGCCTTTGACAATATCTCTCATTTCCTGCCGGAACTCATCCATTTCCTGTTGGATGGATGGTCGATGTACAGAGAGCAATCGGGCGAGGTCATCTAATGCTTGGTTCTCGAAGGCAGGTGCCTGAGAACCGGAAGTATTCCCCTGCTGGAAATGTGGTTGCTGTTGGGAAGAGAAGTGATCACGAGGCTGGGGGTATGATTGGTGGGGATGCTGATGCTGCTGCCACTGCTGTCCCTGATAGCTGGGACGAGGACCATGCTGGTACTGCTGTTGGGCATACTGGGCTGCTGCTGCTGGTTGTTCTGATGTCCCTGAGCCGGAGGCTGCTGCTGGGAGGAGGTGCCACCAGTGGTCCAACGGAATCCAGGGTGATCGCGACGAATCCCGGGCTGCAGTGGGTACCGGTCGTACCAAATCCCATTGACTTCCATCAATGGCTCCTGCTCGAAGGATGGTGGTGGAAGAACTACCAGTGGCTGATCAGGCTGATAGACCACCATCTGAATGTCCTGAGATGCTGGCTGCGACGGGTGATACTGTAGCTACAGGACTGGCTGTGCCTGGATGTGGTTGACCTGGCGGTAGGAGGCAGAAGGCTGGGGTTGAGCAGCTACTGTTGGGATCAACCTGTGACCTGGGAGGCTGCTGAGTATACGTTTGTGCCTCCTGAATGCAGAGAATCTGCGTCTTCAGGTCAATCATGTTCTTTGTAATCAATTCCATCTGAGCCAGACTCTGACTCTGCTTCTTCTCGAGGATCTCGAGGCGGTCCAACTTTTCGCTAATAATGCCCATATCGTCAGCGGCAGATTCAGCTTGAGCTACGGCTACCGTAGGAGTGTGGGGACCGGCATCGATGTGGGCGATCCTCTGAAATGATCCTGCTCCTTGGGATGGCTTCTGCTGTGTGTAGACTCTGGCTTGGGCCATGACCGTTGAGTTTTCTACCATTCCCTCATAGATGGCCTAGACGTCGTCTTCACCCTTGGAAAAATATGATCCACCACAAGAGGCATTTACAAACCCCTGCAGCTCCGGTGTCAGCCTACAGAAAAAACTCTAAACTAGATTGGGCTTGGATATATTATGGTGTGGACACCGGTCAATGAGATCTCTGAATCCATCCCAGGCCTCATGGAATTGTTCATTAAGGATCATTACGAAATTGCTGATCATGGCTCTTGCTGCGTTGGTCCGGCCGAGAGGATAATACTTGTTGAGGTATGCGGTCCGGAGTTGTGCCCAAGTGTTGACAAACTTTCCCAAATGTTTCAGCCAATAAGCGGCTCTATCAATCAAAGAGAACGGGAAAGCTATCATCTTGATGGTGTCCTCAGTCACCAGCCTGTCATGGATTGTACTGCAGATCATCTCAAATTCCTGCAGATGGAGGTGTGTCTCTTCGGTCGTCAGCCCACGGAATTTAGGCAGTAGCTGAATAGTGTGGGGCCGAAGCTCGAAGTCTACATGAACGAGAGGAAGTCGGATCCATCGATGAGTGAGGGATGCGGCAGGATTCTGCAATTCCCTCAAGATTGTCTGTGGCGGTCTCTCAGCGTCAGGATCTCCTCCTTCTGCAACAGGTATGTCTCCTCCACCACCTACAGCTCTGTTCTCTCTATCGGCTCTCATCTGCGTCAGCTCTCGCATTATGTCACCCATGAATGCTCCCTGGTCTCTGATCTGTCTCTACATTGTCTCCAGGGATGCTAGAAGTGAATTGTTGATGGCAGCTTGGTCATAAAGGAAAGGAGGGTGCTCCTGCTCATCTAGGTGCTCTCCTTTGTCTGCCATGGCTGGGTTCTCTGAAAAGGCAAAAGAACCCATCTCAGGTGCCGTCAAATGATCTGAGCTCTGTGTTGCACTAAACTCTGAAACTGTTGGACTGATGGAGGAAGAAGGGTGATCGAGGGGGAACAGGGTGGAAGTGAACTTAGGTTCAGAGAGTGGGCCTTGACTCCCCGAAACCGTCCTAGATGAATAGGGAGGAGTGCTGGATAGCGGTGCCGACAGAGACAGCCTAAGAAACCTCCTTTCCATCATCGTGATTACTGCGAAGAGTGAAGCTGAGAAATGAAGACGGGAGGCGGGGGGCAAAATTGCGCACAATTGTGTGGTGTTTTTGATCTTGACCTAGATCCAACTAATCAATCAAACACAATGCAAGGGGTTCACCAACTCAATACGTGAAGACGTAAGGGTTCGGCTTTTATCTTTGTAGTTTTTAGATGAATTCAGGCATTTATCTTTGAATGAGTCCTTAGAGCGCTACACCTATAGGAGAGAGAGTACTGTTGGAAGAGTATCTCGTACTTGTCCTCCTCATGTGTAACCTGTAGTCTGCACTTTTTGAGGTCCTTGTAACCCTTCCTAGATCCCTACTCAGCCAGAGAAATAGAGAAAGGAAGCCAATAGGCGAAACTAATACTTCGGAACTAGCTCGCAACGGAATCATCCGTGAGCGTGCTAGAACCTACTCAGACGCAAGACAATGAGACAGACATCCCCGTGAAGGCATGGCCTAGGCTCGATACTTCGGACAAGGTCGATACTCTACACAATAGAGATTCATCAATGGTGACCAAGCCCTACTCATCCACGTATGATAGAAGCGCCAATACTTCGGAAATCCAGGCGATACACAAGGCAGCCACAGACTGGGTTTTTTGCTCTAATCCTTACGAAGCCGCTCTCTCACTTGGAAGGAGACCTTCCCATGCAACATGAATACAAGTGAGGGTATTGCTCACCCCAAGCAATGAATCCAACTAATCAATTTTATTTAGGTCAAGTTTTCTTTAGCAGTCCCTTTTTAAATTTTTTTTGGTGTTGTCACTTGTTTTGAGTCAATTCAATACAAGCGCCTAACATTTTTTTATTTTCTTTGAGTCCTATTTGATCCAAAAACAAAGGGAGGAGAGTCGAAAAAGCCAATGCAAGTCGGCACTCAGATGGAAATCTCACCTTAGTGCCTAAATGATGGATGCTAAAATAAAAGAATTACAGTGAATCGCAGCTCTCTCCATGCGGGATGTAAAGTAGGAATTTATAAACCTTATCTACATGCCGATATGCACACGGAAATCGTCCTAAGCTGGCAATTGCTAGCATGAAGAACCATAAGTCGGTCACCGTTCCTCAATCCAAGAGTCCGGTCTAGGCTCACCCCTCCTCTTCTCGACACATCGAGTTTAGGAGCAGTGCTTGACAGGGTGGGCTCGCGGCACGTAGGCTTGAAGATAATAAGGTGACTGTTTAATTTAAACTAAGTCCAAAACGCACTATAGGTACATGCAATGGTTATTAGGGTGTTTGGACCTAATTTTCTCGATCAAGCAACCCTAAAATCTAAGGGCTTATTCCATAAAAGAAAGGAAAAATAAAATAAAACCGAAATGACAAGCGGTAGAAAACGCGACAAAAACTGCGGTGAGCCCCCTAAGTGAGCAATCACTTGGGAAATTAGGCCCCAGTGTCCAAGTGTCCCAGTACCTGTATTATTACAAATTAATAGTCTCTCTCTCACAAAAAATGATAAACTAACTAACTATCTTTCTCTCTAATCCTCCTTCTCTCTCCTACCGACTAGAATAGAAAAGCCGGCTCCTCCTCCCAAGGCTGCTCAGGATCCCCTAGGCAATCCTCCTCGGTCAGCGGTCCCTCGAAAGAAAACAAGAAAGAAAGGTGGTCAGATAATTCAACAATGTATATCAAAAAATGGAGAGATAAAATGAGCAATAATGTAAGCTAATAATCACAATCACAAAATGATGATCTAAATGCTGTTGCTCCCTGACAACGACGCCATTTGATTTAACCGAAGATGGTGGTATTAAGTTCCACGCAAGGCGGGAACTCAGTCGATGTGTCGACCACTCAGAAATCCAAACTAAAGTCAACAATTAACCGACAATATGAAATCAAACAATGACAAGCAATAATGGAGTTAAAATTTATTATAACTCTACATAAAAGATGTATAGGTGTAAGTATGTAGAGGTTGAACTCAGGGAGCAAGGCAGGATAGATCAAGCAAGATGCAAAAATGCGAATGTGATTAAGTGCCTACAAAGATGCAAATTTTTTGTGTGGGTTTTTAATTTTATATTGTTTTATTTTTAATTTTTAATTTTGTATTTTGGTTTCTAATTTTTTGATTTTATATTTTCTTTTGTATTTTATATTTTTTATATTTTCTTTTTCAATAATAGAATATATATACAATATAAGAAAGAGAGGAAGAGAGTATTTATAAAAATAGGGAAAATGCTTAAAAATCAGGGAATAAAATGTTTTTGGTCTTTTTATAATTTTATAATGTTTTTGTGATTTTTAGAGATTTTTCTGAATGTTTTTGGTATTTTTAAAAGAGACAATACAAGAAAACAATGAGCTATGTTATGGCCGAAATCAAAATGAGGGTTAAAAATAATAAACAGTACCCAAAATTCCTCAAATTAATTTTAAATCACACGGAATAAGATAAGGAAACTACATAAACTTAGTTGCATTTTTAGGATTTTTCTAGAATTGTTTAGATTTTTATGAATTTTGTAGGAGTTTTCTAATTTTTAGGGTTTTTGTTTTGGAATTTTTAATGATTTTTGGGTTGACACTAAAAGATGATGAAACACACAAAATATATTTTTTTTGGAATTTTTCAAAACGTTTTTATAATTTTTATGTATTTTCTAATGCAAACAGTGCTGAAAATGCATATTTTTGATTTTTAATAAATACGAATTTGCGATAAAAATGCAATGCAAAAATATGGCGTGAATGATAAAGCACAGAGGATCCCATGATAATTTTTTGGTGATTTTTAGCAATTTATAGATGCATGAAATAAATAGAGACAACATCAAGAAACTACACTACTTGCAAGGGCATATGTGCAAATAAACAAACATCCAGGGGCCAAAGTGCAATTTCCATGAAAGTTTACAACATATCAAACAAGTTGCAGGACTAAATACAAATTTTCAAAGCCGCCAGGGCACAACTGCAAAATACCCACCCCAGCGCGTGACTAGCACGTGCCTCGGAAGGACCTAAGTGCGATATCCAAAAACTCTAGGGGCTTACTTGCAAATTATCCAAAAATAATACAGGTGATCCAAAAGTTCCTGGACTAAATCTAAATAATAAAATGGTCGAGGGCCCCTTTGCAAAAATACCCTTCACCTCACGCGCACAGGCACGTGAGGTGACGTGGCGAGGGACCTAGTTGTAATATAGAAAAGTGCGGGGGACTAAATGCAATTATTACAAAACATTTTAAAGTGTACATGAAGGATTAAGTATTATAAAGTAAATACAAAAATGCGGAGGGGGGGGCAACGATACAATATACCCCGCTCGGGCGCGATTCAACGGGGAAGCCTCCCACTTGACATGTGCCCGCACGTCGTCGCCCGATACCGCTTCGGCGATAGAGGGCCATGATTAGATCAGTCGATGTCGATCAGACGACCCTGGTACTGCGCGATCCAACGGCGCCTGCTCCTCTCCAAGAACTGGCCTGATCCTACGGCCAGAAGATGACGACGAAGAACGAGGAAGCACCAGTGGCTGGGCGAGCTTCCCCGACCTCCGCCTCCATCCTCTAGCAATCTTTCGAGCTTCAAAATGGCACCGGGTGCTCCTGCAGTCCTTCCCTAAATGTTGGTGGCTCCAAAAGTGGTCAGCGGCTGCTGGAGCACGCCGACGGAGGCGGAGGAGTAACTTGGCTCCAGGATTCTCTGGCAGAAGTCAAAACGAGCCTCCAATTCTTCCAAGTGTGTGAGAACCTGCAGGAAAGGTTACGGGGGTCAAGGGTAAAGTGCCTCGACCTGCCGGAGGGGAAATGGAAGCGTGGGGTGGCGAGTTGAAGGTCTGCCGAAGGTGACTCCGGCGTGAGTGTCGATTGAGCGAATCGATAGATGGAATGCGGCGATAAAGATGGCTAGAGATTCCTACAACTACTGTGAATAAAAAGGGCAAGAAAAAATGAGGAATAAACACCTCAAAGGACTGATCCTGAGGTCGAAAGTACCTCGATGGCTAAGTGGCCGGAGGTGGTTGGAACACACGTAGATCCGCGTCTACGCTCCGCCCTAGATGGCTAACGCTAGAGCTATCACCACCAGCAAGCCAAAGCACACGAGAGTGGAGAAGATTGGACCAAAAATGGGGTTCGAATTTTGAATCGAAAATCAAGGTTTGTATATGTAGGGTTGACGGACGGGTGGGGAATAACGAGGCGTATCGAGCGAATCGGCGCTCCATTCCCCGATGTTTCATATGGGCGTGCATCCTCGATCATATGCGAACAAAAGTCAAGAAGAGCTTGATATGATTTGGTGAAAAACCTATTCTGACAAAGGTGGCAGAGGGGGGGTCAGACAGTTGACCGAGGTCAACTGTCAGACTCACCTGGACCTCTAGAAATTATTTTGTAAATTCAATTTAAAATATCTAATGATTTTATTATTTTTAGGTTGTAAAATGAAAAGTGTTTGTTATTTTCTAAATTATTTTATAGTGATTTTTATTTATTTTTTTGAGGTATATATTTACAAATTACCTTTTATACCCTTTATAGGTATATTGCCTATTATTTTGTTAATTTATTTTTATTTTGTATTCTTACTTTATTTATTTTTGTTATTCTTTTATAAATTTGTAAAGTATTTTTATACATTTAATTATATTTTTATTTTATTTTTCTGATGTTTTTTGTACACTTAATAAAATAGGAGTATGAATTACATAGGTATATTTATTGGTATTATACCTAGATGTAGTATAGACAAGTATTTTAATTTTTGTTTTATGTGTGTTTTATTCCCATTTTAATAAACACATATATTATAAGTAATATTTACAAAATTATAAAAATATGAAATTATAAAAATAATGAATAATAAATAAAATGAATATTTTAATCTGTACAACTATACAATTGGGGTCCAAAACTCAACTTTCAAATCGTAGCTCCGAAAAATACGAAACCACCTTCATTAAATAGTTTATTTAATATTATATACAATTAAAGTTTGGTACATTTCGAGTTTTTATTTGCAAGATACGGGTCTGGGAAGTTGGAGTTCTGGAATCGTATTCAGACCATAACTTTTTATCTGTACATTATTTTTGGATGAAATCAATTTTGTATTTTATATATTTAATTATCTACAACATTCATTTTCAAAGTTTCTTTGTTTGAGGTATAAAATGTGATACCAAAAATAGGTCCCAAAATGAAGGAATTTACTATTGTATTTTACCCTTATCTCCCCCTACTTTATTCCATGTCGACCTATTCATCAAGATGCCTAGGTCTCAGGGTTTCGGGTCATAAAAAGTTTACAATATTTTATTCTTTTTCTTTTCTTTTATTTATTCTATAATTTTGGATTTAATTACAGTATTTTATATACTATTTACATGCACATGCATGGATGCTAAGATGCGGAAATTAAGGGTATTTACATGCATTTGCTAGGGTTTTAGAGGCCAAAATGATAGAATAAAGATGATGAATTGTGGCTTCATCATCCCCCTATACTTTACCTTTGCTAGTCACTAGCAAACACTTATGCAATAAGTGTAGAAAAGAAAGAAATGAAAAAGAAGAAAGATGGATGACGTTTAATGATCAAACTTGTCTTCACAAAATCAAAGTTTGGAGCTTAAGTCTGACCTTTGGAATTTTAGTGAGGGCAGAACCTTAATGAGAACTGAGTTTGAAATTCAACAGTCTTCGAGAATCCCAAAACTCTTCTCAAGTCTCCTCAATAGCCAGGTCAGAAATACTTCAACTCATACGCAAACCCTTATGACTATGAATCTGACTCGTACAGTGTAAGTGATGGTGGCTCTCCCCAACTGAAATGACAAAGAGACTGATTTCTCAAATATGACAACCCAATGATTCCCCAATCCAACAACTCATTCCTCAAGGAGCAGGGTATTCCCTTCTAAGTTCAAGTGGCAACTGGCCCTAGAGGAGGGGGTGAGGAGAAGAATGGACGGTAGCCAGTGTAGCTACCTATGCTAAGATGCAAGACCAGTGTAGTCAAGTCATCCAGCTGCAGGCTCACATGTTTTGACTTTGAATTACAAGCTTGTTTATTTGACTATACACATATGTACACTCTAGCAGGCATTTTTATTTTTGTATAAGCATGTCCACTTTTTTGGAGTTTTTGCTTTTTGCATTTTTTGAATACTATATACAGCAGCATTTACATAGGGAATTTTTCCTCTTGAGCCAGTAGACTATCCCTCTTTTGAAGCTATATTGCAACCCACGATCTCCTATCCTCGAAACTCATCATCACTGGACGGGTTGGGGTGCACTTCCCTCCCTAGAGGAGGACAAGTGTTTCCACCTGTGTGCGTCTCATACCGGCAAATCCCAACCCCTTCACCACTCCAACTGAGTTGAGCCATGTGAAAGGTGCAGGTGTCCAAGTTAGGTCATTGTCAACAAGAGTCATGCGTGTGCTCCGAGAAACTCTACTTAGGAAATCAAGAATCCATTGAACCAAGTCTCGTGATCCTCAAAGAATTAAGTCAACTAGACCTGAAGTACCTCAATCCAGTTCCTATAAGGTTTGATGTTAATTAGGTAGATTTAAGGTTCCAACCAAGCTCTAATCTTCGGATTTTACTTAGACTCGTTCAACTATCAAACTCAATCGAAAAAATGCTCATGCTATGGAAATGCAGAAAATATATTTGTGATGCAATTTTCAAGAATTTTGAACTTTTTATGGGTTTTTGAAATGATGATGCATATGCATTTTTTTTAGATTTTTCAAAAAGATTTTTCAAATGATTTTGGATTTTAATTTTGCAAATGTTTTTTGGATTTTTGAAAATAAAAAGATTTTGGCCAGAAATTAGGTACAAATATTTAAACGGGAGTGCATCTTATATATACAAGAAGTGGATTTTTAAGAATTTACAAGTGTAAGTGGTCAATTTTATAGATAAAGAATTTTAGGTGTGATGTACATATTCCTCAAACTTATTTGACACAGGTTTTTCCAACAATTATTTTTTTTAAAACTATATTCCAAAATAATTTTTACAATCAATTTTACACATATGTACACACATTTGAAAAATATTTTGCAAAGGTTTTCAAAACAACATATATAGATTTTCAAATATTTTTGCAACCCTTTTTCAAACCATTTGCAAATCATTTTTCAAACATTTTATTTTACACAAAGAAAATAAATTTTACAATCAAAATGTTTTTACAAAGGTTGAAAACATGTAACAAAATGTTTTCCAAATAGTTTTCAAAAGATTTTTCACAAGGATTTTCAACTATTTTTCAAACATTTTGCAAAAATATTTTCACCTGATTTATTAATCAGTAGATATAAAAAAATTTGAGGAATAATCACATCTTTTTATTAAGGTTTTTAATGAATTTAATTGTATTAATTAGCCATAATTATTAGTAAAGGTACGAAAGTATGAGTTATGGCTAAAGTATATACACAGTATATACGACCCCCCATACTTAGCTTGAGCTATATCCTCATAGATCGGAGTGAAAAGAGAAGACATAACTCGTACTAAGTATAGAAAAGAGAAGACATAACTCGTACTAAGTATAGAGAAGTCGACCGTCCCCCTATACTTAGGATCAAATAATCCTAAGTATAGCAGGACTATACACAAAGCAGGGAGGGTCAAGGGTGGGAATGAACAGATCGTACTCCGATTGTCTCCCCCTAAACTTAGGGTAAGATATCCCTAAGTATAGATAAGAAGAGGAGACAATGGTGAGGATCCAAAAGAATAGAACCGCTCGGAGTGCACACCCCCTATAATTAGGACAAAGTACGTCCTAAGTACAGAAAACTATCTACAAGGGGCAACACTTTTTTATAGATAAGGAAGATAGAAGAGGAAAAGAAGAAAAGAAGAAAAAAACAAAAGATATCAACAGATGGATATATAAAGCAGAAGATGGAGGTGATAACCATGTACGAGATGCAAATGATCCGAGTAAAAGAACACATCTCATACCAGAAGGATGGGGGAAACGTCAACGGTCGGTGGATCATGATATAGATATAACTTTAGGCGCTGACCGTTAACACGGAAGGTAGAGGAAGATGACGGTTCAGATATATCAATGCTACCATTGTCATGTACCTTTCTGACCACACATACAAACCTTTCCACTTGCTCTGTAATTTTCCTGGAAATAACTTCAGTCTGGAATCAAACAACCATACACGCTAATCGGGCTCAAACTGTTTATGGCTGATATGAGAATCATGCCATGTCTTCACTTTTTCCTTGTACTGTAGGCTACTAGAAAAGGCTGTATCTCTCAACTCTTCCAGGGCTGCCACCTCTGCTCTCCTCTGTTCTCCTATACTCTTGGGATTTATCAGTAACTCAGTGACTTCCCAAAATGATTTATGCTTGATTTCCACTGGCAGATGTTACAGCTTGCCATAGACGAGATGAAAAGGAGATGACCCTAATGGATTTTTGAAGGAGGTCCGATAGGCCCCACAAGACTGAGTTCAAAAGCTGTGACCAATCCTTTCGGTCTGGGCAGACAACCTTCTATAAGATCGTCTTGATCTCCCTATTCGATACTTCATCAAGACCATTAGTCTGAGGGTGGTATGGCGTGGCAACCCGATGGTCAATGCCGAACTCGTCTGCAAGGGCCCTAACTTTATCATTAATGAAATGAGACACCCTGTCTGAAATCAGAACTCTGGGTACCCCGAATCATGAAATGATATTTTTTCCTCAAAAATCGGCATATGGTTTTAGCATCTGCGGCTCGGACGGGGATGGCCTCAACCCAATGGCTAACATAATCCACAGTGAGCAAAATGTGCTCAAACCCCTGACTCTTAGGAAATGGGCCCATGAAATCAATCCCCCATGCATCAAAAACTTCACAAAAGTGAGTGGGCTGCATGGGCATCATGTCTCTCTGTCCGCAAGTACCCATTTTCTGACAGTCAGTACACGTCTTCACGAATTCATCTGAATCCTTGAAGAGAGCATGCCAGCAAAGGCTGGATTGAAGCACCTTATATGTTGTCCTTCTCCCAGAATGATGTCCTCCTACCTCAAGCTTGTGGCAATAGCTGAGGACTCTATGTTGTTCTTCTTGAGGATGCATCGTCTCCATATGTTATCCCCTCCTTCATGATAAAGGATGGGATCCTCCCAATGGTAAAACTTGGCCTTAGCTAGAAAGGTCTCAAGTTTCTGCCTGGACCAACCCTGGGGGAACCGTCTTGGCAACAAGATAGTTTACAAAGTCGGCATGCCATGGGAGCGAGGAGATCTCCAAGATCGCCTCATCCGGAAATGTCTCTGTGATAGGTGCGCTGGGCTCATATTCCTCAAGGTTCTCTAAGCGGGAGAGGTGATCCGCCACCACATTCTTAACTCCAGGCTTACCCTTAATCTCAATATCAAACTCGTGGAGCAGAAGGATCCATCTGGTAAGGCGAGATTTGGCATCCTTCTTGGCCATGAAGTACCGGATGGCGGTGTGATCTATAAAAATAGTCACTTTAGATCCAAGAATATAAGATCGATACTTATCCAAATCAAATACTACGGCCAGCATCTCTTTCTCTATCATAGTATAATTCTGCTGATCGGCATCCAAAGTCCGGCTGGTGCAGTGAATGGCATATGTCAAACCATCCCTCCTCTGTCTATGCACAACCCCTACGGCAAAATCAGAAGCGTCCGTCATGATCTCGAATGGGAGAGTCCAATCGGGTGGCTGAAGGACATGAGCCGTGACAACCATGCTCTTAAGAGTCTCAAAGGACGCAAGACACTTATCATCTACAATGAACTCGGTGTCTTTCATCAACAAGTCCGTGAGCGGTCGGGAAATTTGACTGAAGTCATGAATAAACCGTAGGTAGAAACCGACATGGCCCAGAAAAGACCGCAATTGACGCAGATTGGACGGTGGATTGAGTTTTCTAATGATCTCCACCTTGACCGGATCAACCTCCATGCCCTTGTCGGAGATGATATGACCAAGGACCGTCCCTTGAGTCACCATGAAGTGACTCTTCTCCTAAGACAAGACAAGATTGACCTCTATGTAGCGCTGGAGCACACGGTCTAGGCAGTCAAGACAAGCATCAAACCCATTGCCATAGACCGAGAAGTCATCCATGAAGACCTCTAAGCAATAACCCACCATGTCCTAGAAAATGGACAACATGAACCTTTGGAATGTCACAGGGGCGTTACATAGACCAAAGGGCATTCGTCTGAAAGCATAAGTCCCAAACGGACAGGTGAATGTCGTTTTCTCCTGGTCTTCGGGCGCAATGGCCACTTGATTATAACAGGAGTACCCGTCAAGAAAGCAGTAATGACTCTTCCCAGCTAGCCTCTCGATAATCTGATCAATGAATGGCAGTGGGAAATGATCCTTCTTTGTGGCCTGATTCAATTATCTGTAGTCCATACATACCCTCCAAGAAGTTGGTACCCGGGTAGCTTATCTTCTCTCCAGACTCATTCACAACTGTAGTGATGCCCGTCTTCTTGGGTACCACATGTAATGGACTAACCCACTTGGAGTCGGAGATGTGGTAGATAAAATTGGCGCTCCACCACCTTGATATTTCTTTCATGATCACATCTTGAAGATTCGGGTTCAGTCGTCGCTGGAACTCATGCGAAGGCCTAGCGTCCTCCTCAAGATAGATATGGTGGGAGCACAGAGCTGGACTAATCCCCTGGAGATCAGCTATACTCCATCCTATTGCCTTGCGGTTTCTTTCAAGAACCTCCATCAAACGAGATTCTTGTTCTCCAGTCAAACCTGCTGAGATAATGACTGGGTGCATATCTGGCTCACCCGCAAAGATTCTATACTTCAGCGACTGCGGCAAGGGTTTCAACTCTGGACAACTGGGAGGTGGCAGATCTGGCTTCTGATATGTCTGTGTAAAGGCTACAAGGTCTGCATGTGAGAACTCTCACTGTGAATGAGAATCTGACGATGTGAGCCCTGCTGAATCATCTATGAACTGTACTGGCTCGCACTCCATCCTAGCTGTCGGCTCAGAAGGAATCAGACACGATAAGTAATCATCAAAATCATCCCAATCAATGTCTGAATCCGAGGGATTTGAACTAGATGAACACGAATGAAAATCTGCACTACTCGTCCCACAACTATCAGCCTCAATTGTATACTCGTCCACGGGTGTGCTCTCCAAGCTATCAACTGCCATAAGCTGTAAATATGGTGACTCTGCGAGCAGGGCGAGGGCTTGTCTACGGGATCTGTCCAAATGGATTCATCATCTGTCATCACAAAATCACACTCCTGGTGGATGTCTAGCTCGGCTTATGTGATCTGCTCAATATCACTGGACTACTCTGAGCATGCTAGTTCTCTCGCTCTGGTCTCGTCGATCGTCTCTATTTGTATGCTCTCGCCCTCTAAGAGAAAGCACACCGTCCCATTATCATGATCGGTCACTGCCTTGGCTGTGGCCAAGAATGGGCATCCCATGTATGATAGGAGCATCAGTTACCGACTCAGGGATCTCCATGTCTAGTAAAAAAAGTCCACGGGGAATTTCAGGCCCTGAATGGTGATGACCACGTTTCTCAACATCCCCTCCGGCCTCTTAGTCGACCTATGAACAAACTGAAGGACCATCCTGCTCCGAAGAAGAGGACCAAACTCGAATTGGTCGAGTAAGGATGCCGGAAGGAGGTTGATCGAAGATCCGCTGTCTAATAGAGTACGATCGAACCGCTGCTCCTGAAACTCGCATCTGACATAGGGAGCTCCTGCATCAGGTCTCTTGGCTGGCATTCGGTTCTTAATGGTGCAACAAGTGACATGAGTGAGCACATGGATTTGATCTCTGTGGTTCCTCTTCTTCCTGCGGACTGTAGTCTTCTCTTTCAAGCTCTTTTGGAAGAGGGGAATGTGCTCAAATGCCTCCCGTAGAGTTAGCTGGATCTGGAATCTATAAATCATATGGTTGCTGAACTCTACCTGTTGAGTAATTTTTGGATTTTCTTTTTTATTCCCCTTCGTCAAGCGGAGTGCTTCGGGGAAGGGGATGGAAGGGGCCTCCGCAGATGGAGGACTAGGAATAGGTCCCTGTGCCTGTGAAGGAATAGAATCCATACCATGATCATCATTCAACACATATGGATCTGAAGTGTAAACAGAAACCTTTCCTTTATTCATTTTTTGTTCTTTTTGTTACCACAGTCCTGAGATACAAAAGGTGGCAATACTACATGTGGGAGCTCAACAAAAGTGGAAGTGGTGGCCTCAGTACACCAACGGCATCA